>CM068832.1:8311118-8881118 GCA_028554795.2 Sinohyriopsis cumingii | reverse complement strand
GGATAAGGGGAGGTAAATAAATGCTTGATCAACAGATCTCACATCGTCCTTTTGTAAACTATTTAAATTTAAAAAAAAAAAATATAGTTGATAAAACGAACGACGCACCCGATTCTAATAATAGATTGATGAGTCCGTATTGGGTTATCATTGAACACGAACCGATCTCTTATCAAATAATTAGCATATTTCAATGCTGAATATATACGCATGGCAGAGGGAAATAGCGTCTTGTTTATTAAAACACTTGCCTCTGGTGCGAAACGTTCCGGGTTTCAACTTCGACTGGAGCTAGAACCTATTTCCCGACACATCCATTAGTATCTTAAGCGTATTCTACCTCAGATGAGCAATTAAATGGCGGTACCCTGTTGAGAATGATTCACACCCTGTGCAAGTCAATGAATCTCCAGTAAAAAACACTTACCGCCTCTATGGAGGCACTCTCCGCTTCAGGGAATGGAAATTCCCCCTCCCCCTATACTCGCTAATCAATGTTGTGAAGGTCTGATAGGAAGGACAGGAACGAGAGAAAGATTACGGAGGAGGAGAAACAAGTTAAGAAGGCGGAAGGCGGAGACATGTGCAGATGTCACCAATACATTCGTTTGCATTTTAATTACAAAAAATATTTTTTTTTGTCTCTCAGGATACAGTAGAATAACAATGGAGAAAATATAAGCAACCTCCACTCTCCTCCCGCCACTTCATGTAATGGCATTTGAACGGATATCATGAGGATTTGAAATTCTTCGAGGGAAGCTGAGTAAGTATGCCTTGGGTTTTCAGATAAATGCCTAAATAGTCTTGGAAATTCATATCACTATTCACATTTTCTGTCGTAACCCTGTATTGTTTGAAGTCATACAAGGAAATCTGATCTCTCCACTTATGAATGATGGGTAATTGTACAAATGTTCAAGAATGTGCACTGCCGCTCTTGTTGTATTAATGATACAACACGTATTCTAGTGTGATCTTCCATCATAATCGCCTTGCTGTTCACAGGAGAAGAACACGTGTAGGACAGTTAAGGCGTTGAATTTCATTCTGCTTTTCTAGCATATTTTCATAGTGGGTTTTATACATATGCTGTTTAAATCAGGATTTTCATTTGTATTTAAGGTACCAAATACCCTTTAAAGGAGCATTGGAAACTTTGCTGCCAGGAGGAATAATTTATAATTTTAACTATTAGGGTGAGAATATACCAAACATAAGGATAAATATAAATAAGCTAGACAATACGATGCACATTGATGTGTAGACAGATTCACTTTTAAAGTATTATAAATATTAATTAGTTTGTAATCTTTTATGATCTTATAATAGTCGTGAACATTAAACTTTAAATATTTTATGTTGTAAATCTCGAGAAGTGAGTGAGTCAGTTATACACTTTTTATCCCATAGCTATAGAACAAGCTATATGATAAACTCCATTAAATATTAGCCATGCATGCGTATCATACTCTTCATTACCAAATGCTTGCATCACCTATTTGAATATATCAATTTGTTCATAAAAAAACCAAGCAATTAGTATTATATTGTTACTACTCTACGGTTTTAAACTAAATAACAAAACGAGCGAAAAACAAAGAAACTTTATAGAGTTCAACAATACTTTATTTCCCAAAAAATAAAGTGAAAAATCAAAAATAACTTAAAATATTGGGATAATGAATTCCTGAATAGTCCTAATGTTCAATCACAAGTCCAAAAGTATCAAGTATTCGAAATGATATCCAATAGTGTTCCTAGAGAAGTTCAATATAATGTGCTGGTGTGCCTATAGTCCCGATATATCACAGTAATATAGTCCAAAATTTCTAAATGAATTCGCAGTTACTTAGTCTAGAAGTCAGAGCACTTTATAGCTCCAATGAATAATTGAAATAAATGAACTGAATCCTTTTGAACTGATCACAACTAAACGACTCAACCAAGACCGATGTTTGTGCTAGGAATAAGAAATTTTCAGTAAAATACTCCTTAAATAAATAACAAAGATGTAATCACAGAAATATGATGAAGGCTGAATGTTCATTCCAGATAATTCTGTGTCAACAAGGTCATGTACATTAACAGCCAACTAATCAGAAATTAGGTTAGCCTGGTTTACTAAGGGAAATGCACGTAGTTTGGTTTACTAAGAGAAAAACACGTAGCCTGGTTTACTAAGGGAAAACACATGGACTGAAATAAAATCACATCAACTTTGTCAACAATAGTTCGTGTGCACCTTCTTAGGCCAAAAAGACGCATCAACATGTTTACACCAATTAAAAGCACAGCTCCCTATCTTGTAACTTTGTAATGTGTTTACAAACATTACCTAATCTTAAAGAACAAACCCACAATCATACATAAAAATAGCATTCAGTATATTAACTAAATGGTCCTTACAATCTATAATCGTCAACATTCAAACATAATACAGATGTTCATAACAAGATGCCCAATATATAATTAACAAAATGATTTTTGAAAATGAACGCATGTATATGATATTTTGCTGCTGCCTTGTTATTCATGATACATTGATATAACAAGACGTATTTATAGGGTTTTGCCCCAGTCAATTAATGGAAGCTATTTCATGTCTAAATACCTTTTGTTTGACTATATTCAAAACATAAAAATTCCCTACACACTCCCCATCCGACTTCTAAAGAATCTACAATGTCTCACGGTATCTAACTAAGTGTAAGCAATACTTCTTATTAAGTCGGCAAAACCAAGGTTTGGCAACAGTTTACAAAAGTTACATGTTTTGTCTGGTATCATCTGCTACTTTAGTTTGTAAGATAATTATCTGTGTATAGTTGTGTGCTAAACAAAGCACCCTTGTCATTTTAGGGTGAGGTTGGTTCTGGGAGGAGTGAAGAATAAAGGCACTGTGGCAATATCTAAATTGATTGGCTGGTTTTCACGGTCCTTTTTAACACATTACTGTGAGTGTATGAGCCATGCCAAAGAAATGGGAGCTAACGCCCTTCCCAGAAATAGTCACCCAGATATTACATCTGTGACACACGGATCTGCAATAGCCTTCAAAGCTTTACACAAACGTACAGCGCACTGTAACGGTCTGGACATGGTCACATACTGAGAGGAGATAACTTTTTCAGTTACATATTTTGTACAGAGAGCTGTATTAAATTATCCACTGTAACTTTAAACTTTCAATGTGCATTCCACCAATTATCACATGGTCGGTACACTTTGCTTATAGTATGTGCAGTTTAATATGTTTGATATTATACATGTGAACATATCAATTTATGTGATTTTGATTGGTCCCAATAAGCCCATGAAATTATTGTGCAGTATTCCCTTTACTGATTGTCGACGATCGTGCGGAAACATTTTTAACCTCGCCTTCTGGAATTTTTTTGCTTTCATTGAACATTTTTGGCCGCCATTTTTTGATTCGGCTAGCAAATGGAATAAGAAAAAAATGGTCTCGCCTGTTTCAATATTGCCAATTTACCCCCCCCCCCCCCCCCCCGGGGTTTGTTATGTCAAGTATAACATATGATAAAATGAAACATTTCAAAACACCCAACACAAGAACAATGACAACAAGTAAAACTACCTGTATTGCTTAGATGGTAACGGTGGTGGGGGTGGGGATGGATGGACGGTATATCTGTAGCATGGAATCCACCCTATATACAAGCTTGGTTTAAATGTGAACTTACTGAAATAAATAAACTCACCTTTTTTCACAGAAGAATGTAAACATAAACTGGTCTAGAGAACTGACAGAGCTTTATTCAACCGCAGCATATTTACACGGTAAATATTTTAATGCAAGTCCGACTGAAAAAGAGATTTGTTTACGTCTTCTGTACAATCTAACGATCCAAATTAAAAAACTGTAAATATCCGGTCACAAATATTTGAGAGTAAATATGCTTATTTCTGCATCCAGTAATCATCTTTTCACAAAAAATATCGCAACAATCTAATGTTTAGTTGTGATGTGATGTTGACTAACTCTGACCGGTACTGTATACCGTATTAAACAATGTGACATCACACGCATTGGACATTTTTGTTGACAAATGTTTTGTCTTTTTGAAAATGTTCATTTTATTTGGATGGATGATTATTCTTTGATTTATAGATGTAAAAAATGTATAATATACTTTTACTATTTCAACTTTGTTTGTGACTATTCTTTTACGCACTACAAATGAAAAGTACAGCTTTTGTCAGAATAACGAAATTAGTCATTTTTTTTCTGTCTAAATAATTTCTACTGAAATAAAACTACGTGATAAAAATAATCTCAGATGATAATAAAGAATCTCAAACTCGATAAATAACGTCGAGCTTTTAATTTAATATTAAATCGTTACCCATTTGAGATCCTCTATTTATTACCGATGTTTAGATTAAATTTATTTATTTATCGTAACAAATCGGATAAACAGTAATTCATAAACCTTAAAACAATTTCTTTTCAAATTACGTAACTATACAAGCTTATGATTTTTTTTTTAATTGTAGGTTGCAATACTTCTGGCCAAATTATCTTGCAGAGACATTATGTTACATCAGTACATTCTATCGACATTTTTATTTGTCTTTAACAATTTTACATACTTCAACGCGAATCAGCATTCTAAAACTTGTCTAACAACACTCATATCCCTATGTTTTAGGTAACTGCCATACATGGTCTAGGACGGCATTAACTACTTATAGACGGCCAGGCAGTATCACACAATACCCGCCCTTTGTTCAGAAAGAGCAGAATAATTCTTGCAATCTGACAGAAGGTGATAAGAAGAAAGATACAGCATGACTAATCTAAATCAGTCTCCGTGTCAGATGAGTTATTTACTTGATGAAGTCAATAATATGTATTGAATTATCTAATTAAATTAATTCCGTTTATGTGTCATGCCTATCGCGTTACAAGCGGTGGGGTGATGCTTCCCACTGTATATAATAATAATAATAATAATAATAATAATAATAAAATTTGTCTGTCATTTGTAGTTTTTTTTCTTTTATTGATTTACCATTTCATTTTCCACATTGTAATTTATATGAGTTTACGGACACAAATAATTGGATTGCATATCAGAAGAAAGGTTAATAGTATCTTGATAAAGTCACATACTGACCCAAGTTTAGCGACCTTTCTAATTACGACTTGTGCCATATCAAATTACCTGAACTGTGTAAAAGGTGGTAGCAGTTACCTTTACTGTTTAAAAGGTGGTAGCAGTTACCTGTACTGTGTAAAAGGTGGTAGCAGTTACCTGTACTGTGTAAAAGGTGGTAGAGGTTACCTGTACTGTGTAAAAGGTGGTAGCATTTACCTGTACTGTGTAAAAGGTGGTAGCAGTTACCTGTACTGTGTAAAAGGTGGTAGCAGTTACCTGTACTGTGTAAAAGGTGGTAGAAGTTACCTGTACTGTGTAAAAGGTGGTGGAAGTTACATGTACTGTGTAAAAGGTGGTAGAAGTTACCTGTACTGTGTAAAAGGTGGTAGCAGTTACCTGTACTGCAGTTACTTGTACTGTGTAAAAGGTGGTAGCAGTTACCTGTACTGTGTAAAAGGTGGTAGAAGTTACCTGTACTGTGTAAAAGGTGGTAGAAGTTCCGATAAAACTGAACCATAAGCTGCTACTTTTGAAAAATAACAAGAAGAAAATCTCCAGTATTTTTTCTCTCTGGTGGAAAAATGGCATACACCATTCTGGTCAAAGTGGCTCTTATTCCATCAAAACATGTATATACACGACCATTGGCGCAGTATATATATATATATATATATATATATATATATATATATATATATATATATATATATATATATATATAATTATCAATATCAATCTAAATCACTCTCTCTCTCTCTCTCTCTCTCTATATATATATATATATATACATATATGTTATTATCAATATCAATCTCTCTCTCTCTCTCTCTCTCTCTCTCTATATATATATATATATATATATATATATATATATATATATATATATATATATATATATATATATATATATAAGGAGGGATAAAGAGATTGCATGATTGCATATATGACATATCAAGCGACTGACAGATTGATTTAAATTCGATCGTCATTCGACTCCACATCATTTAAGGGCAATTCTATAAATATGCCATTCAAGCCACCTGTTATGATAAATCGATATGGTCCCAATAATTGTGTCATACTGAATCAGACACTTTCGTCCATTTCTCTCTCTCTCTTTCTCTCTACATACATACATACATACATACATACATACATACATACATACATACATAAAGAACAGCGCTAGAAAATGCAAGCATATTTGAATTTATTGGAACATTAGTAGTTTAAAATATAAACGTTTTGATTCGATTAATCGTCAGTCGTTTCGGTTATTGTAAACCATGCATACGTTCAGAAAGTTTGATAACATTGCAGCCTTTTGTGATCTTGGATTCCTTCACCGTAAAATATGCTGCTTAGAGTGTAGTCTTCCACCGTGGTGATACATGCAACTGCTGATAGGACACAGCGGACACGGGCGCAAAGATTATATTTATCTTCATTTAGGCTTAAAACGGTGTGTGTGTGAGTATGTGTGTGTGTGTGTGTGTGTGTGTGTGTGTGTGTGTGTGTGTGAGAGAGAGAGAGAGAGAGATTTTCTGTTGAATGTATTCCGGATCTCTTCTTTTGTATGACGTTGCAGATTCTGCTTGTGCTTTTATTCTGTACTTAAAGGCTCTGCCACGAATGCTTCACATTTCTGTATGCTTCTTCTATGACATATCGATAGATGTGATTGCTTCTTTAAATATTCTCTCATTGAATTATATACTTTATGTTTAAGTCAGGCATGAGTTTGTGGTTGTTTAATTAGTGTATTTCAGAACTTAAGAACAACATAACACTATTTTAGGCAAAGTTTCTAGGCTTCAAGGACCGTATCAACAAGATCACGTCCTTTATTTAAATAAGCCCCACTCTGTGACAACTTTCGCATGTAACGGGAACGAAGACATGAATTCATGGATATGACCATCACATGTCATTGGGGTGTTTAACACCGTAGCAATAATTTCTTATGTGGCAACGTCAGATGTTTTGGAATTCGAATCCTATAAGAACATTTATCAGATAATTGATGCGCTTTTCATACATTAGTTGCTATTTGTTATTATTATATCCGACATGTCAACACGTTAACATATCTGATTGATTCAAATAAGACCATGAAATCCTTGCGCACTATTCTCATTACTGATTGGCCACCACCCACATGTTCTTTGCCTGGCCTTCTCTAAACACTTATTTTACTATTACTATTTACAATATGTTGGTCGTCCTTCCAATCGGTTGCCCAATATACACTTGGAAAATGGGGGCGACTATCACGTAAAGGCATAGTGGTGGTTACGTATGTCGGAATATGTCCCATTTATCTTACATTAAATTCTCCGAATGCCAGACTTAAACGACAACCTGATTAAACCTGCTGGACATTCGCCTTTCCAAAGCGACAGTGTGCGAGATACATGAAAATAAGCCATGCTTTTCAACACGAGCATGTCTGCTGCCCGTTCCTAATGTCAAAAAACGCTCAGTGGATTAGATTCGTCTAGTAGACTTTTATTTTCAAAGTCAGCTTGATATCCATCTTGGAAGCTATGAAAACCACTCTAGCATCACAAGAGGCAAACATCGTGTTGGCAAAGCGTAGCCGCTTACCGGACGGCCTAGCAAACTTTATACGTTGTTAGATCGAATGATACATGCAGTAGCCAGGTCGTCGAGGAGAGCAGACTTTTTGTGAGCTCTAAAGCAAACTTGGATTACCAACTGATGATAACTCACCTACAGAAGGGTATTACACTTTTTATTTAGAGCAATTGCACTAGATCCAACATTCCTTGTCATTTGCTGTCATTTGTTTTTGTTTTTTTTTGTCCCCCAGTAGGGAACCTTAATTTGTTTCAATTTTTCAAATTTCAATTTGCATTTTCATTAATGTTTGCCTAATCCCGTTGGATTTTGAACTATTTTTTTTGTATTTGAGGTGTGTGCAGATCAAACTAAACAAAATCTAGAATAGTGCTCACCGGCTTTTTGTGAGTAATTACCAATGAATTAGTAGCTACTGTTTGATAGTGGTGTGAGACCATTCCATAGCTAGGACAGTTAGTGAAATTATCTCAGTGCAAATGGAATTAAAAACATAAATCTTGCCCAACTATGTGCAATCGGGGGGAACCAAGCTAAATACCTACTTTAAGACTAAAGTAGAAGTAGTTAAGTGGGATACATTAGCGTCAATGGGAATTAGCATTACAGAGACCCCTGGGACAGATTAGCGTCAAGGGAAATTTAACATGGAGAAAAATCGTGGGTCAGATTAGCGACAAGGGAAATTAACATGGAGAAAAATCGTGGGACAATCTAGCGTCAAAGGGAATTTAACATGGGAATAAATCGTGGGACTGTCTAGCGTCAAGGGGAATTGAACATGGAGAAAAATCGTGGGACTGTCTAGCGTCAAGGGGAATTTAACATATGGAAATTGAACATGGTGGGTCTGTATAGCGTCAAGGGGAATTGAACATGGTGGGATTGTCTAGGGACAATGATGGTAGAGGGTCAAACACAACAGAGACAGAAACATACATACACTAGTACAAGCGTGAGATTTATATATAAAGCATTACCAAGACCTGAAATCTAGCTGGGGTGTTCAAAAATTTGCATAATTGTAATGATGCTATAAATAGCTATAATCAAGGAAATGCTCAACGACAAAATGGATGTGACTAAAAGTAACGCTAAAATGACGAAATTGTCCCAGAATTTAAAGGAAAATAAACATATCCCCGAAAATTAAGTTACAATGGTTTAGACTAAAATGGATAAAATTAGTAACTACTTACAATATCAACTTCTGTGACGATCGTGGATAAATACCTATGTATCTATAATCAGCTGAAATTCCTATGAAATCCCACTATCTATTTATAGCTCCAACTTGTGGGTTTTTCCTTTGGAAAATCCCACTATCTTTTTATAGCCTCAGCTTGAGTGACGTTCCTGTTTATGAATTCTAGTATATATGTATAGCTACAAAATGTGGAAATCCTCAAGTCGATATTTATAGTCTCAAAATTTCCAGCGTCAGTAACGTCACTGTACTGAACACTAGGGGATAAATGGCAACAGCGTTGCAAGTGGCTGACCTGAATACGCGCTACTGTAGGTAGGTAGGTAGAGTGTATCTGATACGGATAAAGTGAGTTTTATAGGGACAGAGACCAATACACACACACACACACACACACACACACACACACACACACACACACACACAACATACGCGCGCAGACTCACACACACACACACACACACACACACAGAGGGAAGAGGAAAAAACAAACCCCAAATATACTATCCACACTCGGGGAGGAAGAAAAAAAACAACCAAATATACGATCTACACAACGTACGCGAACAAACACACACACACACACAACATACGCGCGCAGACTCACACACACACACACACAGAGGGAAGAGGAAAAAACAAACCCCAAAATATACTATCCACACTCGGGAGGAAGAAAAAAAAAACAACCAAATATACGATCTACACAACGTACGCGAACAAACACACACACACACACACAACATACGCGCGCAGACTCACACACACACACACACACACACACACACACACACACAGAGGGAAGAGGAAAAAACAAACCCCAAATATACTATCCACACTCGGGGAGGAAGAAAAAAAACAACCAAATATACGATCTACACAACGTACGCGAACAAACACACACACACACACACAGAGGGAAGAGGAAAAAACAAACCCCAAATATATTATCCACACTCGGAAGGAAGAAAAAAAAACAACCAAATATACGATCTACACAACGTACGCGAACACACACACATACACACACACACACACACACACACACACACACACACACACACACACACACAGAGGGAAGAGGAAAAAACAAACCCCAAATATACTATCAACACAGAAGGGAGATAATACAAACCCCAAATAAACTATCCACACAAACGTACGCGAACGCATACAAACCCCAAATATACTATCAACACAGAAGGGAGATAATACAAACCCCAAATAAACTATCCACACAAACGTACGCGAACGCATACAAACCCGAAATATACTATCAACACAGAAGGGAGATAATACAAACCCCAAATAAACTATCCACACAAACGTACGCGAACGCATACAAACCCCAAATATACTATCAACACAGAAGGAGATAATACAAACCCCAAATAAACTATCCACACAAACGTACGCGAACGCATACAAACCCAAAATATACTATCCACACAACGTCGCTAACGCATACAAACTCCAAATATGCTATCCACACTCGGGAGGAAGAAGAAAAAACAACCAAATATACGATCTACACAACGTACGCGCACACACACACACACACACACACACACACACACACACACACACACACACACACACACACACACACAGGGAAGAGGAAAAAACAAACCCCAAATATACTATCAACACAGAAGGGAGATAATACAAATCCCAAATAAACTATCCACACAAACGTACGCAAACGCATACAAACCCCAAATACACTATCAACACAGAAGGGAGATAATACAAACCCCAAATAAACTATCCACACAAACGTACGCGAACGCATACAAACCCCAAATACACTATCAACACAGAAGGGAGATAATACAAACCCCAAATAAACTATCCACACAAACGTACGCGAACGCATACAAACCCCAAATATACTATCCACACAACGTCGCTAACGCATACAAACTCCAAATATACTATCCACACTCGGGAGGAAGAAGAAGAAAAACAACCAAATATGCGATCTACACAACGTACGCGAACACACACACACACACACACACACACACACACACACACACACACACACACACACGCACACCACAGAGGGAAGAAGAAGAAAACCATTATACACTATCCACACGCAGTGAAGAAATAACCCTTTATATATACTATCAACAGAGAGTGAAGAAAATAACCCATTATATTCCATAAACACAGAGTGAAGAAGAAAAAGTTTTTGAAAGCACCTAAGCCCTCACCTGCAATGACCAACTCTGCCAAACACCTACACCCCACCCACCCCCACTCCCAACACTACAAAACCCATTTAACCCGTTATTTTATGGCATCAGTGTGTGATTTAGGAAACATCAAGACACAAAATGATGGATGAATAGACTGACTATTGTTTACGGACTTGCATGCCTAAAGAGCGTGCGTGAAGGAAAACATCCTTCCATTTCAATTCTAACTAAAACATGATCAAGAGGGATAGAGAGAGGTGAAAGAGCACAATTTCATAAAGTGTGAGTAAAAACAAAACACGCCATCCTTATTATACAATGTCAAGACCAAGAGACACTTACGTTTTCTTTCTGGTCTATTCTCTTTTAGAAGGTAGTATGAAATTTCACATCAGGGCCAACGCATCGGCTCACATTGTCAATTTTTCCATTTCCATGTTTTTACTGGCACAAGTTCTTCATCATCTTCAATTTCTTCTTCTTCTGAATCCCTCTTCTCTGTTTCGTCTTGTTTTTGTTTCTTCTCTTTTCTCGTAGGGCACTCTGAATTCCAGTGTCCTTTCTCCTGACAACGATATTAGGTATCTTGACTTTTGTCTCTCTTTCTTAGACGAAGCATGTATTCTGGAGACAAATACCCATTTACCTTTGCAGATATAGCAAACTTCATTAGCACTTACACACTTTCGTATGACTCTCATCAAATCAACGATCAAAAGAGTAAGTTTTGTTGCCACTTTCGCATGTGAATTATGCTTTCGTATGACTTTTAGCAAATATTTGACCAGCAGGTCGATCTGTGCTGACTCTTCCATCTTCTTGATCGTTTGAGAGCGGAATGAATACTCTGACGCTAAGACACTCTCCTTATACACATGGACCTGCTGCGTATGAAACCTAGTCAAACGTAATTTTGCAATAAGATGAAACGATTTCATTGAGGAAGTAAAAAGCAATGATGTACCGTATCGCCTCACACAAAACCTGAAGTTTTAGTTCAAATCCGTGTCAGCGATTTCGAAGACGACATAACTGAGCTTTAATCAATGCTCTCCAATTATGACACAAAACCACGAGTCCTGATTCACGCCAAAAGAAAGTTCGTTCGGTCCATAAAAAATAGTATCACATCTGAGAAACGCAAAAACGAACTTCCAGAAAACTGAGAACGACGGCTTACACCTACAACGTAAATGTGTGAGTTCAAGTAGTGCGTAAAACTTAGTCAAATTAGATTTTTATAGTCAAGACGAAACGATCTCTTTTCGAACAAGAAAGCAGACGCCAAGCGACAATGGCGATCCGTGTCACACAACACTTTTCAAAATGTATATTATCAGAGGTTTGTTCTAGCGATCTGCACGGTTAAATTAAATGTTGATGTATTTTGCAATAAGACGGACACAATTTCCATGGGATCGCCCATGGTACGATTGTTCGTGCATTAGTTTAATTTTTAAAAATATTTTTTTATATAAATCGCCTATAGGATAGACCCAGTAAAGCATGGCCATTCTCGTCACTGTCTGAATAGCTACTTAAGTCAATTCGAAGCGAACGCGGTAAGAAAATAAGTATAGCCAATGAAATGGCTTACAACGGGTGATGCATTGTTTTGTTCTAGGGCTGTGTGGCATAATAATCCCTATGTTCTTGCGTTGTTACCATTACAGTGCAGACAGACTGAAATGTGAACTTACAAGCCCTCTTTGTTTGTGTTGTACCATTTCCTCTTACCACATCAAAATACTGAGCGTCACAGTATTGGTTCGCGTTTTCAAGCTGACCATTTTTTTATATCTCACTTAAACATTTCGACATAAACAATCACATCGGTAGAGTCAGAACAGACGTGTTACAGTATTGAGGGGCATGTTATCTTTTCTTTTTCAAACTAATAAATTTGGGGTTTGTATGAAGTAAAGAACCGAAAGTACAGTGAAACTCAAGGATGATGACCCAATCTGTCTGTCTATTGATGCGTGTATTTACTTAAGAAGAAATATGACCTCTAAAACACAAAGAGATACGGCAAGCATGATTAGATTAAACACAACGATGTTTTCCTTCACGCCCGTGTAATTTAGAGTTTCAATCGTCTTTGAAGACAAACTTGGTCTCCTTTTGTAGGGCTTGAAATAATAAAAGAAACTGAAAAATCTTAAGCACTTTGCTATAGATAATTTCATCAACAGACCAAACAACATAAATACCGTTACAACAATAGAAAGCCTTAAATCTTCTATCAAAAAGAAATGCATGAAAAAAATTAAAGATTAACGATAACTAACCAATGAAACCGAATTTAACAAAGGCAATGACATGTGAAGAAATGCCTCTCACTTTGGAAAGGTAGGCGAATGTACTCTGTCATGCACCATCAACTTGAAAAAAATTATAAACAGAGAGAAACCTGAATTCAAAATTCAGTTGTTTCTTTTTCTTCAAAATTGTTTCGTTTCTTTTTTCTTTTTTTTTGGAACAAATCTAAGCACTAATATAGAGTGGAAAAGGGAAAATGCACATACAAGCTTTGATATTTCTGAAAAAATGAGGGGATATTCCTAACGTTCATAACCACCTATATATGCTTGGACTTGTCTGTGACTTATCCACAAAACAAGATGTACATATTTCTGGTCAAGCTGCAAGTGTGTGCGTGTTTTTGAAAATGGTAAAAATGGGATATACAATTTTCTCGTGACACTTATAAAGTGAAGAGTCTGTGCAAGTGTCAAAAGCCAAAGTCATATAAATTTTGTATTTTGTACGGCTTGTAAAGATTTCCACTTTAGAAAATGTGAAGTATCACAAGTTATTATCACAAACAGAAGTGGAACATAAGGGCTTGCAAGAAAGAAAATAACCCAGACAGTTGGTGTCATCAAGAGTGCTAGAGACGGTACCCGAACTTGCTTGCTTGCTTACTTGAATTAAAGTGATTTTCGCTCTAATGGAGCATGTATCACTGGTTTAATAACGCACCGCGTGATTTTTAATTACTCCTGGGAAGGAAAGAGAGCCTCATCCCCCCAGGCTTTTATGTACTCACAGACTACTTTTAAATTTAGCCAATCAGGTGTAGGACTAACTAGTCCTTAACAACCTGACTGAAAGGCTTTAAACATGAGTGGGAATTGTCTCACCACACACTCATTTTTCTGTCCGAGCGTGGTAAAGGAGGATAAAGGTGCTCAGCAAGACAGCCATGGATGTTAAGTACTCACCAAAACGCTAGCCCGTACTTATTTCAAATCAAGTCGTGTCACCAAAAAAGACGACGTGTACGACATCAAAGGCATTGTCAAACGCAGAATGCCTCAGTGCTAACTGGCTAGGTCTGCATTTTTTGCTCCCGCTGCTGTTGCGTATATTTCTTCCCTCCACACCGAGTTCCGGGCCTAATTCTTTAAATTTCGTTGTACCCGAACTTACATTATCCATATTATCACCAACAAAAAAAAAAAACAAAAAAAACCGCACAGACCTAAAAGAAACACTCACTCACTTTTTACAGAACATTACTATTTTTAACATTTTGATAAGCGACGGAAACGAACAAGTTAGAGTCACACTTTCTAACCAAGATAAAGAAATCATGTGCTGATAGACTCACTTCTGTATTTTTTCTTCTAACTGACTAACATATCGTAGGCAATGGAATGTTATTTCTTTTCGAGAGTATGGGGTAGCCCTGAAATTTTTTGGGGGAACTTGAAGCGATCGCCATAGCTTCAAGTTCCCCAAATTTTTGGGGGGAATTTTAAAAAAATTAAAAATCACGCGGTGCGTTATTAAACCAGTGATACAAGCTCCATTAGAGCGAAAATCACTTTAATTCAAGTAAGCAAGCAAGCAAGTTCGGGTACCGTCTCTAGCACTCTTGATGACACCAACTGTCTGGGTTATTTTCTTTCTTGCAAGCCCCTATGTTCCACTTCTGTTTGTGAAAATAAATTGTGATACTTCACATTTTCTAAAGTGGAAATCTTTACAAGCCGTACAAAATACAAAACTTATATGACTTTGGCTTTTGACACTTGCACAGACTCTTCACTTTATAAGTGTCACGAGAAAATTGTATATCCCATTTTTACCATTTTCAAAAACACGCACACACTTGCAGCTTGACCAGAAATATGTACATCTTGTTTTGTGGATAAGTCACAGACAAGTCCAAGCATATATAGGTGGTTATGAACGTTAGGAATATCCCCTCATTTTTTCAGAAATATCAAAGCTTGTATGTGCATTTTCCCTTTTCCACTCTATATTAGTGCTTAGATTTGTTCCAAAAAAAAAGAAAAAAGAAACGAAACAATTTTGAAGAAAAAGAAACAACTGAATTTTGAATTCAGGTTTCTCTCTGTTTATAATTTTTTTCAAGTTGATGGTGCATGACAGAGTACATTCGCCTACCTTTCCAAAGTGAGAGGCATTTCTTCACATGTCATTGCCTTTGTTAAATTCGGTTTCATTGGTTAGTTATCGTTAATCTTTAATTTTTTTCATGCATTTCTTTTTGATAGAAGATTTAAGGCTTTCTATTGTTGTAACGGTATTTATGTTGTTTAGTCTGTTGATGAAATTATCTATAGCAAAGTGCTTAAGATTTTTCAGTTTCTTTTATTATTTCAAGCCCTACAAAAGGAGACCAAGTTTGTCTTCAAAGACGATTGAAACTCTAAATTACACGGGCGTGAATGAAAACATCGTTGTGTTTGATCTAATCATGCTTGCCGTATCTCTTTGTGTTTTAGAGGTCATATTTCTTCTTAAGTAAATACACGCATCAATAGACAGACAGATTGGGTCATCATCCTTGAGTTTCACTGTACTTTCGGTTCTTTACTTCATACAAGCCCCAAATGTATTAGTTTGAAAACGAAAAGATAACATGCCCCTCAATGCTGTAACACGTCTGTTCTGACTCTACCGATGTGAGTGTGAGTGTTTATGTCGAAATGTTTAAGTGAGATATAAAAAAAATGGTCAGTTTGAAAACGCGAACCAATACTGTGACGCTCAGTATTTTGATGTGGTAAGAGGAAATGGTACAACACACACAAAGAGGGCTTGTAAGTTCACATTTCAGTCTGTCTGCACTGTAATGGTAACAACGCAAGAACATAGGGATTATTATGCCACACAGTCCTAGAACAAAACAATGCATCACCCGTTGTAAGCCATTTCATTGGCTATACTTATTTTCTTACCGCGTTCACTTCGAATTGACTTGAGTAGCTATTCAGACAGTGACGAGAATGGCCATGCTTTACTGGGTCTATCCTATAGGCGATTTATATAAAAATATATTTTTAAAAATTAAACTAATGCACGAACAATCGTACCATGGGCGATCCCATGGAAATTGTGTCCGTCTTATTGCAAAATACATCAACATTTAATTTAACCGTGCAGATCGCTAGAACAAACCTCTGATAATATACATTTTGAAAAGTGTTGTGTGACACGGATCGCCATTGTCGCTTGGTGTCTGCTTTCTTGTTCGAAAAGAGATCGTTTCGTCTTGACTATAAAAATTTAATTTGACTAAGTTTTACGCACTACTTGAACTCATACATTTACGTTGTAGGTGTAAGCCGTCTTTCTCAGTTTTCTGGAAGTTCCTTTTTGCGTTTCTCAGATATGATACTATTTTTTATGGACCGAACGAAATTTCTTTTGGCGTGAATCAGGACTCGTGGTTTTGTGTCATAATTGGAGAGCATTGATTAAAGCTCAGTTATGTCGTCTTCGAAATCGCTGACACGGATTTGAACTAACACTTCAGGTTTTGTGTGAGGCGATACGGTACATCATTGCTTTTTACTTCCTCAATGAAATCGTTTCATCTTATTGCAAAATTACATTTGACTAGGTTTCATACGCAGCAGGTCTCTGTATATAAGGAGAGTGTCTTAGCGTCAGAGTATTCATTCCGCTCTCAAACGATCAAGAAGATGGAAGAGTCAGCACAGATCGACCTGCTGGTCAAATATTTGCTAAAAGTCATACGAAAGCATAATTCACATGCGAAAGTGGCAACAAAACTTACTCTTTTGATCGTTGATTTGATGAGAGTCATACGAAAGTGTGTAAGTGCTAATGAAGTTTGCTATATCTGCAAAGGTAAATGGGTATTTGTCTCCAGAATACCTGCTTCGTCTAAGAAAGAGAGACAAAAGTCAAGATACCTAATATCGTTGTCAGGAGAAAGGACACTGGAATTCAGAGTGCCCTACGAGAAAAGAGAAGAAACAAAAACAAGACGAAACAGAGAAGAGGGATTCAGAAGAAGAAGAAATTGAAGATGATGAAGAACTTGTGCCAGTAAAAACATGGAAATGGAAAAATTGACAATGTGAGCCGATGCGTTGGCCCTGATGTGAAATTTCATACTACCTTCTAAAAGAGAATAGACCAGAAAGAAAACGTAAGTGTCTCTTGGTCTTGACATTGTATAATAAGGATGGCGTGTTTTGTTTTTACTCACACTTTATGAAATTGTGCTCTTTCACCTCTCTCTATCCCTCTGGATCATGTTTTAGTTAGAATTGAAATGGAAGGATGTTTTCCTTCACGCACGCTCTTTAGGCATGCAAGTCGGTAAACAATAGTCAGTCTATTCATCCATCATTTTGTGTCTTGATGTTTCCTAAATCACACACTGATGCCATAAAATAACGGGTTAAATGGGTTTTGTAGTGTTGGGAGTGGGGGTGGGGTGTAGGTGTTTGGCAGAGTTGGTCATTGCAGGTGAGGGCTTAGGTGCTTTCAAAAAACTTTTTCTTCTTCACTCTGTGTTGATAGTATATTTGGGGTTTGTATGCGTTCGCGTACGTTTGTGTGGATAGTTTATTTGGGGTTTGTATTATCTCCCTTCTGTGTTGATAGTATATTTGGGGTTTGTATGCGTTCGCGTACGTTTGTGTTGATAGTTTATTTGGGGTTTGTGTTATCTCCCTTCTGTATTGATAGTATATTTGGGGTTTGTTTTTTCCTCTTCCCTCTCTGTGTGTGTATGTGTGTGTGTGTGTGTGTGTGTGTGTGCGTATGTCTGCGCGCGTACGTTGTGTGTGTGTGTGTGTGTGTGTATTGGTCTCTGTTTGTCCCTATAAAAACTCACTTTATCCCTATCAGATACACTCTACCTACCTACCTGCAGTAGCGCGTATTCAGGTCAGCCACTTGCAACACTGTTGACATTTATCCCCTAGTGTTCAGTACAGTGACGTCACTGACGCTGGAAATTTTGAGACTATAAATATCGACTTGTGGATTTCCACATTTTGTAGCTATGCATATATACTAGAATTCATAAACAGGAACGTCACTCAAGCTGAGGCTATAAAATGATAGTGGGATTTTCCAAAGGAAAAACCCACAAGTTGGAACTATAAATAGATAGTGGGATTTCATAGGAATTTCAGCTGATTATAGATACATAGGTATTTATTCACGATCGTCACAGAAGTTGATATTGTAAGTAGTTACTAATTTTATCCATTTTAGTCTAAACCATTGTAACTTAATTTTCGGGGATATGTTTATTTTCCTTTAAATTCTGGGACAATTTCGTCATTTTAGCGTTACTTTTAGTCACATCCATTTTGTCGTTGAGCATTTCCTTGATTATAGCTATTTATAACATCATTACAATTATGCAAATTTTTGAACACCCCAGCAAGATTTCAGGTCTTGGTAATGCTTTATATATAAATCTCACGCTTGTACTAGTGTATGTATGTCTCTGTCTCTGTTGTGTTTGACCCTCTACCATCATTGTCCCTAGACAATCCCACCATGTTCAATTTCCCTTGACGCTAGACAGTCCCACGATTTTTCTCCATATTCAATTCCCCTTGACGCTAGACAGTCCCACGATTTATTCCTATGTTAAATTCCCCTTGTACGTAGAGTGACCCACGATTTTTCGCCATGTTAAATTCCCCCTGTACGTAGAGTGTCCCACGATTTTTCGCCATGTTAAATTTCCATTGTACGTAGAGTCTCCCAGGGGTCCCTGTAATGCTAATTCCCATTGTACGTAGGGTATCCCACTTAACTACTAGTAGAGGATAGAGTGCTCATGGCATTCCACACTCCCGAGTGTCAAACGATAGATTTGGGAAATGTAGCCAGCGCGCCTAGGCAAGCTGAAGTTCTGACTGCCCTTAAAGTAATGGGGATTGACATAGATGAGGTAGATGGCCTGCAGAATGCAGGCTATAACAAATACGTCATATATCCAAAGGACTTTGACACACCCTTGATAGAGGCAGCCGAAATTGAAATAAAGGGAAATAAGGCAAATATATACAAAACTGAACCTCTAACTAGATAGATAGAAGCCAAGACAATAGATGTCTCCATCTCAGGCCTCCCACTGGAATTATAAACCATATAAATTATCAACAAAGTTGAGTGGAAACTGAAAACTAAAGATAAGAAAGCAAAAATGGTTACAGTATGGGGATTCGGGAACTTTAAGACAGGTGTACGAATCCTCACTGTGGCAAAAGAAGATGCCCCAAAAATTCCGACATTCTTTTATGTATGGGATTTAGGCTGAATAGCTGGTTCCGGGGGTGCGAGAGCTACAGGAAGTGCCCTAAATGTCAGCAGACAGGGCATAACCCCAAGGAGTGCACAAACCAGCAGGCACAAACAACAAGAACAACAACTTAACGCTAGCAAAGTAGCTAGCAATCAACCAATACCCAACAGTGACTTTAACACACAACTAAGTATATTAATACAGGAAATAAGAAACGGGGGGGGGGGGGACAAAACTGAAATAGATGTAACAGAAATAAGGGACAATTCACCAACCCCAGAATGGGAGAAAATCTTAAGTCCCAATAAAACGGGGAAACTAAAAACTCCCTACAAGGGAAACCCAATTACACTGACTAATACGTTCTCTCACCTACTAGAGGAGGAAAACTCTCTGGGAGACGAAAAGGGATAAACGGAAGGTGAGGAGTCAGAAGTGAGCATGAATCACCTGACCTCTACTCCCTTACCAAAATTGAGACTGAAAAAAAAGGAAAGCCCTCTCCAGGTCGGGTTCATCCCAGGAGAGAGGCAATAGTGACACAGAACGAGAAAGTCCGCAGTCAGTTTATAAAATCAAGGAGGATACGATCGGGGAGAAGAAAAAAATTGAGACAGGAGCAAGAAAGTGAACAAGAAAGTGACAATGAAGACCAGAGCGAAATAGACAGTGACAGAAATAAAGAATACAGTGAAAACGACATTAAGACAGGAACGAAAAACGAAACTGACTCAAAACTGACGGAACACGAAAATGAAACGGAAATGTACACAAAAAATATCACAGACCAAACGAGTATAGACAGGACGGAAGAGAATACAACGGAGGAAGTTACTCCAACATATAGTAATACGAGGGGGGGGGTGAGGGTGGGGGGTGGATCCATTTTCCCTCAAACAAAAACAAATAAAATTATCAAATTAATTAACAGACATACTATACATTCATAACTATATTTTAAATAATAATCACTGTATAACGGTAATGCGGCAACCTGGAAGGAAAATGAAAAATGGAAGGAAAAAACTTCCGTGTTTCATCTATAAATGTAAATGGGATTCATAAAGATAAATTAATTAAATTATGTAATGAAACTAATAACGACATTCTATTTATACAAGAAACACATAATGGATTCACTAAAGAGTTACTGGCGTTATATGAGGAAAAATGAATGGTATACTGTTTCTAAATGATTTTAAGGCGAAAGATGTAAGAGGAGGGTAACAACATTTATTAAAAATAAAAGGGGAGTAAATTGGAAAAGGGAAAATGAAGGCGATTTTTCTTAAAGGGAGAATGATCCACATTGTAATAGAAGATGTCCACCTTTTAAATGTATACATGCCGGCCAATAAATACCACAAACAACAATTTTTTGAAAACTTATCAAAATACATGGAAAAATATACCATGGAAAATTTCATTTTAGGGGGAGATTTTAACTGGGTGGGGGAAAATATAGGGGAAGTAACTACAAATGACGTAAGGTTTAAACCAGAGATGGAATTTTTCCTAAACAAACACAAAATGGTAGACGTATATAGAAAATTAAATTTACTTAGGAGGTAATACACATACGAGTACAAAATATAAAAAAAGGGAGTAGATTAGATAAATTCTATTGTACCTACTATGAAAAATATATATATAAAGAAGTAGGCATTACGGATTTTAAAGTTTCAGATCACAAGTTAGTATATTTAGAAATAGAATTGAAAAATAAACATAAATGGGGTAAAGGGAACTGGAAATTTAATAACAAGATTTTGGATGAGAAAGATTTTATCGAAGAAATTAAAGTAGAAATAAAAAAATTCTAGATAAGTGAAACATAGATATTTTAAATGAATGGGATAAATTATAAACTTTATCTAAAAAAAAGTTATTACGTATTCAAAAATAAAGAAGGAAAAACAAAAAATGGAAAAAGACGCGATTATTAGACATCTAGAAAAAATTATTACAAATGAGAGAGAAAATATACTTAAAGGAAATCAGATATTAGATGAAGAAATCAATAGGAGAAAGATAAGGGCTGGAAAATTTACCACAATATATAAAAAGCGGAGGGCCTAAATAAAAGAGAGGAGTTAAGGGGGTGGGTGAAAAATGTATTGAAACTTTAAAACTTAATGAAGGAAACGTATCCGACAGAAAGAAAATTTTAAAACATATTGAAGACTTTTATAGTAAGTTGTATATCTAACAGCATATTAATAATAAAACAATAGAGGAGTACCTACAAGGAATAGATTGCGAGACGATTTCATCAGAACACAAGAACTTGTGTGATGATTTCATCTCAAAAGAAGAAATTTTAAGTAGTATAAACAACTTGACTAAAGGAAAATCCCCAGGTAGAGATGGACTCACCGCGGATTTTTATATGAAATTCCGTGGCGAGTTGTCGCCCATTTTAGAATGGTTATACAGTAATATTCATTTGAGAAATGATACTATGACAGAAAGCACGAGGGAAGGGATTATAACACTAATATACAAAGGGAAGGGGGATAGGGAAGATCTAAAAAATTGGAGGCCCATCTCCCTCCTAAATACTAACTACAATTTATTGAGTAAAATTTTAGCACAAAAAATTAAAAAGGGAATGAATAAAATCATAAACGTAAATTAAACATGTGGGGCCAAGGGGAGGGACATTCAGAATAACATTTTAAGTATTAAAACAGTTATAGATTATATACAGGAATGTGGGCTAAAAGGTGTATTGGTACTTTTAACCAGGAAAAAGCATTTGACAGATTAGAACACAACTATATGCAAAAAGTCTTAGAAAAATTTGGATTTGGAAATAACTTTCAAAAGTGGACTAAAATCCTGTACAACAAAATAACCTCAAGAGTACAGGTCAGTGGAGCGGACACGGGAAAATTCGACATACAAAGATCAGTGAGGCAAGGATGCCCACTATCTGTGCTATTATATGTAATAGCAATTGAGATCCTAAGTATAAGAATAAGACTTAACAGTAAAATTGAAGGTATTAAAGTTCCAAATATAAAGGATGAAATTAAGATGCTAAACATGCAGATGATTGTACTAACTTTATAAAAGACCCAAATTCCTTCAAACACATGGAAAAGGAATTAGAAAAATTTGGTAAGGCTTCAGGGTCTAAAATCAACCATGAAAAAACAGAAATATTAATATCAGGGAACTGGTGGGGCAATCATCCCGGATTACCCTCTTATCAAGGACCGAGGTAAGGCATTGGGAGTCTACTTTGGGAGAAGAGATGAACAGGAAAACTGTAAAAACATGAAAAAGAAAATAGAAGAAAATGTGAATATCTGGGCACTAACGCCACTATGTATAGTGAAACGGGCCCAGGTGGCCAAAACATACATGTACTCTAACATAATCTATATTTTAAAATCTACAGAAATAGAAAATGCCACTGTAAAATAAAATAGATAATTATTAATTATATATGGGACTATAAAAACCACTACATAAATAAAGAAACGTTATATAGAGCGAGATAAAGGGGGGATTAGCATTACTTAATCCCATTTAATAAAATAAATATGCCAACATTTTAAATAGATTTGAAAGATTAAAATCTGAACCCAACCTACCGTGGGAATGGATATATATATATATATATATATATATATATATATATATATATATATATATATATATATATGTATGTATGTATATATATACTGGTACGGTTTTATGATGAGGAATAGGAGGGAAATATATCAAAATAATAAATTAATAAAAATATTAGAAATACCTAGAAAGTTCAGGCATATTAAAGAATCCCTAATTCAATATCGTGATAAAACAGACTTATGGGAGAAGGGTGAAAAAGATACATATCAATGGATAAGGGAAGATACAACATTAAAAAGTAGAACAAGAAAATTTAGGGGTAAATTGTGAAAGAGCCAGGGGTCACTGGAACAAATTAGGATCACTTAAAATTCAAAGCCTCTGCTTCAAATACATGCACAATGCATGGTTGACAGGAGAGGTAGCAGTGAGACGGCACATGATCAGAGTATCGCCAAAATATCCACTGTGTAAAAACGCCCCTTTCAGTAAATACCATACCATGACCCAATGTGAAAAAAAGAAAAGAAGAAAGACTAAAGTTAATAGGAGAAATATGTAAAAAGGACAATTACAAAAGAGAAAACATTTTATTTATGTTTAGATGGGAAATTTGACAAAAAATACATTTTATAAAATTACAGATTACTTTGTTGGAACAATGAGGGTCTCTGGACAAATAATAATGATAGGTAGATAACTATGAAATAACTTGTTAAGAAATTGGTATTTTGGGAAGAGGAGTGAACATACAGGGGAGGGGAATGGGAGGGAGAGCTTTGGTTGGCTACCCATTAGGGGTGTGGTACTGTCACTGCGCAGGCCAGAGACTCCAACTCATTCTCCCCCCCCAGACATGAGCCCCACCAAACCCCAGGCCCCAATTTCAAGTCTTAAGAATTTTTTTTTGTTTGTGTTTGTTTTGTACTAAAACTCATACACATAATTTGAAAATTTACTAAATCTAAAAATACGAAAATTCTGAGAATCCACAGGGAATCTATATGGGGAAAGTACAAGGCGATGACATTATGGGGCTACGTCACATGGCGCTACGCGAAGTGGACAGGCCTATGAAAGAGTCTTGGAAAAACACCCCATATAGAACATAAACAGGCAAAACAGAAACACATACAAACAGAGAATAATACGTAGTAAATATCCCACTGACCCCTTCTTTATCTCAAACCATGCAGCTCCCGTACTGTATGGTTGACCAATCTACAATCCTGTATTTATACAAACAATTTTTGATTTTTTTTACAGAAATAATTTAATAAAATAATAAAAGGAGGCCTAACTAGATTCAGGAGAAATACAATGAGAATAAAGAAGTGTGGATCTTGAATCGAGCACAGCCTACCTATTTCTAATTCTAGCACTTTTTTGCGAGGAACGACACAGATTAACACTCGAATAAAACAATATAATGTTTTTCTTCATAACCTAATATATCGCACCGTTCCGATCGCCAAAATTCTAAATTGAAAATAATTTAACGGAAAATAACATAAGATATATTAAAATGGATTCTAAATCCAAAGAATTCAAATTAGATAACTGGGAAAAAACTTGATTTATACTTGCTGTCTCAAACATTCAGAAAATATTGCATGCACACAATATAGCACTAATACACATAGCAAACACTGAGACTTAGGCGACCTCTAGCAAAGGTCACAAAGTTTCAAGGGAAGGGACTTTGAGCAAGGTGAATAAAACCAGGCTCCGACGAACGTCCCTTTAGATAACACTTGGGAAAAATAAATACCCTATCAAAAATTTAAATTTAAATTTTTGATACAAAATTCTGTTTAAATAGAACATACAACATATCTGAGGGGAAACACACAAACATAAAATACATTTTATATTTTATTTTGGAAATGGGGGATGCATCTGTCTGGTGCCCAAAAAGAAGTTGCTAATGTCAAACCGCGATGAGCACTGTCCATTTACAATATTGCATGATTTAATATTTTTGTAAAACAACTGTATCCAATTTTGAAGTCTCATTCAAAATGTAAAATGTATGGTACTTTATTAACGAAAGACCACGCGACAGAATCAAAAGATTTTTCAAAGTCAGTTAAGAGAAGGAATCCAAGTATGTTATATTTGTCTGTATATCTTCCCTTGATAAAACCTCTTTAATCACGATTTATAATTTTTTAAGAACATACTTTATTCTATTTGGAATACATGCTGATGAAATTTTAAGGTTATATTAATTAATTTGATGGGTCTTCAATTTTTCAAATGTTGGTTTGATGTGTTGGGTTTTGGTAGGCACGTTATTACACCTTCCTTTTTGCGCTGATGATATCTCCCCAGAAGTATTTGAAAAAAATTAATTGCCCTTACATAATATGGACCGATATTTATCCAAAAGTGCTTAAAACAACTCAGCTAAAAACCCATCTGATCCTGAGCTTTTATTATCTGGCATGTAGTTTAGGTTTGCAATTGTTACAGTCAAAGTGATAGGGCCATTCAAAGATTATTTCTGTGTACTTTCCTATTCAGCGAAATCCATATAACTGAGAAGAGATTCGTGATCAACATCAACTGGATGCACCTGGTGACAAGAACATAGCTTCTGATAAAACAGTTCTTATTCTTTCAAAATTTCAGACTGATTACCAGCATATGTTTCATCAGATTTTGGCATCGTTGTACTTACGTAAATTCTTTTTATCCAATATTGAAGAAATATTTTGATGTCCGTTCTCCTTCTTCACTCCATTATTCCCTTGATCTTTTTTTCACACCTTCCATTTTTTCCTACGAACATTTATCAGCTAATTCATTTTGGTCTCTAAAATCTGAAAGTTTGTAATATCATTAATTTATTCCAAATCTATTCATCTCCAGGTGATCTTGTTTTCTTTTTCCAAAAGATGAGTAAATTATATTACCTTTGTGCTAATTATATTACCTTCATGATAATTATATTACCTTTGTAGTAATTGAGGTCATCAAACTCAAAGTGCCATACCAGTGTAGAGAAATTAAATAAAATTCAATATTATTTGAATAGAAAATAAAAGGGACCATGAAAAGACTGGATAAAGTGGTGTATTTATTTGCTGTAATTAATAACCCCAATACTATGCTGACATGCATAGATCATGAAAATAAAATTTATGAAAACAAAAGAACATGAAAAATTACTTAGCCATTTTACCTACTCATTTCGTTTTTCTGGACGTTCTCCAAATTGTTGTCTATACTGGTAGTATGCAGCCTTTAAAACATAGATGTCGAGACAAACTGAGCTGAACCCTGGATGGTGTGTTATACATTGTATCCCCTGGTATTCATTGCAGACTCATATTACTCATATTTTTGGAATAAAAAATGTAATAAACGCATTTTAATGTTGATTTGCGATAATCAGGAAATGTTTAATCTGCTGTGAGTACTGAGATTTCGAATTTGTATTGTCATGGCTCTCTGTCTCATAATGGTAACTAAAGTCTTTGCAATAGAAAATCGGCAAGAAATATCAGAGTCTGTATATATGCATATATCTTGTCATGGTAGACGATAATCTTATCCCCAGGTTTGGTTCGTGTGCCAGAAGACAACAATACAATTGTCCCATGTAATTTCAAGAATCGAAACACATTTATGTACCCTAGTTACACGTTAGGAGTTCCTAAGAGTAAAGACAAAGAGTTGTTGTAACGAGATAAAGCTTAAAATAAAATTGATGATAAAGCAACCCTGTGGCAAATTAAGTGTACAGAAAATAAATTTGCAAGAAAGAGATATTTTCCTTCTTACCTCTTATAATAATAAGCTATATTTTCCGTGCTGCAAATACAATTCATCAGCCTTTAAATATATCCCATATAAGTGAAGTATTTATGTGTTCCATTTAGATGCCTAATTTAAACTATTTTGGAATAAATGCATATACAATGCTTAATTATTAAAATTGTTGTCAGTATGGATCATGCCCTTCAAGTCGATGCTAATTCAGTTCCATAAGTATTACTCTCAGTTTTATGACGCGTTATATCAACTAGTATGGAATCAAATTTGTTTTGGTATCCAAATGAAGTTTCAAGAAATCATAACTTGTAGAAACAAACGACAAATTAATTTTGAATAGTAGATGCACATGTAAGAAAGATCTTGTCTAACTCAATTACATCCTGTACTTAAAACCAAACTTAATGTTTTGTACATTTTTCTGAAACTAACTGATTAGTTGTATGCATCGAGACTATTTTACTTATGTCTAGTGTTAACTTGGGACAAAACGCATAAGGAAGCCCAAAATGAATCACAACAGATTGGGACGAATGTTTTGGAAATAGTCGTATCTGAATGAAATTAACAGACTTGGAGTGCAATTGACCTTTCCGGGGCATTGTAAGGGGCACTGATTGTAATGGATAGCATTCAAAATCAGATAGATTTTTACTAAATAGTGTTTGAGCTACGATGCAGTCTCTGATTGTTGGTTAGTTATTGAAAGCGGAAAGAAGTATCTGTCAATCTTCTGTTCGATCTATACAGGCTTTCCTGTATATGAAATACACGATAATAAATTAGTATTATTTAGAATTAGTCTAGTAATCACATCCTGAAGTTTAAATCTGATACCTAAATGTTACCGAATGACAGAACTTAAAGTTGCTAGCAACCTCTGGTTGATTATTGACGCTAGATTCAAGTGTCATTTGCAGACTTCCTGCACCGCGTAGTTTTGTTTTTTTTAAATAAAACTTAAGTGTTGCTGTCTAACTATTGGACCTTTCGCAACAATTCTTTTGTTGTCTAATTCGTGCAGTGTGGTGAATTAATAGTATTTCCATGCTTGTGTGTCCTGAATATAACCTTATCTCGACGTCCGTCCATCCATCCGTCTGTCCGCCTGTTTGTTTATACTATATGGCTTTACTTTGGATAGAATTTTGCCAAAGTTGCCATTTAATAATCTCTTGTTCAATTGTGGTCCTGTTTTTGTCTCAGATCTTTAATATCCCTGGGTGGTGTTCAATTCATCGAGGTAAGGGTATTCAGGTTCAATCATCACAATGTAAGCCATCATATTTTATATGAAAGCAAATTTCCCTCATACACTTAGAACGTTTTTCTACGAAACAACGAGACACACCAATAGTGCCGGATTACCAAAAAGGCAGAGTAGGCACCGGTGTAGGGGCCCCGCGACAACGAATAAAAAAATTATTAATAAAACGTAATTGGAAATTATTTGCGAGGGAGGCCCCAAGATTTCAACTGCCTAAGGGCTCAAGGGCCTCCACGGGGTTTAATCTGGCACTGCCCACCAATTGATCTTATGCATGCTTAAATGAAGGACGGGGATCACAAAAATAACAAACACAAATGTCAATTTCAAAGGCAGCCTAAATAATATTAATAATCACAGTATCTATATAAATATACTTCTGGTTGTTATCCAGATAGAGGGAGAAGAATGTACATATCCTTATGACTACGTTCTTGATTATCTAATCGATTAGCGTTTTGTAAAGCGATAAATATATGCCTTGGCGCAGAAACTCCTTGTTCTGATGCTATTTGCCATGTAAAGAACCCAACAATATTGTTCTGAATGCTATTTGTGGTCATTGTTAACCATGATAACAACGAATTACCGCTCTGATAAAAAAAGAAGGTAATTTTTGTTACAAGCAATGGAGTCATTACTGGCATCCACAAGGAAAGTTTAAATAATATTACTTTACCAGCAGCAAGAGCGGCTGGTCGCAAAACAGCATCATTATCGTTACCATTTCTTACAAGTACAACTGCATGTTTCGCTCCAAAGATAACGTTTCTGACATTTCTACAGAATCGAAAGAAGTGTGACAGTGGAATCGCGCATGAAAATCTTCTACGACCATCTTTCAACATTAATTTGCGTGCAGCAAATCCTAAGATGTAATTCTCGTTGATATTCTGTAAAATCTGAAAACCAGCGCCAGGTCTGCCTATCGCTCCAGCTGGTTGTGGATTAGTCGCAGTATTTCGTGTACTTGTACTTTTAAACATTATCTATGATCAGGGTGATCAGCGTTCTTTGGCGAACATCTGTGACGGTCCAGTCGATTTTGTATAATCATCTGAATATCTTGTTAAATTTAATATTGCTTTAGCAACATCAACATCTTTAAGAATTATTTCAATGTTTCTTTCATCAATCGTATACGTAACGCTGTAACATAACGCCATAATACCGCTGGTAACAAAATCAACTATAGCATTAGCTTCATATGCTGTATTAGGAGGAACATCCGTTACAATTTCACCTTCCACTTCATTAAATGCTTCGGCGGGTATGAAGTATCTACTTGTATCTTGAACTTGTAGTTCGATTCTTAATCGCGCGTTACGTACACGTTCTTCATAAGAATAATACTGATAATCGCAAATGGATTCATCTTTAAAAAATGGCGCATCCATATCAAACGTTGGATCGGATATGCGCTTGAACATTTTATTATAACTCTCTTCGTTTAACACGAAGACCACTTCCTGAAGTAAAACTTGTATTTTTCGGTATAATTTCATTTTTTTAACCTGGATGGAACAACTTCATTAACAGCCAATTCTGCAGTTTTTCACTTGCAGCTTGATTTATTATTTTACTGACATTTGCAGGCATAACTTCAGTATTGGGTAATTTTACTGGTTATGGTTTTTTCGTGCTAATCGAACTAATCTTTCTTTGCTCGATGAAAATGCTTTACCAGCAACATTACCAATAATACTAATACCTTTATCACGAACAGCATCAATAGAATTCATCCCTAATTGTTTTGCAATCGGTATTGATTTTTTGAGCTATTGTCTTAAATAAGCCCTGAACAACATCACCAAGTCCATCTCCGTAAATCGCTTTGTAAGATAGTAATCGTGAGTTTACTGCCCTAACTATTACAGGTCCACGTTGAGCAGTGAGTATAATCATTTTTAAATTACATGCTGATTAATTGTTTCAGTCGCTGTGATAATCATCGACAATTTCACTAATGAGAGAATGATAAATGTTGCGATCCGTAACACAGCCTGCAAATAATCTTTAACAAATATTAAATATTTCGCTGATAATTTCTGGAGAATTATTTCCAGCACGTTTTCCTCCAATTAGAATTTCTAATCTTTCTACGTCAGAAAGAACATTGTTAGGACAAGCAAGAAGACCACTTCCGGGTTTTGGTTCAGGCTTTCCAATCAGTTGAGTAAGAATATCATCTTCGTATTGTAATTGTTATTTTCTTCTTATTAAGAAATGATTGCTGAAATATTTAATTATCTGCACCATGATGACCAAACGTAAGTAAAGCTGTATTACTAATCCAATCATTTTCTGGAACAAATTTATATTCAGGTTTTAAATATTTTTCATCATATTTTCAAGCAATATTTATTTTTCCACAATAATCTGAGTCTATGGGAGTCTTTAAACCTTCAGTTGTAAATTTACTTTCAGCTTCAATTTTAGCACTATAAGGTCGTGGTTGCGAAAGTCGTCGACGAAGAGATTGTGGTTGTTCTTCGGTTACAATTTCTTGTAATTATTCCAATTTTTCTAATTCTCTTTGAAATCTTTGAAAATCAGAATTATTGTCCTTGAGAGAACTTTTAGTAGTAGAGATAAGATACCCATCTTTGACCAAATCATTTTTGTCAAAGAATCAACATATTTTGTTCTCACATATCCAGCCCTATTTTCATATTTTAAAGGAATATTATAAATTTCTTCTGGGTTTGCATTTGCGATAAAACCTTATTTCGTAAATTTATCTTGAAGGTCAACTACAGATCTAGGTTTAGATTGTTTTTTTAATTGTTCTCCAAGAGCCAATACTTTTCCTACTTCATTTTTATATGCAATAAAATCAAAATCACCTGTCCTAGCTTGCTTGCTTCCCTTGTATAATCGGAATATCCAGCTTATCCAAGTATCCCTTGAAACCGTTTTATCAGCATATTCACGTTTGAAATATTTATCTCTATTACTAAACCTCTAACAGCAAATTCAGCTAAAACTCTTGCTGCTTTTATTTTTTTATTATACCAACAAAGTCTTCATTAAATTTATCAGGGAAATTATCTTTTTTGTTTTCTTTTTTGGTTGTCCACCAACAGCACAATCAAGTTCTTCTTCGAGTTGAAGAGGTCTAGCCTGAGCAGCAGCTATTTTAGCTGGAAGATATCTTACAATCTTTTTTGTTTGTTTAGTTCATTTTGCATTTTTTCAGTTTGCTCAGCAGTTTTTTCAGAAACCTTTGTAATAGGTTTAAACAACCTTTCTGTATCTCCTGAAAATTCAACTTCCGGTCGTTCTTGAAATTTTTGTCTAAGAGAATCACGAACAGGCAAAAACGTTTTGATTGCTTCTAATCTTTCTCTAGCTAACTTAGCTGTATAATATTCTATAGCTGTCGCCATCATTGATACAATAATTATCTAATTATAGCAGCAGAGATGGTGAGACCTCAACGAAACGTCCTGTCGGTAAACGAAAAGGACCATACAAATTTAGACAAATGCTAACGACAAAGATAAAGTAACAAAAATCTAACCAAATTAGAGAAACTTTCGGTGAAGTTATAGGCTTCGGTTTAGCGTTAGTGACCTTATTTTCTTATTCTGTAGGAAGCTTTTATTTTAAGCAAATGACGTGTTAGCAAATGGTCTGTTCGCCCTCTTCGCTGCTAGCTCATACTTAATGCACACACACACACACACACACACACACACACACACACACACACATATATATATATATATATATATATATATATATATATATATATATATATATATATATATATATATATATATATATATATATATATATATCTGCAATCTTGAAAAAATCTATTGTTCAGATGAGACGAGACTATCTCATATGGGGCAAAATTGGCGAATATCTCTGAAACAATGTACCATCAATTATCATACATGTTGCTCATGAAATCGCTGGACATGAATACAAGTATAATTCTTCATCGGTAAGGACATTACAGAAAAAAAATCAGAAAACGAGAATGGATAATTTCTCTTAGAACTAGAAATAGGAGGTATATCTGCTGATTATTTCAGTCCTTCTATTAAAACACTGATGCTATCACTAAAATTGCATGTTTATATCCTTACCTTTTATATTCCTCTATTGCTCGAGTGTATCTTATTTGACAGTAATCTAAAAGCAGATTTGTTCTATGGCAAAGGTCATAAATGCAAGGCCAAATTAGGCATTGTGTGTGCACTTCTTCAGGACAAGGGCTTTCATCCGTAAAATATCATCCTAAAAGAGGTACGTCACAAATATATATCTATACACACACATATACACAAAAGTACCAACACCACCGTTAATTTCGCAGCGGCAGACACCATCCCTAAATTGACCATCATGGAAAATCCATTGCCAGTCGGTGTCGTGCAAGCATTGAACCTCCTGCCCATGGATCAGAGCTAATACATTAATAATAATAATAATGATAATAGTAATAATAATAATAATAATAATAATAATAATAATAATAATAATAATGGTAATAATAATAATAATAATAATAATAATAATAATATGAAAAATAATAATGATAAATCATATCATCATTTCCGAAGATGCTTGTTGAAATTTTAAATAGGATTGAATATATAAACCAGAAAGGCGATATAAAAGAAAGGGCTCTTTTCTTATTTCACTCTTGAATCTCTCTGTTTTCTGGCGCAGTCAAATTTGGGAAGGTAAGTAAAATTATTAAGATTGAAATTTAATCTAAAGTGTATCAAAGTAATTTTTCATTTAGTTATATTGAAAGTAATTTTCCACTAACATATATTGAGGTAAATTTGATGTATTTGTGTAATATAACTGTATGCTATTTTATTAAGATCGTGCTTTACGAGTAGGTGCAGAAATCCATAAAATACATTTCTCTCGTAACTAAATGTCAACAATTGTCAGCATAAAATACATTTCGCTCGTATCTAAATGTCAGCAATTTAGATTTTGGGGAAGCTGCTGAACATACAAATCATTATATCAATAATGGATTAGCTACGCAGGTGGTTCACACGATGGCCCTGGGAAAGATTAAGGATCTTGTTCTGACTGGTCTGAACGAAACCAAAAACTGTATAAATACAGAAGCGGGTTTACGAAGGGTTAGTTCGTTCCTCGTGTCAGAACAGCTCTATCTTTTCCTTACAGGTAAGCATCGTCTGTGTTCGCAAACTTCTTTAAAGAATGGACACTTTTCAATATTTGAAACTTTAACGGTAAAGTTCATATTTTTCCAACATTTTTTGAGTTCTTATTATTTTATATTATAATATAATGGAATGTTTAATTGTATTTCTGAGATGTATTATTGGAAAAGATGAATTCGCTACCAACTTCATGTTTATATTTAATTTGGAAATGAAAGGTTTCTTAAGTAAAATTGAGTAATATTTAGTAAACTATTCCAAGTTTATTCTATTTTAAATTTAGTAAAATATATTTCTTTAAAATGATTGTTGCATTAATCGCAACTATTGAATTTTATGCTTATTGGATATTATGAAGTTAATCGAGATTTAACTATCTGTATTACATTCTAAAAGGCAAAAATTATACAAATGAAGTTGGTAAGCTCGATGGGAAAGTGTACGTTTATATGTATCTCGTGTATTCTAAATATAAAGGCTTTATAAATGTATCTTTAGAATGCAGCATTATATATATCAATATAAAGTTCGTTCCGCGAGTCAGAACAGCTCTGTTTTTTTCCTTACAGCGATTCCGTACCTCATTCCCCAAGATGTATCAGTATCAACACGGTTATTGGTGACGCCTTTGTTAGAGAGCCTGAGCTCCTTCTTCTCTTTCTCTCTCTCTCTAGCCATGGACAAAAACATTTCTTTACTTATAAGTAATCCCTTCTCACAGCAAGAGATGAGAAGAAGGTTATGATAAAAAACGGTATTATAACAGCTACTAAAACGTCGTATTTCTCACGCCAACTTTAACTCTTTTTAATTAATTTTCGCGTAATTTAATGTTTAATACAGAGTATGCTTGACACGATGGTAGATTAGATACACTTGACAGGATGGTAGACAAGATACACTTGAAAGGACGGTAGACAGCAACAAATTGACAAGTTGGTAGACAGCATCATTTTGACAAGATGGTATACAACATACACTTGACAAGATGGCAGACGACATGCACTTGACATGATGGTAGTCAATATACACTTGACAGGATGGTAAAGAACATACACTTAACATGACGGTAGACAACATGCCCCAGAATAAGGTAGAGTGTCACAGCATAGAGTGTCACAGCAGAAGGTAGAGTGTCAGATGATAAGGTAGAGTGTCACATCATACGGTAGAGTGTCCCAACATAAGGTAGAGTATCCCAGCATGAGGTAGAGTGTCCCAGCATAAGATAGAGCGTCACATCATAAGGTAGAGTATCCCAGCATGGGGTAGATTGTCCCAGCATAAGGTAGAGCGTCACATCATAAGGTAGAGTGTCCCAACATAAGGTAGAGTATCCCAGCATGAGGTAGAGTGTCCCAGCATAAGGTAGAGTGTCCCACCATAAGGTAGAGTGTCCCAGCATACTGTAGAGTGTCCTAGCATAAGGTAGAGTGTCACAGCATAAGTTAGTGTGTCCAAGCATAAGGTAGAGTGTCCCAACATAAGGTAGAGTTTTACAGCATAAGGTAGAGTGTCACAACATAAAGTTGAGTGTCACAGCATAAGGTAAGTGAGGCATACGCATAGAAACACGGTTATAGTATCTTTTAAAAACAAGGTTGAAAGATTTTTGCGACATACCGTACACACATACGGATGGCACGTAAAACTAATCAAGATGTTGACAAATCGTATAATATGTTATATTTTGTTTATAATTTAAAGTCACTCGTTGATGATGCCACTGTTGCAATCACAAAAACGGTCGTGATTGCGGATATGATGCAATCTGACGACCTTTTTCATCTGTTGTTTTCACTGAATGTCGTGAATATGGATATAAAAGAATATTATTAACCTTTCCAAAAGGTGGAACATAGTTCTAAGACAAAGTTGTAATGAACGTGCACGTTGCAAATTCAGCCAAAGTAATTTATTTTCAACTAGCTGTCATATGTTCATGTTTCCTATGCGAAATCAGTTATGTGTTTGTTTTCAAGATACAATTCCGTTTTAATGACATAAATTACATCTTGAGAAAATGCATTACTAAATCCGCATATAGCAATATTAGGCCGTACATTGTTTTGCAAACTTTGTATGTTGTCTTGAGCGATAACATTATATTGAATAGATTGTCGTAAGCGATATAATTAAGGACGGAGTTAACGTTCATTTTTGACATGTCGCAGACCAATTAAGTGGTTCCATACATTTCTAATCACTCCAGATGGTGAATTAATGAATATAACTTTGTGAGGAATAAACCGGTTACACTATATCTGCCAAAGCTACTCATGTGTGAAATTATCCATGAAGTGGAAAGACAATGGCGGATCCAGGAGCATTACGGGAGATATCAAACCCCTTCCTCATTTGCACGAGTCCGCGATCAAGGGTCCGCTTATTTCCAATTTCATTTCCGCACAATAACTCGTTCATAACTTGGACATAGAGTAAGGAAGAGAATTGTCTTCTACGACAAATTTCAATTAGTTAAATTTTCTTTTAATGAATTATGTGTGTACCCATTACAGAATTGTCACATTCTTATGTTTTACATTTTGTCCTTCAGAAATCTCGAATATCATTCTAATCACAGTTCTACAGAAATGTCAAAACCCGACCCCAAAATGTTTTCAACAACACAATTGCAAAATAAATGTTCCATAGTTTCTTCCTCGGTCTTCCAAGGAAGAACGCCTTTTATCAGCTACGAAAACAGTTTTGAATGTGTACGGTCAGCATGTTATGGTTAATTATAAACTGGCGCCATCATAATTTTGTTTTATTAGTGATTTTATAAGGAATCGAATATACCTTATTCTACCAATATTTGTCTTTAAAATGCTGAATGCAATAAAATCGTTTATTGTGCTTTATGACAAAATAATTATGACTTTACAAGAGTATTATATCTCTCTTCAATATTCTTCAGCACAAAAGTGTGCAGATACTTTTAATCTTTTTAAATAGAGTCTGATTGCACTTGTAATACCATAAGATTGCTTACGCTGAGGTGAAAAATCATACAGATGACAAAATCCTTCATATGATAAGTATAAACCTTGAAATGATGTATAAAGTTTGCCCCCCTTCGACAGCTTCGATGGACGTGATTCACTTTAAATAAGGCCATTGATTTTTGAATAGGTTTTGTGCATCTTGAATATTGTTTCCACAATGTCGTCTGTATTGACAGATAACTCCTAATAGAGAGATTTTTGAAATTCAATTGAATTCTAAATTTTGTATACATTTGTGTCTGCTAATTATTCGATTTCCTTATTTTGATACATTTTGATAATGTTTTGCTGATAGTAACCTTTTGTTCCGACATTGATGGAAATGCGTCTAATGTTTCTACTAAGGCATACGAAGAATTATCTGATCCATCTAACAAGAACGATGTGTTATCAGTATATTGAGGAAATTTATTTTTTTAAATCCATTTATGAATATGCCCTTACTATAATTATTGTTCCGAACCATAATTCCAAAAATTTCTGCTACTAAAAAGTTACAAATATGGACGGCAACAAGACAGCATAAGAAATAAACTCTCCCTGTATTAATCTCAAAGACAGTCAAAGACTTCTTCTAAATCAACCTGTAAACTTATACCATTCATATTATTTTCTTCCGTAAATCACATATCAGTCTGACCACCTGTCCGATATATATACCTTTTAGAAAGCCATTTCGACTTTCATGTGTTAATTTTGGCAAATTATTTTTCGTCTGCTAGCTATAACTGATGAGGTTATTTTATAGGAAATATTTAACAAAGTAACTGGTCTCTAAGTTTTCAAATATTCTATACATTTATTTTGCTTTGGCAATAATGTGATAATTCCCCCCCCCCCCCTTTGTTACAGATAAAATCTCTTTTTATAATGCATGATTTATGGAGTTTATGAAAAACTATCCTGAATCTTATCAGATCAATATATGCAATCAGATCATAAAATTCAATAGTGAATCGATCACTTCTGGATTTTTACCATTACTCGTGTAAGCACTTTGAAGCTTCCAATAAAGATAATTTACTCACTAAATGTTTGATTTGTTATCTATTAAAGGGCCTAAACTTTTGACAAATTATAATTCAACCCTCATTGTGTTTCTGAAATGGCATATATGGGTTTTAAGTAAATGATGTTTGCCTGAGAATCAATTAATCCTCTCTTAAACATATTAGTACATTCAATTTAGAGGATGTAATTCATTTTTTCAGTTATTCATTGGACTTACTAGGTGCTCATAAACGTTAGTACGAAATAGCTATTTTGGAATTACGGTGAATTCATTTAAATACATTTAGGATTATATCAATGTGATACATCAAGACTGTATATTGACACATCAGCACACTAGATTGGAATTCATTCGGAACAGCACTGTAACTCATTTGGATTACTCGGTGCTTTGGGACTTGTAATAGGACTTTTATGACTATTTATGATTTCTTTCACCATATTGGAAATTATATTCGAAATATTTAGTTTATTTTCTTGGATATTAATTGTTTGTTCAATTTTATAAATTTTTCTGTCTTCACTCTGTTATGTTTCTAAGTTTAATGCCATATAGTGGTAAGAATACATACCTACATGCGTGCGTGCGTGCTTACGTACGTTCGTACGTATGTGCGTACATGCATGCATGTATACATACATCCATATATACATAGTAGGTTTTCGGAGAGATAGAATATTAATTACATGTAGTTGAAGACAGACGGAATACATTAAGTGACTGAGATACATATATACAGATAAAGCAAAACAGAAGATGTATCTTTAATCTGCTAATCACTACACAATGTCTTTAAGCCGTTTAAAGAAAAGATGGTAATGAAACAGATAAAATATATTCACTATTTAAGAGATTATCTATGACAATTCTAAAGGTTGATCATTGCTGACAGATGTCCTCTAATAACTTTTCATGCATCTACAGTATATGGTTTCTTGATGATGATGATGACGACGACGATACTACTAATACCACTACTATTACTACTATTACTACTACTACTACATTCAATTAATTTTTAAAGCGGGACGAGTCAAGAGGTGATTCATACAATGGCAATATGCAATAACAAATGCAGCAGTACAAATAAGATAGATGATCTCGTTAAAGAATTGGTCTGTATTATGTCTGAAATGCCACCCAATCCATCCCGCACCATCTTAACTCCCCCCATAATAATATGGATATTCTACATGATACCTGTTGCTACGCAAACTATATACTGTTCATGGTGGGTAACAGTTGTAACATATGCTACTGGTGTTGTGTCAGTTTCTCCATAAACTGGTCCTATATTGGGCAGGCATCCGTTGCCACAAATGCATCCTGTTGTTGGACATGGTATCAGTTACCTCATAAGTTATTTGATGCTGAGGTGATTTCATTGGAAACATATGCAACTTGATGTTGACGGTGATGTCAGCTGCTGCATGCATTATGACAGAAAATAGCGGATCCTCCTTTTGTAAAATAGTGGATCTTCATTGCACTACAACATCAGCATGTTGTAGTGCATTGATATCATTTTGAATCTTTATATATGAAATGTGTAATATGCGGCAACTTCTTCTGGATTTATTGGATTGCTAGAGTACAGTCAGATATCCCATTGTAATTCAAGGTTCGCAATTATTGTATCTATGGAGATGCTTTTCAGAAGGATATTGGCTCCAAGATGCCCATGGTAGCTTTCTTATCGCACTTGCGTTATCACCCTGTTGATTTTAAACCCGAAACACCACAAGACGTTTTCACGAACGTAAATGTCATTGTTCAACACCGGACCAAAGTTACAGTGATTGCATCTCTGTTAAGATACGCTACAAAACGAGATGTATTTGCCATAAGTGTTGGCATGTTTTTTTTATATCGGGAACGACGCTGGAAATTTTCTCGTAAACTCTCCACAAATATAGCGATGTCCCAAACATGTCATAGATATGTTAGGGTCATTTGCTTTTCCTTGATTGCTCAAGCTATAAAATAATAAAATAAATTGTGGCCATGACGACAAAAACCGTGAAATTGCTGGCAACGATGACCAAAACCGATAAAGAAACATCCTCTGTAATAATTATATTTCTCGTTACATTATTTGTGAAAGAGCTCTGATGGGCCCTCACAATTACTGATCCAGATCAGTAATACAAATGCAGATTTTCCATAATTATACTAGTGATGCCTTTACAAAATATTTTTAATCAACATTTTGTCAAATATTTCTTAATTACCAGTTTCTGTCAATGTCTACAAATGCTAGTGACCAAGTTGATAATGTCAGAATCTTAAAAAAAGTATGTCAGGTTAAGTATGGAAAATAAGTTTCGACGCTCAACCATATATACCATTAGAAGGTACACATCAAAATTACGTAAGAGATATATGATAAATTTTTGTCTGGTTTTAATATGGTCACACGTTTAACATATCATAAATAGTGCAACTTCTTGAACTGCTCAAAGATTAATACTCTATAAAATCTGTGAATTTATCAAGTCACACTAATTCTGATTTCGAGCATGGAAAATAAAGGAATTACTGTGCACATTGTGAGAACTGCCATTCAGTAGAAGTAGATATCACTACTAAATCTAGGTCAAGGTGTCTTTTCTTATGCTTGGTAGACGTTTCATTTAATACACATTTTAACTCATATATTTTATAACCTATTGCCACTGTCATTATCCAATTAACTGTTAATTTAGTCAAATCCATGCATACCACACGTTATTTCGAGGACAATATGTTTTTTGGCTTATATCCACCCATGTATCTTTTAAGGACTGAAAGTAGTTGTAGACATTACATTTTAAATTGCGCTGACTCTCAGTTGCGATACTGTGATTAACCTGGAGTATCATTTTAATTAAATGCTTAGAATGATATTCTCTCAGTTAAATAGTGTGTGCGGCAATATAATTCAACGCTAGCACTCGAAATGTTACCAAAAAATTGTGTTGATTGTATTCTAACTTTCAACTACTGTCTCATCAAAATTGTGGCTGTGGCTTATGCTGTAGTGTTATCATTGTCGGCCTGTCCCTAGATCTGTCCTTACAGCTAAGGTGGATCCGTTTTCAGATACTGTAGTTAATTATTCACGTTTTATGAACATATTTACATAGCATCATTAGCATACAGTTAAACTTATATAGTAGGGTACATAATATGACTGTATAGTTCATCCGTTTCGATTCAGTGTAATATTTATTGGACATATAAAGACATCGTAAGAAACAAAGCTTGCTTTGAGGCATATTTTGCTCGTTCCATATGGATCTGTTTATCAAACTCAATCCAAGGGTTTAGACGATCTGTGGCTTTCATAGTTGTAACTTTACATGGAGCAACACTTTCTATATCAACTTCAAAATGTATAATATTACATGGAGAAAATGGTAGCGTCGTCGTTGTTTGAATATTTGACCTAACTCTAGAAAGTGTATGCATTTTAGCAAATTATTACATGTACACCATCTATATGGACACACAACATACTTGCGTCAATACAATTCATTTGAACACAGCTCTTTCCTTCCAGTAACAATATTGAACACATTTAGAAGTGTATCATTTTTATACGTGATGACTCGATTGATGTTTTCTGCAATATGTACCTACTTATGGAAGCTGTATGGCAATGTGTCATTAATATAAAAGAAGTGATAGAAGTGTACAAATGGGAAATAGGAAGTACCTGTCCAAAAAAGAAGAGTTCATTGAAATCAAAATCTCACCTATTACGTTTTCAAAGATATTCATGAAACCTATGATCTTGACAACCATTATTCCTGTTTTTCGTTTCTTCTTTGATAATGGCTTCCATTACAAATGGCGTTTAACGTTTAACAACAACAACAACAACAACAACAAACATAACTATAGAACTTGTGAAGAGTGAACGTTATGGCAATGAAGACAAACGTTAAAATTCAGACATTTTGAAAAAAAACAGAAATGTCATTATTAATGAGATCTTGTAAAAGTTAGTTTAATATTAATCCAGCATAATTTTACTGATATGCAAATTCTTATTGTATTCATGAACCCCATTTCTATTCTGAAATCCTCTACTGGCCATGGTAGGCCTACACTTTGTAGGAATATATTCGTAAGTGATGTTGTGTACAGAAACAAGATTAAATGGTCTGAGAGATGATGAAGTGACGCATGATGTTCACATTTAGTTGTATACAAGTCTAGCATAGATCTCCAATGAGAAATGTTAACTCGATGTGATCTGAGCTCTTCTCGTTTCAACTTTTCATTCTAATCCAACACTGTGGCGTCGATACATAAACGTTTAATTTCGATGCTTGTATCGTACCATGTAGTTGTAGATTGACACAGATAATTAAATATTGCATACATATTATTTTAAAAATATCTATGAATAATTATATAAATTCAGGTTTCTCCGTTAAAATCAGCTTCACAGGCTCAAAAAGCTTGCAATGCTCCATGTAATATTTTTGCGATTTTAATTGACCAATTACTCTCATACAGAAGTTTTGAATAGATTGGTATTCGTGTCGAAATTATTTTACCAGCGCCACTAGTAACACCGCTTGTTCTCGATGTAGTCGTAAATATAATTCTGACTGGTGCAGCTATTATGGTTGATGCAGCCGTGATTCCAGTAACACAAAGACCAATAGCTGCTACCGCGGAGTTTCCACAAATCGCATTAGCGACAAGACATGGTGATTTAGTTTTTGTAGTTACGGTTCCGCATCGATTGCGTTTTCATATGCTGTCATCTGATCCATTTACCATTCAGCAGCTACTCGGTTAGAATCCATTACTCTGAATGATAAATTTAATCTTAAACGCAATTACCAAAGACAGTTAAATATCCTCCGGATAAATGTTGAATGCTTAGAACTAAAATTAATCTCTAGTGACCAATGATTTCGATACTGAAAACAAAACAACAGATAAGTGATATTGGAGACATTAAAACCGCTGATAGTTTATCGACATTACCTTTTTACTCTACCCACCTTTACTTCCTGATATGATAATAAGAATTGTCCAGCCTCACGCACCTTTTAAGGATAAGGTATAGGCCAATGTTAAAAGAGTGGAAAGTAAGTCAACCATTTGCTATGTTTAATAAGTTTGTGTTTTCCTCTCCTTCCTTGATTAATATTCTCTAAATCTGGCTCCATGATATTACTACTTTTGGTGGTGTATGCACGTTAGTGATGTGTTCATTCTCGTATTGTTTTGCTTGACGTTTGTAGTTTCCCAGTCTGACCTTGGATAATCACAAGCTCACATGGGTCAACACCAGCAACAACATGACAAGTACACTCTGGTATCCGCTTTGGTGGCATACTTACTTCGATCCACATCAACACCGCATCGTCAGGCTGATGAGCGCATGTAAATATAAATAGCATCGTATATAATATTAAATGTAATTTAATGCGAAATCAAGCAGTGTTTGCGGGGTTGGTGTTGAGGAAGCGTTGCTTCCCGCAAGTGCGTACAACGCTTCAACAACAAGATTATCACATATTGTCCCACCCATCCGAAATTGTATTGGTTTTGTCAAACAAAATAGTGGTAGATGACGAGCGCGAGAGCCCGGGAAAAATTTTCAACTACTTTAATAGAGGTGCAAGTTCAAACGAGTCAAAATATAAAAAAATGATTGAGTGTGACCACGTACGGACCCACTGCGTTCCAGGTCCTGTTAATGAATCATGGTTAACGATGCTGGACTTCCTGGTGCGTGGATACATTGATACAGGTTTATGCTGAATAAAGACTCATCGGAAATATGTAACTGACTTTATCAATGTTATAAAACAAAATTGATAAATGAGTGCTTGAGAAGCCTCTCTTCAATCAGTGACGACGTCAAAACTGAAGGAAACTTTCGCTCGGAACTCACTGGTTTTCACGCCTGGATGATGGAAGCCCTTTTCCTCTTTTATGCTAATACGACCTCCGACCACCTGTTCAACGCCAATCGGGTTGCTTTGCAACAGCTCCCGACGCGAATGCTTTTGCAACCATTGGGTTGCAGAAGATGACAACACTGGAATCGCTACAAGGAATGGAATGTTCCATCGGTCTTCTGCATTTATGTCACGTCTGATTAGGATAAATGTAATATCATATAAGTGTTATTTCTTTTGGCAACATTAAACTGGTCTAGTTGTGCTTGGGTCAACCTTAATCGAATAATGCCAATTAATATTTTTTTGAGAAAGTATAAATGTAAACCCAAAACTGTTTTAATTGCAGTTTTTATTTTCGCAAATCCTTTTTAACTTAGAAAGACATTTGCTTCAGGATAGCACACTACTATTTAACAACGTAACAACTTCAATAATAAACTTTCTTCATGTGCGTCAAAACTCTCCTTCTGCGATATAGGCTTAGCAGTCTTGTCGGAAAGGTTCAAATCAATATATCTAAACTATATGTCCACCACGGACTGTTTAACCAGGTCCAAGTGATCGAAGTTAAAGCAATAAACAGGGTACAATGTACAAACTTCATGCTGGGAAATCGGTAAGCCTGTATCGACATTTTGGCCTCTGTCCACGTATTTTAACAGTCGAAGATACATATGAGCGACGTAATGGTTGTCAAACTGGATTACAATTTGTTTTATGTGTGTTCTTGGTGAATGTTTAACCGTAGCGAGTCCTCCGTCACTCTCAGTTTTGCAAATATCATTGGAGTTTCCAGTTCTCTGCCTTGACTGTCTGTTATTTGAAATGCTATAAATTTTACGAATTGTTTTGTTCTTTCTCCACCAGCTTTTACGAAGAGTTTTATAATTCGTAAACTCTAAGTTAATCCGTTTCTCAATTCCGAGAGAGAGAGAGAGAGAGAAGAAAGGAAGGAGGTTCAAGTCATTTGATGTAGTGTCACTCGATGATGAAGACGTGACTACATTCTTGGGGAATTGAAGGTACTCGGGATCGAGCTGCAAAAGACAGAGCCTGCTTGAGTTTCTGGCTAGCAAAACTTTATTGAAATACTCAACATGTAAACTTACATTTCAATATCAAACTACAACAAGCTCAATTTTCGAATATAAGAAATACATATAAAACTACGATATTCTTTCACTTACCAACATCATACTTGTATAATATCTGCCGTTTAGAATGTAATACAGATAATTAAATATCGAGTAAATTCACGATAGCAAAAGAATCTAAAATTCAATATTTCAGACTAATACCGTAATTGAAATATATTTTACTGAATTTATTCTAAAAAGTCAACATATTAAATTCTATTATATAAAGAGTATTTTATTTCTAAATTAACTATTACTGAGTATGAAGTTGGTAGCGAACGTTGCTTTTACTAAAATCAATAATATAGTTATAAGTAAATATAAGTTCTTCAAACAATTAAACTTTCCGATACATTATATTAAGGAATAGCAAGAAAATATTTAAATAATCTAATGTTTAAACATACTGATGTTAGGTTAACATCTTAACACTAAAATTTCTTATAACACTAAAAAGTCTTATACTATGAAAACTGTACATAGACGGTTATCTTACCTGCAAAAGACAGAGCCTACTTGAGTTTTCTGGCTAGCAAAACTGGTGGCGACCCGCGGCTGGGGTTTTTTATACCAGTTTCTGAAGACAACGCCAAATATGGCGCGCTCCTAGCTCCTTGCGAAGGCCAGAATCTCAAGTGAGGCTTCGTAGTCTCTTACAGATTATTGTCTAGATCTATGTACGTCATTAGACAGACAATTCTACAACGTCAGCGCGATTAGTAATAGCTTATGATTTTTCTAGGTTTCCGCAATGCGGTACTTTACATGTAGTTTTTCTTTGTGTGCCGACTTTAGGATACAAGGGAAATGTATGTATAGACGGTTCGTACTTGATCATAATAGCGTAATAATTGTTGAATAGTAGGATACGAATAAATGGATTAAATCTCAATATATTTTAGTAGAAGACCACTTTCAGTATGATTTATCAATTTACTTCTAATACAATTTAATCAAAACTTACTCTTAACACAATTTAAAGGAATTTTCAATCTTGTTACTTGTACTGAAAAATTATGTCCTAATAATACCCTCCGGTTCATTTGAGCCGAGTCCTCGAGGCTCGAGAGAAAAAAAATTACATTCATAAATAGAAGGTAAAAGATGACAGATCAAGACATTCAATAATACAACATTGTGAGATATATTGTAAATTCAAAAATACATGAGAAAAACACTGCAAATATAGAGTAAAATACAAAATATACAATGAGAAAAACAATGCAACTATTCATAAAATATCAAAAGGTACAATGAGAGAAGAACAAAAACACTGCAAAATATTCAGTAAAATACAAAATTGCAATGAGAAAACAAATCACTGCAAGGTACTCAGTAAAATTGAAAAATACAATAAGAAAAATCACTGCAGAATACTCGGTAAAGTTCATCAAATGCAATGAGAAAGGTCACTGCAACATACTCAGCATAGTTTGAAGAAATACAATAAGAAAAATCACTGTAAAAATCACTGTACAATATTCATTAAAATTGAAAATACACTGAAACAAATCACTGCAAAATACTTAGTAAAATACAAAAATTACCATGAGAAAATCATTGCAACGTACTTAGTAAAATACAAAGATACAGTGAGTAATTTAAAATACTCACTATAAAAGCATCAAACAACAAAAATGCAATAAGGAGTATTTTGTTTTTCTTTCTTCAAAATATTTAATAAGATTCTCAATATAATGGAAGGAACATTTGACAATATCGGTTAGAAATCACCTTTTATTTTCTTATTTTTTTGTTCTTAAAATAAATGCAATAAGGAGGTCATGGCACGACATTAAATAAAATTTCAAATAACGCTGACCAATATTAGTAGAAATTCTACGCAAACTACTTCTACCACTAGGCTTATTAAATAATTATAACACTAATATCAGCATGCAGTTCTTGTTATCTTTAATCTTTCTTTTTTGTATGTTATTTTACTCTTTTTTGTTATTTTTATTTTTTTTTTATAAAGAAGTTACTCTGTGCAACATCAGCATAACATATTTTTGGGTGACTACGGTTATTATTTTGCTTCAGCCAAGTGTGGTGAAAAGAATTCCCGTTCTCATGGATAGTACTAGTGAGCCGATATTGAGTGCATCTTCCTATTGCATAGATAATATCAACAATGAAATACCAGCAACAATGAAGTAAAAATGGTTGCGAAGAGAATGTCATAAGAATTTGGTATTAGCCAAGAATAAGGAAAGTAACAATTTTAATGTTGTGTTATGTCCTACCTTATAACCATAACGTCTATTCACTTGCAATCAAACCTTGAACTGCGTATGTATGAAATAGAAATCGTATCTAACATAAGAGCAAAAGTGAAAATATCATTATACTCGTAACACTGGTTGGTGTGGTCTAGTACAACTTTGAAATGGGCGTGTATTACCGAAGTTACACGTGACGTAGCAAAGAGAATGTATCGCCGTTATCGTTTCAAACAAAGTAGACGCAGAAGTTGGCCGTATGTAGGCCAATAGCTGCTCATGTCTTATGAGAGCTATGCAACGCGGAAAACTCGGTTTCGAGTAATCGCTCCGACACTTTGACTAATTTATCATTTTAGCATACATATATAATGAACAACACGACAACATCAATCGATGTTGCCTAACCAGGGAAGGTAGCACCTCTTCTGACTGGTTTGAAGGCATTAGAGCCGTTTCTATGGCGTTATCGCCGTGACACAATACCATAAGGTATATATTCATACGATTCGTATAAAAACATAAGAGAAAACTCTCAATAACATTATCGAACCCTATTGGGCTGACACAATAAACATCTGCATCAATATGTTTGAGACGGTTTGGCGGAAATTACAATTCTCCCTAAGATAAGCGAATACGGTAAGACATTATTATATGTGTAGGCTACGAAACGTGTATACGGTGGTTTCAGATTTCAGTACGAACAGGTTTGATGTAAAAGCTTAGTCTGGAATGCAAGTTAAAGTCGGTAGGTTCATTCACTCTCTGTAGTAGAAATCTTAGCTAGCGCGATGAATGTTACTGAAGTAGGTAAATAGAAGGTGTTATTGTTACTAAATAAGACATTAAATACAGCATAAATTAGATCATTTTGTTTGGAAATATTTTGAAATTAACGCACTAACCTTGTATTGTTTTGTAATTCAAGATACAAAATATGGTATAGCAAAAACATACCTGTGTGAGAATTACCACAGTCCAGAAATATTCTCCTTATGAAACGAACTGTATATTAAATGAACAGTAAACAATACACTTATTGTCTTTAATATAGAAAGAGTTCAAATTGTAAAAGTTCGAGTCACTATCACTGGAAAGGAAACTGTCGTTGCTACTGTCGTTGACTTGGGGCCTGGCGGAGATGTCGCTGTTGGACCCATGAAAATCTGTTTTTGGCATGGATAGATGTATTTCAGACTGGGTTGTAGGTAGCTCGAATTCGGGGCTGGACTATGTATAGTATGCATTCGACATGTCTGGAATTTCAGGTGTTACTGCAAGAAGAATTCTCACCGGCAATGTATACATTGTATACTTGTAATATGTTCGTTGCCTTTGTAATGTTTCTGGCGCTGATGTTTCAGAACAAACCCTTCTTGTGTGCGAAAAGTACGAAAATCACAGAAGAGTTGTCAAGTCGTTCCAGAGTTCATGTAGCGTAGCTGGGCGGAGTGACGTCTGATGGTCGCAAAGGTCTTGGCGCGATTCTCTCTCGTAAATCATCAATATGCGGAGTGACACTATCCATTTTTTTTACTTCATTTTATTCTCCTCCAACTTTTACGAATTGTTTTGTTCTTTCTCCACCAGCTTTTACGAATGAATTTGTTCTTTCTCCACCAGCTTTTACGAAGAGTTTTATAATTCGTAAAGTCTAAGTTAATCCGTTTCTCAATTCAGGGAGAGAGAGAGAGAGAGAAGAAAGGAAGGAGGTTCAAGTCATTTGATGTAGTGTCACTCGATGATGAAGACGTGACTACATTCTTGGGGAATTGAAGGTACTCGGGATCGAGCTGCAAAAGACAGAGCCTGCTTGAGTTTCTGGCTAGCAAAACTTTATTGAAATACTCAACATGTAAACTTACATTTCAATATCAAACTACAACAAGCTCAATTTTCGAATATAAGAAATACATATAAAACTACGATATTCTTTCACTTACCAACATCATACTTGTATAATATCTGCCGTTTAGAATGTAATACAGATAATTAAATATCGAGTAAATTCACGATAGCAAAAGAATCTAAAATTCAATATTTCAGACTAATACCGTAATTGAAATATATTTTACTGAATTTATTCTAAAAAGTCAACATATTAAATTCTATTATATAAAGAGTATTTTATTTCTAAATTAACTATTACTGAGTATGAAGTTGGTAGCGAACGTTGCTTTTACTAAAATCAATAATATAGTTATAAGTAAATATAAGTTCTTCAAACAATTAAACTTTCCGATACATTATATTAAGGAATAGCAAGAAAATATTTAAATAATCTAATGTTTAAACATACTGATGTTAGGTTAACATCTTAACACTAAAATTTCTTATAACACTAAAAAGTCTTATACTATGAAAACTGTACATAGACGGTTATCTTACCTGCAAAAGACAGAGCCTACTTGAGTTTTCTGGCTAGCAAAACTGGTGGCGACCCGCGGCTGGGGTTTTTTATACCAGTTTCTGAAGACAACGCCAAATATGGCGCGCTCCTAGCTCCTTGCGAAGGCCAGAATCTCAAGTGAGGCTTCGTAGTCTCTTACAGATTATTGTCTAGATCTATGTACGTCATTAGACAGACAATTCTACAACGTCAGCGCGATTAGTAATAGCTTATGATTTTTCTAGGTTTCCGCAATGCGGTACTTTACATGTAGTTTTTCTTTGTGTGCCGACTTTAGGATACAAGGGAAATGTATGTATAGACGGTTCGTACTTGATCATAATAGCGTAATAATTGTTGAATAGTAGGATACGAATAAATGGATTAAATCTCAATATATTTTAGTAGAAGACCACTTTCAGTATGATTTATCAATTTACTTCTAATACAATTTAATCAAAACTTACTCTTAACACAATTTAAAGGAATTTTCAATCTTGTTACTTGTACTGAAAAATTATGTCCTAATATAAACACGTACCGTATTTCACCGAAACCTCGCTGAGAATTTATTTACTATGAAAATTCGCGAGAAATGAAATTATATATGTTCCACCAGACATCATTTTCTTTTAGAATCACAATAGGGAAATCATAACCATCTTCGTTACTATGTTAGATGTGCATCTATAGCCATTTATGGATTCACTGATGACATGCAAAGTGAACTGCAAAATTGGCACTACCCTTAGAGTTTGAACGCGACTGTATGTTAGGCTCCAAAAATAACAACAGGAAAGTCTAATCTAAAAAAAAAACAGCAGCAGAGAATACAAAACAAAACAAAAACAAAACAATTTGTGTGACAGAGAAATCGCGCAGAAAAACTCTCCGCCACAGTTAAGCTGGCTTTTACGCTGTGCAAATCCTCTGTTGGAAGTTTGCTTGTCTCCTATTACGGCAGCTTCCGTGTTTTAAAATTCGAACGTTCATTTGTGTCTTGACAAGCAGCATAGACGAACCAGCAGACCTTGCATACACGTCACGTAACGAGAGAGTTTGAGAATTGTCGAAGCAATGTTGACGTTGACAGCGCGTGACGATAGACCCATCGGCACGTTTGATGCGCCTGTGAACAACCACTTCACTCACGTTATCTATATAATATGTCGCATAAACAGGCTTTCTCGGGATCAAAACTTGCACGCGTGATATATTTCCACGCACAACTGCCATTATATTTGCATATTAGGTCCATCGCTAATGCACGGTTGTATGGTAAATGTTTAACCAAGCAGGTCTAACATGTGCCCGTTTTGATCAACAAAAGTAAACCGAAGGTTGATCAACCTGGAATTGTTGTATGGATAATACACTAGCACTGCAGTAATCAATATCAGATCACCAGGGGCCTCAGTAGGGTAAACTCCAAATAATATATAACTGTGGAACGCTTGCACTGCTGAAACTAAGTCATCATAATACCAAGGACGGCCTCACAGGTGAGATTAATCTGAATCGTGGTGGTGATCCTGACAATATCAGGTAACTGGTGCCGTCAGGCCATACACGTAAAATTCCTTGGTTGACGGCGATCTTATTAATATATTAAGTCCAACTGAAAACTGTTCAACGATGATTGTGCAATATCAACCACGTACTTTGTAGATTCGACTGAGAAGACAAAGCCAAGTGTAGGGTCATGCACGGGTATGCTAATTTTAGAAATGCGCTTGATCACCAATGTTTTCCTTTGACGGATCATTTTATTGGTTTATTCAATCTCTTCTGCGTCGGTGGGATGTCATACACATTCACGGTGGTGCCATGTCTGATGAAAAGACAAATGACTTGCTTGCAGGCAGACCACCGAACGGTCGAGACAGAATAATAGTCCAAATCGAATAACAGATTTAGAAACGTCATACAAAATTCTGGTTTCATAAACGAGATCCTAATCATTCAGGTAACGCTCGAAGTTGTGTTTGCAAGAGCACGTGCAATAATTTCACCTAAACCAAGATGTGTTTTAATACAACTGTTTCATAAACATCATCGTGTGTCCTAATAAACATCATAGACTCCTTCAAAAAGTTCATTTATTAATGCGCGAAATGTTTTTCTGTCCATGATGTCATTGGTGAGTAATGGCAGATCAATATGGTCTCATTTATGACCTCGTATGCGTTGTTGTCTGCATAAATTGACCCAGTTTGTGTTTTCAATCGCTCTACACATTCATCCACTAACAAGCATTTATGAAGTTTTCGTATTTTTGGTTGTTTCTTGTTTAAAGTTGACGTTTTCTAGTAAGACACCGATACCGCTTCTCTGCGTGTTTTCTTTTCAGATGCAGAAATATAATCTTCTTCCGCAGGAGATATCTTCGGGTTCTGTCCCGACTCAACCCCATAGATTCTTTTAAAGAATTGTCTATATATTCACTTACAAATATCCCAGTATTGTTGGTATCTTGCATTTTACAAAACCTCCAGTTCCACTATTGATGTACTCATCACATACACAAGTAACAACATGAAAAATATCAACATAGTCATTGAGCTGCTTTATTTACGCTCTCACAACTATTCCTCTCATTATAACAGGTAACATAAGCTCAACACGTTAACCAGTATAATGCTGAGAGAGCTCCGGCATGCATATGATAACATTTCTCTGCTTTTCAGTAAATCGAACGCATCGATAGTGTTAAAGTTTTAGATATGTAATTGCTTCAATTAGACGGCACGGTATCGGTTATTGCAAGCCCATACGTTCATACATTTTGATAAACATTGCTTAGTTCGTTGTCTAATTAACTGCAGATGATAATTATTGGACAAGGGCGGAAGATTAAATTTTCAAGGGGAAAAATCGTACCACTTTCTTGCCTACGAATTTTATTTATTTAATAATCTAAAACTTTTCTCCGATATTATCTTCATTTAAAATCAGTTATTCTTTTCTCGATAAGTTCACTTAGAACCTTTTCGTAGCACGGTTTTTGATGATGATGATGATGATGAGGTGTATCTATCTCTCTCTCTCTCTCTCTCTCTCTCTCTCTCTCTCTCTCTCTCTCTATATATATATATATATATATATATATATATATATATATATATATATATATATATATATATATATATATATAACTGATGTAACTGATCGAAAGTAGTCATGTTTTTGTCATTTCACTCATTGACTGCAGTATAGCAACAAGTTGATGTTCTTGCATAACATGTTCTGTGTATTGGCTCCAGTAGATAATCTGAAAGTTGTGTGCTTATCGTGGACTTGAAAAAAAAAGGATGTTACAAAGATTCTGACGAAGACGTAAATGCATTTGGTTATTCATTTGACGAGCTGACGTGACGTGATTGGAGAAAGTGCTAACTAAATTAAGAAAGCATAAGTAGACAAACACACACATAAAAAATATAGAAATACTCACATACTGACATATAACCATTAATGTGCCCATGAGATTTTCTGTTCAAATTATTGCTCGTATAATCTTTAATTCCTGTGAATATGCGTTATGCTGCTACATCCCGCAAGACATCGTTGATAATTCGAATCCATATTTTGACATCTCCATAACTCTTCTATTATAAGGCTTGCAGACCTCTGCTAGTACTAGTATTATGTGTCGGGTACTTGATAGGGCTTCATTTCCGTCATAAATGCTCACCAGTTCTGTGCGATTATTTAATGGGGCATCATTTCTACAGTGAATACTGAATGTTTATGTGGTTAATTAATCGGGCCTCATTTCGGCCACATATATTGACCATTTTGGTTTGATTTATCTGTCCAATAGCAGCATATATAATTGTATTTTTTTTCAGATATTGTGTCATTCAATTATATACATGATCTTTGCCTGTGGTGAGTTTGTTTTTGGTTAGTTAGTTTATCTCAAGACTTCGGAATAGCAGAAAAATATGTTAAGCAAACGACTCTAGTTTTAAGAAAACAAGCTTAATAACATCTATGAGTGGTTAGCATGTTAATATTATTGGGTAAACGTTTATACTTTAATGACAACATAGAGATCTGATTGATTGTATTAATTGTATTGTTATAGCTTAAAAGAGAAACTCGTTCCAGTCCGCGACAAGGATTGTCTCTCTGTTCCAAGAAATAATTAAATTATCTTATCAAACAGTTTATACATTGCGATCGGAAGAAAATGTATTTGATGTTTCTTAAATGTATTTCTAAGTCTTATTCGTCTAACAAAAGCATATGACTTTATGTGAATCTGTCACTTAGCCAACGAATTCCTTGCGCAGTATTCTCATTATTGAATGACAGTCGATCGAAATTTCTTTGCCCGGCCATGCATAACCACTTATATTACTTTTACTATTTACAGTATGCTGGCTGTTTTTCCAATAGTTAGCCGAATTGACACATGGAAATTGGGGGCGGCGTTGGGGGGGGGGGGGGGGGCTAATATCAAACAAGAGGAAGAGCAGTGGCTAGTATGTTGGACATGACGCAAGAATTGTCTTAGGAGATAAAAGTGATATCCTTGTCAAAGGCTCTGTTGATTGGAAGGACATATACTTTTTCAATTGTAATTTCTAAAATATATACTTCTAAATGCTACTGTGTATAGAATTGCAATATATTTCTTCAACTGGATTATGTTACTGTTATGGCCCGCAAAATAATTGAGCCACAACTAAATGAAATACCGATAAATAATTATTTTTGTCCAGATTTCTTCCGCTAGAAATAAAATTTATATCATAAACAGAATGCCATCTTGTATAATGATCTGATATTGAAATTATGAAACTACTTGCTTAACATCAATCGTTTTCTCGCCAAGACTTGCAAAAGATGCAAGTTTAATAAATTTGAATTAAACCATTACCCATTTATTTAACACATAAACGATGTGTTATTTACATTACATATCTATAAAGTAATTGACAGATATGCGACAAGTGTCACAAATGACGTCAAAACGTGAATCAAATGTAAGGCTAACCTACAAAGCATTCTACTGCATTTTAAAGGGATTTAGCTACGTTATTCTAGGGTTTGGTCAAATACAATTACTCTTACATCAGAGTTCATTCAAATGTACGCCTAGACTTGCAAATTATTCGTCTCATTTAAAAATGTCTTTAAGATGCAAGATCCTCTGTGCATTATCGATCTCCTTTCTTAGGTTCTGTTAGCCTGACTTCAATTCAGTTTGGACCAGGTAGTGAATATCCAAAAGGTTTAATCCGACTCAAGTTTAATGAAAATCTTTGACATATTTCTGTTCAGCTTTTGTAAGAGGTTTTAAGGTAGAGTTAGGCTTTGATTATCTTATATTTAAATAGATCGGAAAGAATAAATATGAAGCCAATACTGTTACTAATCAGTCGATTTTGCAGTACAAGGACAATATGTGGTCAGGTGTCATCCAAAATGAGTCCGTCATAAAGTCATTCCTTTTTGTAGTTCTGGCCTGAGACAGCACAAATTAAAAACTAATTGCATATGGTTTAATTTCATCTAACAAATAATGGATAATGTCAATATCACATATTAATTCTTTGATACCATCAAATATATATAAACGGAAGGAAATATTTTACAGAAATGATGCATATAGAAACTTGTGCAGTGTTCTCTGCAGTAAGAAAAACGAAATTATTTAGGATGGTAGGTTTTCCTTCCGTGTACTTCTTCATTTTCTTCTTCTTCTTCTCCTTCTTCTTCTTCTTCTTCTTCTTCTTCTTCTTCTTCTTTTTCTCCTTCTTCATTATTATTATTATTATTATTATTATTATTAGTGTTTGGTTGATTGCCCTGCGATAAATCTTTTTTCTAGAAAAAGTTTAAAACAGGGATGATTGTCATTCGAAAAGTACATCTACTAAAGACGATACAAAATCAGACCTCCAATCGTATGATGCATGCCAATAGCTTCTCTAGGATTCGTTTCTCAAGTATAAGAGCAAAACTTTATGAAAGTGACATGTTCTTTTTTGTTTACTACATGTCAAAATATTATCCTCACACGAGGAATATACGATAGGGGATTTCAAGTGCATCAAATAGATTATTCTCAAATGAATTTGTCTAGGAACAAAATACTGAACAGAAATGCACAAGATACTTTTCAGTCAGTGGTACTTATTTTTGACCTTCTTCTTGAAGATCAATCTGAAAACGAAAGTAAACTCAAATAATGTAGAATACAAGGTCGATTTATTTTTTGTGACCAATATTATTTGCTCAGGTAATACTAGTATGTCAAAAAGGAATCGTCTTAAACTAACATTATCACATTTTGACACTTGTTCAGACTACATCAAGTCCTAAACCACATCTAATGTCTAAATAGTGTTGAAAACGAGCAATATAGAGGGATACTAATTACCCTATGATTTACCTCTACAAGAGAGAGAGAGAGAGAGAGAGAGAGAGAGAGAGAGAGAGAGAAGTGAATTAAATGGATATATAAGCGTTACACGGGTGAAGCAAAGAAATATTAAACAGAGAATATATTATTGGCTAGATACCATTGAATTATGTACATACTGGAACACTGTAGTTCAAACCCGATGGTACATATAAAATACGATAGAGTAACAATTTGTGTATTATGGGTGTGATTGAATCCCCTTCTTCGTGCAGGAAATAAATCAGCATCATGGGGCTAAGTTCTTTTTGGTCATAAATTTTAAATAAATTATTTTTTAAATATTGCAATGAGGAAGAATCTGTTTTTGAGTTTGCGATATTTCTCGAATAAAGACTACACATCATATATTATTTAAATGATTAAAGACTTGTCTGGTGCTTTTTATGATAATGATCTCACGTATAATAAGTAATGTAATTCAATAGGGAAATGTATTACAAATAGTACAGACATTGATTGTATTTAGGGACTTAATGTGCAAAATTGTTTTCTCATCAGCGACGTACGTTTACGTCATATTAATTATGATTGGACCTTGCTGAGAAATGGGTTGTGGTCGTCTTGAACAAACGTGGTCGCTGACACTTTTCTAGCTTATTACAAATACAAATGTTGTTGCCAAATGCAATAGTAAAAACGCGTTCAGAAGATTTGATGTAGGTGAAACATAAAGTGAAAAAAGATATATACATTTATAAATACTTTAGCGGAATCAGTTACTTGACATTATGCAGTGATATTAAGAGAAAATTGCAGAACATATATAGTTTTCTACGTCCTTTGTATAACTATGCTCGCGAATCAAATGATTGCTGGTTTGTTTTATTGGATATGGTTGATAACAGTCTGTTTGCTCTATTGTTCACTGGTGATAACGAAAACAATCTTTCTCGTGCTAACAGTATATGATTAGAAATACAAAAAATAGAAAACAAACCTCGGTCAAAACGTTAATCTCCCCGATAAAAACAATATTTGTGTGTAAGAAATCAGCTGCAATATACTGTCTTAAATGCTAAATATTACTAGATTTTTTGTTTGTATATTTTAGATTTCTAGTCACTTACCTTATCTTAAAAACGGTAGGACAGAGCTCGATGTTTTAATGGTGGCAATGACAGGCACCAAGGTGGTGACAATGTCCTGTTGCTCCGTCTGCGCATGTGCAGACGTGATGTTCAGTACATGTTTGACGACGACGACCTAAACAAATAGTTAACAGTTATGATGTCATATCGTAAGAAAGTTTTACTCTTTATTATTATAAACTAGCATATTAGAAATCATCTGAGTTACTTATGAACTCCTATGCTGAATGATGAGTAATCATTTAAAACTAATGTAGAAGACGATGGAAAAAAATGATTTTCCTTGGATGACTATAGACAAAGACATAAAAATAGTATACCTAGAGACGGTTTGCATTCACATATTAAGAAACTTAAACGCATTTCAGCTAGTTTTTTTCTTTCCTTTTCTGACTGGCAACAATACGATAACCAGTATGTTTAACAATAGTATTGATTCATATTATGCACTAGCCTATTACATATTAACTGAAGTATCTTCTGGATCTGACGTTCAATACTGAATATCTGGAAAAGGAAAGTAACATTTCCAATGGTCAGAATGTTACCACGTGATCAAAATGAATTGCATTTATTTCAGTATGAACTGTAAGGAGAACTACTTTTCTAAGAATACCCACTTCTATAAATATAGTCACGTGTACAGCATAAGATAAACACTGCCAGTTAAGGCAGACATGAAAGTAAGCATTAAAGGAAAAGAACATTCTAACAATTTAAAAAAAAATAATTGAATAAATTTGGTTTCCATTGGCTAAAGGACTGGTATTATGATGACCTTACTACGATCGAGCAGGACAATCCCAAGTGATACAAATAGCTACGTAACAGAAAACCCCAAACATGTATTACTACGCTCAATTAAGATTTCTGTTTTTTAATGATGTAAATAAAATAACAGAACGAATATTTGAAATTTCAATTATAAGGGTTTAACGTTGTTTTTTTTTTTCTCCTGAGTTTATCGTGTATAAACTGTCAGTTGCCGACTCACACAGCTTACATAACGCCCTTCTGGCATTATACGCTGTGTGAGTCGGCAACTGACAGTTTAAACACGATAAACTTAGGAAAAAAAACCCAACGTTAAGCTCTTAAATAATGATTTCAAACTAATGCGAACGACGACGAACATAATTTTTCATTGGTAGTTGATGACTATAGATAAAGACAAAGAAAAACACATTTAGAACCGATTTGCATTTACATATTAAGCATTTGAGATTGTCCATCGACTGAACACTTTGCAATAATAAAGACGTTTTAACAATAACTAGTTATTTAGAATCATGTTTCTATGCTAAAACATGACCGCGTACCCCACTCCCCAATTTTATAATTTCTGTTTAGAACTCTAAGGCAGATTAATAAATTAACATGAATTATTTCGCATTTAAATTTGCACGCAGAGTTTAAATGCAGTGTGTCAAGGATATAAACGTACAAGTCATGGTTTTACAAACATAAAATGTTAAATATACAAGGATAAGCAATTGGATAAGACAGTATAAACATGTTCAAAATGCAGACATATACTATTAGCTAATAAACTGGAAGTATTAAAATCATACATACATACATACATATATATATATATATATATATATATATATATATATATATATATATATATATATATATATATATATATATATATATATATATATATATATATATATATATATATATATATATATATATATATATATATATATATATATATATATATTATCATTATTATTTGAAATTAAATACTATTCTGGTCAAGGAAAATGTTAGTGACATGCTATGTGTGTAAAATATTTTTTACCACGCGCAATGTATTAGATTAAATTGATACAAAAGGTCGGTCTCGAAATCAGAGTCGATGTTGTCATTTCAAAAACTTAGACGACAGAGTGAGGTCAAATTAGGTGCCAAACATTAAATGTCTGTTATCGAGGAGTTTGCTTGGAAATGCTTAGTACGCATATGTTGGAAATAGAGTATCAGATCTACAAATTAGCATACTTATGTTATGCATGGATATTTCCTTTGATGCTCTTCAAATCATCATTATACTAATTATGTTCCATCTTTACGTCCCTCAATTTCTTGACACATTATAGTAATACGAATGAAATAAAATTTGTTCTGTATCAAAATTAATTTTCAGGGAAATCTAAAGCTTTAAAACGTAGTGAAAAATAATGTGAATCGGAGAGAGAGAGAGAGAGAGAGAGAGAGAGAGAGAGAGAAGACATACCAACAGCAAGGAAATCACGCAAACCATCACGAAGATCAGTGCAGTGGCACCAACCATTTTTACGGTGATGGCCGATAGGAATGCTGCAACGAATTGGCAGTCGGCGTCATGGAGGCAATGGAACTTTTCCCATCCATATACTGATAATAATAATAATAATAATAATAATAATAATAATAATAATAATAGTAATAATAATAATAATAAAAAGAATAATAACAATACCAAAGTCACGAAAAATACTTCGGGAAATATTTTTTTTTTGAAAATTAAGAGCCAAAAGGTGTAATAAAAAGAAAGTGAACAACACAATATTTTTCGATTACTTCTCCACCCACTACTAAATCTCTATTTCTTAGGGTTTAATAACAGATATAAGAGAAACATGGATCGGCTTCTAAAATGTATTATGAGACACTAGTTTTCTGAAAGTATCCTTCACGTTTTTAAACGATTATTACCAACTGCAACACAGTAGGAAAAAAAATATTGTGAACTGTATTGCTGTCAGCGACATAAGTCATATATAAATTCTCTTGCGAATTTCTTCTTGCCATAAATTCCTAAAACGACGTTGATCGCGCTAAAGTTTACGATTGCATTATTCCTCTCAGGCAATTAGCGAGAAACGATACGAATGATAATTTTGTGTCAGTTGCACCGTCAATAAAATGCGAAAACTGGCATATGTCTCTAGATTATTGCTGCATAGATATCGGTTGTATATGGTAATACATTCTACCATATTTTGGAACTTCCGTCGTGGCCAAAGCTAATGAAGTGTTCGCTTTTTAAAATCAGATGGCTATAATGTTCAGTTTTAAGACTTTACATTTAGCAGAATGGCAGTGTTCCATGACGTATGGTAAGTGAGGTATGCATGCAATTTACAACAAAAGGCTTTTACTGTCTTGTGAAGATTAAAGGTAGGAAGATTTATGCGACATAATGTAGGCAGATGTGAATGGCCATGATTAGTAAGTTTTGATATTTTGTAAAAATGTGGCAAAAAATCAAAATATTGAAATAATTTAAATAAGTTTTCATTTATCTACATTATTTACCCACTTTTAGATGATGCAAGTAATAGGGCAACATAAACTCTGCCATTGCAATAATTAATTATTTTGGTAGTTTTGAAACTCGAAACGAATAATTTAGTTTCTTTCTATGTCAATCTTTGGTTCTGACAAAACATGTATCCAGTGTATTAGAAAAGGAGCTGACGCTGCATCTAATGTTTTGAAAACATGGGGAAAAATTGTAGCAAATTTAGAAGAAAGTGTTTAGCTAAACACCTAAAGACTGACTTCTTTAACGATGTGACGAATGTGTAAGTTTGCTCTCTATAGTTTCTATTTCAAATTTCTATTTCTGGTACAATACAATTCAAAGGAAGATGTGAACGGACCTTAGATAAAAAGGTGGACAGAATGAACAAAAATTTCGTTCAGGATACAAATAATCCAAAGTAGCAAATCTTTCCCCTCCCCCGAAACGTGGCCAGCTTGACTGGTTGTGCTTGCAAACAAAACGTACTGACAATAACATAATTATCAAGGTGAAGTAAGTATTATATTTACGATATCCTTTACTCTACCCCCTTTTCCCATTGGGTTTTCTTATTGAATTAATATGGATTATCTAATCTTGCTATGGTTGCGTGGATTTTAAGAAAGGGGATGGTAGTTTATTTCAAATGGAAGGTTGGGTCAGTTACACAGCAAGTAGGGGTTTCCTTTATTTACAAGGAGATTATGGGGACGTTATAGAAGGACAGAGGGAAAACAGTTTTAATTTTGAGGATTATAAATTCTTTTCTTTTATTATAAAGTATTCATTTTTATTACATCGTACCCAGTTTGGTTAGAATGACCCACATGCTGGTCACTCACAGTGACCTATTGGTTAGTTGGTGTAGCTCTAACATTTATTTTCCCGATTTACCAGATCCTGAACCACACATTTTAAACCAATGGCGAAATAGCAATTTGTTAGAATCCATCGGGTCCCAATTGGGACAATCAATTCTACAAATTGCATCGACCACGAGTAGAATTGCTGCACAGGCTAAACGTCTCCAGGTGAAACACTCGCACTCACATCTTACATATTATTCCTTTTTACTTGTTCAACAGCTATGCAATCTCAGATAATATCTAATAGGCGAATATTTAAATCTCGAGGACCGATTAATACATTGACATGAATTATTTCGACTTTAAAATTTTACTGAGAGATTGAATGCAACATGCAACGGATATACACGCACATGGTATGGTTTTACATACATAAACGTTTAAAGTATAGAAGGACAATCAGTTAGATAAGACAATATATAACACGTTCACAATGCAGACATACACTATTAGCTAATAATCAACTTCAAGTATTGAATTCATATATATATATATATATATATATATATATATATATATATATATATATATATATATATATATATATATATATATATATATATATAGATATATATTGTGGAGACGTATTTTTCCTATGAACCAGAATTGAAGGTAGTATCAGCTGATTATTTGAAATCTACTTGTTGAATATTAAAGGTCTACAATCAGGGACTCACTTGCTATAATTACGAAAAGGAGGACGGGCAAGTGTTCGATTACAGGTTCGATTAAATTATTTTGACACATTGATGGAACTAATTTTATTATATTATTATTATACTTTGATTAAATCCGTGGATCTAAGTTTACTCCTAAAGAGGAGAAAGTACAAGATCGATTGTGTACAAAATTCTTTAGATCCCGTGAAATCTAATTCTGTTCTGGTCATACGAAATTGCTAACGACATTCTCTGTGTGTCAAATATTTCATACAACGCGCAATGTAATAGATTAAATTAATACAAAAGGTCTGTCTCGAAATCAGGTTCGATGTTGTCATTTCAAACACTTAGACGACACAGACAGGTCAGATTAGGTGCCAAAGATTAAATGTCTGCTATCGAGGAGTTTGCTTGGAAATGCTTAGTACGCAGATGTTGGAAATATAGTATCCAATTTGCAAATCAGCACATTTATGTTGTGTTTGGATTTTTCCTGTCATGCTCTTCAAATCATCATTATACTAATTAAGTTCCATCTTTACTTCACTCAGTTTCTTGACACATTATATTAATACGAATGAAATAAAATTTGTTCTGTATGAAAATGAATTTCCAGAGAAATCCAAAGCCGTACAAAGAAGTGAAAAATTAATATGAGAGAGAGAGAGAGAGAGAGAGAGAGAGAGAGAGAGAGAAGACATACCAAGAAAAAGATGATCAAATGTAACACCACGAAGATGATCACAGTGGCACATACCATCTATGCAATCATTGTCGACAGGAATAATGCAGTGTGTGTCGCAGTCGGAATCGTGAACGCACGATAATTGCGCAAATGTAAGCGCTGATAATAATAATAATAATGATAGTAATACCAACGTTACTAAATATATTTGGGGAAAAACCGATATTTTTAAAGTTTAGAGCCAAAAGGTGTGATAAAAGAAAAGTGAGCAACACACTCTTTTTCGATTACTTCTCCAACCACTCCTAACTCTCTGTTTCATTGGGGTTAATAAACGTTATAAGAGAAACATGGATCGGCTTCTAAAATGTATCCTGAAACACTAGTTTTCTGAAATTATTAGTCACGTTATTAAACGATTATTACCAACTTTAGCACAGTATGTAAACAAAAGTATATTGTGAATTTAATTGCTGTCCGTGGCATAACCCATATAGATATTCTCTTGAAAATCTCTTCTTGCCATTATTTCCTGAAATGACGCTGAGCTAGAAAGAGGTTAAAATTGCAGTATCCCTCGTAGGCACTTAGCGAAGAACTAGACGAATGATAATTTTTGTGTCAGTTGCACAGTCAACGAATTGCGAAAACTGGCATATATCTCTAGAGTATTGCTGCATATATATCTGTTCGCTGTTTAAAATCGGATAGCTATAACGTTCAGTTTTGAGACTACATTTAGCAGAATGGGAGTGTTCCTTTACGTAAGGTAAGTGCGGCATGCATGCAATTTACAACAAAAAGCTTTTGCTCTCTTGTACAGATTAAAGGTAGGAGGATTTATGCGACATAATGTAAGCATATGTGAATGGCCATGATTAGTAAGTTTTGATATTTTGTAAAAATGTGGCAAAAACACCAACAAATGTTGAAATAATTTATATAGGTTTTCATTTATTTACATTATTTTCCCACTCTTAGATGATGTAAGTAATAGACCAACAAAAAAAAAATTACATCTACAGCAATTAAGTTTCAAGTAACAAAACAAGATCAACGGGTACAGTTATTACCAACGAAGGAGAGGAACAGGAGTCCAATCGTGAGTTTCATTTTGCCGCAATGTCGACGATCAAGTCTGGTGTATTTCGTCTGAGTAAGCGGTTCCTTTATATATCTGTTTAATATTACATATGTTGCTCTCCCAGAAAAGTTCACGATTACGGATATGATACAATCTCGTGACAGTTGCTCAGGTCAAAGCTTTTGGAAAGGTGGAACACCAGTTATTACGAATGAATGTTTAGAAAATTTTATCTTCAGTTAAAATTTTCACCAATGTATCATTTGTTGTATTGAATATGTGTTATGTGAGAAATAAATTTGCGTTTTGTTACATAAACATCATAAACTGCCATCTTAAAGATAACGAGTACACCTTGAGAGATTAGACTGTTATATTCCATCTATCACTATAATAGGATTTACAAAATATTTTATGTTAAATCGAAATCATGTCGAGAGCGATATCATTATAAGCGGAGTTCACGTTTATTTTTCACGTCTCAGACCAATATACCATATATTTCAGATCAACAGTTGACTTACTGAGAGTAAGCGTCCTAGAGAATTACAGGTTCCGCCATGGCTGTCATAGGTAACCATATGTATATTCTACTGTTAACATCGTTGACGTTGGCGGTAAATGTAATAAATGTTTATACTGGTATTATTTCTATTAGAACTCGTATGTAATGTGAAACAATTTTCAAGAAGACGACAATACACATTTGTATAAATTTATCTTATCATAAAGACAGAAAATGACATATCAGCAAGTTATATCTGATGAATATATAAGCATACATGCAATTGTATTACACCATGAATCATAGAAATCACTATGAATCATAGAAATCACTATGAATCATAGAAATCACTATAAATCATAGACATCACTATGAATCATACAAATCACTATGAATCATAGAAATCACTATGAATCATAGAAATCACTATGAATCATAGACATCACTATGAATCATAGAAATCACTATGAATCATAGAAATCACTATGAATCATAGAAATCACTATGAATCATAGAAATCACTATGAATCATATACATCACTATGAATCATAGAAATCACTATGAATCATAGGCATCACTATGAATCATACAAATCACTATGAATGATACATATCACTATGAATCATAGAAATCACTATGAATCATAGAAATCACTATGAATCATAGACATCCCTATGAATCATACAAATCACTATGAATCATACAAATCACTATGAATCATAGAAACCACTATTAATCATACAGATCACTATGGATCATACAAATCACTATGAATCATACAAATCACTATGTGAAAACGTTTTTGGTCAATGAATTAATGACTAGTAAACAACTGATTTATTTATTTAGATGGAAAGAAATAGTAGTTATCTGTCTTCTACTAATCTAAAAATAATTACCCAAGAATATTTGACAAAATCATTTTCAGACTGGTCTTTCTTTTCGTTATCTCACCTCCTCAAAATGACAGAGTATGTTTCCTATGAATGGGGAACATGATTGTCTGGTTGCCTATAATTAGTGAAAACTTTGCATTAACATGCATGTGATTCTACAAGGGGGAAGAAGAAATGCCATTTTAAGGCAGTCTTCCGTAATTACCATTTTTTTTAAAGAAGTCGTACCAATACAAATTGTTTACTCCAAATGACGGCCGGTTTTAATCAATGCCTACAAAGCCACCATAGTTCACAGTTGATCCTTTTATTACTCTTACCAAGAAAGGCATGGAGCATTTGACAAGAATAATATAATCGAAAAGAAACTTGTTATGTACACATTTAAGCGTTAGCTACAAAGCCGGTCAATATCGTTGACGTTGGCGGTAAATGTAATAAATGTTTATACTGGTATGACTGCTATCAGAACTCGTATGTAATGTGAAACACTTTTCAAGAAGACGACAATACACATTTGTATAAATTTATCATATCTTGTAGAAAGAAAATGACAAATCAGCGAGTTGTATCATTTGATGAAAATATCAGAATTCCAGTATATATATCAGACCGTGAATCATACAAATTACCATGTACCATACAAATCACTATCAATCATAGAAATCACTATGAATCAAACAAATCACTATGAATCATAGAAATCACTATGAATCATGGAAACCACTATGAATCATACAAATCACTATGAATCATAGAAATCAATATGAATCTTGCAAATCACTATGAATCATACAAATCACGATGAATCATACAAGTCGCTATGAATCATACAAATTACTATGAATCATACAAATCACTATGAATCATACAAACCATTATGAATCATGCAAATAACTATGAATCATACAAATCACTTTGAATCATACAAATCACTATGAATCATACAAATTACTATGAATCATACAAATTACTATGAATCATTAAAATCACTAGGAATCATACAAATCACTATGAATCATAGAAATCACTATGAATCATACAAATCACTATGAATCATACAAATCACTATGGATCAAAGAAATCACTATGAATCATGCAAATCACTATAAATCATACAAATCACTATGAATCATACAAATCATTATGAATCATAGAAATCACTGAATCAAACAAATCACTATGAATCATACAAATCACTATGAATCATACAAATCACTATGAATCGTGCAAATCACTATGAATCATACAAATCACTATGAATCATAGAAATCACTATGAATCAAACAAATCACTATGTGAAAACGTTTTTGTTTGATAAATTAATGATTAGAAAAGAACTGCATTATTTATTTGGATGGAAAGAAATAGTCAGGAGTCATCTGTCTTCTACTAATTTAAAAATAATTACCCAAGTGTTTCTGTGGAAACCATTTTGAGATTGGTCTTTCTTTGTTATCTCACCTCCTCAAAATATTAATAATAATATTAATAATAATAATAATAATAATAGTGAGGACTTTGTATAGCGCCTAATCTTTAGAAGCTCTAAGCCTCTAGGCGCTTTACAACATTAGACAACACATATAAGATAAAAAATATATAATGCTATGATTACAAAAACAAACACCATGAAATTAGAAAACATTAAAAAAAATGCTGAGAATATTTAAGGTAGGAAACATTATTAGGTCTTTAAGATTGTTCTTGCAGTCGAAATAAGTGAGTTTTGAGAGCCCTCTTGAATGTGATCGCTGTGTCTTTGTGTTTAAGTTCAGTGGGCAATTTATTCCACGTTGCTGGGCCCTGGTATGCAAAAGAACGCTGTCCATATGACTTTGTTTTCATAGTGGGAATAATGAGGATACGATTGTCAGAAGAGGAGCGTAAGTATCTTGCTGGTGTTTACACATGGGTGAGGTCGGATAGGTACGTTGGACTAGAGTCCGACAGTGAAACGTAGCACAGAGAACAAATTTTGTGTTTTATTCTGGATCGAATGGATAGCCAGTGTAGGGTACAGAGCAGCGGGGAGGTGGGCTCTCATCGTGGTACTCTAAGTATGATCCGAGCAGCTGTGTTTTGAACTTTTTGAATTTTCTGGAGCAGATATTGAGATGAACCAGACATAACTGAGTTACAATAGTCCAGTTTTGAAACTACCAATGAACACACACGTGTTTTAGTGGCATTAGAGGCGTAGCTATGATATTTTGCGCCCGGGGACGAACTATAAAATTGGCGCCCCAGCCCCCTCCCCGTTTAATCACATTTTTGAATATTACCCTTGTTTACTTATTATAATGTAACGTTGTAAGCCTCATTTTGGCGCCCCTGTACCTTGGCGCCCGGGGACATATGTACCCCCCTGCCCCCCCCCCCCCCCAGCTACGCCTCTGAGTGGCATCAAAGGAAAGATATTTGCGAATTGAGCTGATGCGTCTCAGCTCAAGATGTTCATGACATGATGGTGCAGTGTGAGAGTACTTTCCATAGTAACACCTAGGTTTCGTACTGATTGTGTGAATTTAATATTGGTGTTCCTGATATTTATTGTTTGAGGTAAAGGATGTGAATGAGAAAGTCTTTGTTTTGTGATCAGAATGGCTTCAGTTTTATCATCATTCGTCTGCAGCTTGTTAAATATCATCCATGATTTCACATCAGTCATGCACCTCTCTACACCTTGGATGGTAGCATCAACTTCAGTTGGGTAGCTAGATTTGTATATTTGGGTGTCATCATCGTACAATTGGTGAGACACTGGATCATGATCTATGACATTGGAGAGCGACTGAGTGTACAGAATGAAGAGAACAGGTCCAAGAACAGACCCCTATGGAACGCCACAACATAGATCAACTGGCCTGGAGTGTATTCCATTTGCAGATACAACTTGTGTCCTGTTGACCAAGTAGGACTTGAACCACAGTAATGCTGTATCACGAATGCCAAATATATGCTGGAATTTGTGAAGTAATATATCATGGTCTAATATGTCAAATGCTGCAGACAAATCAAGGAGGTTGTTGACTGTAATATTTCCTCTATCCAACGCAGAGAGAATGTCATTAACTACGTTTAGAAGAGTAGTTTAAGTACTGTGGCAAGGCAGTTATTGAGTTGTTCTGCTGTAGGAGGTAAGCAAGTTGTTAGGTTAGCTTGGATGTCGTGCATTAGTTTAGTTCTATTTATCATACGGAGGTTTCTCTTAGTAGCAGATAAAGGTGGAGGGTTAGGGACTGATACGTCAAGACGGCATATAATGCAGAGGTGATCTGAGGCAAGGTCATGGGATACCAGGGAGGACCGTAGAATGTTATCATCAGGTCTATGAAGAATCCAGTCTAAAATGTGACCATGCTTATGGGTGGATTAGTTAACTGACTGTTTGAGGTTGAAAACATTAATGGAATCTGTGCGTTTTCTTGTATTTGAGTTTCCGCGACAGTCAAAGTGAAAGTTGAAATCTCCAAGAATAATCAGGTTGCCACCTATCGAATTTCCATAGTCCAGGAGATTCGGAAACTGCTCCAAAAAGAGAGAGTCAGCCAGCTTGTTTCTTCTACTAGGAGGAGGGCGATATAGGCAGAAAAAAATGGACTGACCTTTGCTCCAGTGTGAGTGTGGTCTGGACTAGTTCAAACGAAGTGTGGTCGAAATTGAATGTTGTGGTGTGGTTAAGACGTTTTATCATGGAGTTCTTTGAGATGACAGCAATTCCACCTCCGCGACAATTACTGGGGAACGACTTGATGGAGTAACCAGTGGGTGTTAGATCCGCACACTTGAGCTCATCGCCTGATTATTTTAGCCATGTTTTTGTCAGGAACAGAACGTCAATATTCTGGTCGTTGATAAAATTAACTATTTCTGTGCGCTTTTCCGGTGGTCCTACTGACTGAGCATTGAATAATGCAATGCGCAGAGGTATTTCTTGGATAGTTGACACAAAGGTTGACGAATTAATAGGGATTTGAATTAGGTTATCTAAATTAACGGTCGAATTTGTTTTAAATTGTTGAGCCGAATTAAGGGAGATAACTGGAATTCTTTTTCCTGTTCTACGCCGGCCAGCTTTGAAACAACGTTTCTTTTTTCGCTTCTGTTTACATTTAGGTAATGATGGATGTAGTCCCAGTTCGTTTAGTCGAAAGCACAATGTAGTGTGGAGAGCCAAGGAGTGATCATTTAAAGCAATTAATGAGGGTCCATCGTAACATAAAACGGGTTGACTGGCGAGTATCACGTGATGGCGGTTTGTTGAAAAACAGTGGAGCAAGACAGCTGAGAAAAAGTCTAATTGTTCTCATTTGGAAAACAAAGAGATGAAGAAACACATACGAATTTAACAGCCAATACATAATGAACACAATAACGAAGATGAAAACAGACAACAAGCACAAATATCATTAAAAACGGCACTAAAAAACGGAACAGCAGTTTCAAGCCCGTTAAGCGGTAGCGGCCATCTTGTTCCATATATTTATGTGGCCTATGAATAAGAACATGAATGGCTGGTGACCTATAATTAGTGCGCACGTTGCATTAACATGCATTTGATTCTTCCGGTGGTGGAGCAGAAATGCCGTTTTAAGACTCTCTTCTGCAATTACCACTTTTATAGAAAACATACCAATACAAATGTTTACTCCAAATGACGGCTGGTTTTGACCAATATCTCCAAGGCCATCAAAGTCCATATTAGATCATTTTATTACTACTAACGCCACAGAAAGGCATGGAGCATTGGGCAAGAATAATATAATCGATTATCAACTTGTTATGTACACATTTAAACGTTAACTATATTAATCAGCCACGCATCACTGCAACGGTTTCAAGAACTGCTGTAACATGCATGTTAAAGCTCTTATGTTACGACTTTAGCATCTAATAAACAGTAACAAAAGAAAAAGTGAAAACAACAAGCTTTAAAAAATTCAACAAATAATTTTTCCCCCGGAAAAAACACTACAAAAATGAAAAAATAAGAAATTACGTTTGTAACAATCAAATCCAAAATTAATCCAAGAATATTTCGCTAATTAAATTTTAGAAGTCCTAGTAATGAAATGTTCTAAAATTTCGAGTCCCGACGAAAAATCCAAAATGGAAGGCGATGACGTATACTGTAGCCTTTATGGTGCTCTATCGTCTACAGTTCTTTTCTAATTCCACAGAAAATAATATTCCGGTGATTGAATGTCCGAACACAATTTAAATAAATGTCTTTGTCCAAGAATTCTGTTTGAGCATTCAAATATTTGCAGGGAAAATAATAATTCTTTTAGAATCAAACTAATTTGAATACAAATTAAATTATAACTTCAAACTGATACAACAGACACTTTCCAGTATAAAGAAACTGAGAAATATCTCTATAAACCAAGATTATGCAGTAACTTGAAACGCAAAACAGATTCCTGGATGAGGGTCAACTCTCCAGAATTTTCGAGAAGTATTTACGTGATTTCTGAATTAAGGATGGGAAATAGGTCAGCATAGGATACAAATTTCGGCGTTTACGATTAAATCTAAGGCCAGACTAATTTCTGCAAAAATACAAATTCATAGTAAACAACTTTACATTTGATTGATACATAATGACATTAAAAAATTGTTTTGAAATATCTTACAAACAATTAAATTAAATCACATATAAATTAAATCAAATATACATAACAAAGCCAAGTGAGCAATAATTATAGGTAACCAGACAATATGTTCCCCTTCACAGGTCACATGTTCCAGTTTTCACAAAAAGGTTACAGCTTTAGACAGAAGTATAGTAAGCAGTCTGTCTTGATCGGAGTAAGGGACAGTCATGATGATATATACTAGTCGTTCAACAAAATAAAATACCACATTTCTTAAGAAGGATACAAATTTTCTCAGGGAAGTTAGATTTCTTGGAAGAAAGGAACCTGCACGTCACTGAGAATACAGGAGGAACCACCTATTCCGCAGATAGCTGGCTACATTCCCTTTTTTAATAATATAATATTACAAGGATGGGATGTTTTTTATACTGTGTGTACCCAGTGGTGTGTGTATTTTTGTTATCTATGCAGACTAGAGAGCCATATGCGTTCCTGACTCACGATTTTACTCTCTCTCTCTCTCTCTCTCTCTCTCTCTCTCTCTCTCTCTCTGAATCTTTAGATTTCGCATAATATCATAAGTGTTCGATGCTCAACTTCGATGTTTTAAAAAGATAAAACTAAAAGTTTTGTCATTTTCAAACTTGAACAAAGAAACTCTACATTTGTACAAGCAGACTACGAAAATAAAGAGCACCAAATGATATTTGTAATGTGTGCTGTTTTTTTTTTAAGTCCATAACTCAAATGATTATTTTTTTCCCAAAGTTATCTGGGACTAACTCTAATGTAGATAAAAACTAATCGTCATTTTTTAACGAGCTGACTGAAGAAATAAAAATCGGCCTCATACAAGCGTCGGGATGGCAACACGTCTTCTGACAATATACCTATCAATGAAAAAGAAAGAAAGTGGAGAATTAAAATCTGCCATTGCAATAATTATTTTGGCAGTTTTGAAACTCAAACCGAATATTTTAGTTTATGTCTCTGTCAATCTTTGGTTCTGACAAAAATGTATCCAATGCGTTACAAAATGAACTGACATTGCATCTTATGTTTTGAAAACATGCAGATAAATTTGTTGCAACTTTACAAGAAAGTGTTTAGCTAAACAGATAAACTCTGACTTCATTTAACAATGTGACAATAGTGTAACTCTGATTTAAATAGTTTTTATTTCACATTTTCATTTCTGGTACGACTAAACGTTCTAAGGAGGATGTGAACGGACTTTAGACAGATGGACATAGTACAAACAAATTTCGTTTAGGATAAAAATAATCGAGAGTAGCATATCTTCCTGCCCCCCCCCCCCCCCAAAAAAAAACGTGGCCAGCTTGACAGTGGTCGTGTTTGCAAACAAAACGTACTGACATTAACATAAGTGGAAAGTTGTAGTGAGTATACTATATTTACGATATCCTTTACTCTACCCCCTTTGCCATTTGGTTTCATACTGGATTAATATGGATTATCTAATCTTGCTATGGTTGCATGGATTTTGAGAAAGGGGGATGGTAGTTTATTTAAAATGGGAGCTTACGCCAGTTATGCATCAACTAAGGGTTTGCTTTATTTACAAGGAGATTATAGGTATATTATAGAAGGAGAGACGGAAATAGTTTTATTTTTGAGGATTATAAATTCTGTTTTTTTAAAAGTATTCCGTCTTTTACATCCTACTCAATTTAGCTAGAATGACGCAAATCTTGGTCACTCACAGTGATATATTGGTTAGTAGGTTAGCTCTAACATTTATTTCCCAGTTTTATCGGGTACAGAACCACACCTTTTGAACCTATGGCGAATTAATAGTTTGTTAGAATCCATCGGGTCCCAATTGCGGACAACCAATTCTGCAAATATCATCTCCCACCAGTATAATTGCTGCACAGGCTAAATTTCTCCAGGTGCAACACTCGCACTCGCTTCTTGCATATTATTCCTTTTTATTTGTGCAACAGCTATGCAATTACAGGAAATACCTACTAGGCGAATATTTAAATTTCCGCAATTTTTCATTTTTGGAGAATAGCACGACGCTCATATAGAGCGATACTGAATATGCAATTGAATGATATCTGAAACGATGGTATCCATTGTTAATGGTCTACCATGTTGGTCCTCATTCATTATCATTGTGATTGCATCCCGCCTGCTTCTAAATCCTCTTAAGATGAACAAGTAGGATTCGGGCGTTTAAAAGGGTATGTTTAAGCCTATCTAACTCACTCTCGACAGCAATGGAAACAAGTCCACCATTTGCTGTATTAATATTTCTTTCTACTCCGTCGCTAGTTAATATTCCACCAGGTACTGCCTCGTATTGCCTCGTGAACATACTAGGCTTATTGGTGAGTATATGGCTGATAGCACCTGGGCCGCGTTTGAGACAAACGCACTTTTTCACCGCAGTCCCCGAGTTCATTGATTTCGGCGATATTCTACGTAACGGAGCCTCGCAGGTTCCGAACGGCATCTTGAATGTCCACGTCAGCCGTTTTAAATTTTGATCTTGAAATGACACAAGCTCGCACAGGTCAACAACAACAGCAAGCCGGGTGCATAAAACCGTTGCTGACCAATTGCTGACAATGGATGCAACCTTATCGTTAAATTCTGTTGCGTTGATGCCGGTGCAAGCGGATCCCATATGCGTTTCCAACCAATCAACAAGTTCCTGGAAGTAGTACCTGTGGAAAACTGATCTAATATGGTCTGCACCTATGGCTGAGCTAGAAGTTTCCGGGTTCCGATCCCAACGTCTTCTTCCGACATAAATGTGGGTGAGGTATGACGTACGGGATTCTAATAATAAGTTGATGAATCCGTTTATGGTTGTCATTGTACACCAACAGTCACATACCAAAGAATTAACACATTTCAAACATTTCCTCCCGGTAGCCGGAAATAGAATCTTAGTCTAGCATACACATATATGTTTCCACTGGTCCTATGGTTAAACTTGAAGTGGAGCTAGAAACTCTTTCCCATCATCTCAGTTGGTATCACTAGTGTACACTACATCAGATGGGGAAAATCAAATGGCGGTACCCTGATCAATGAGAAACACTAGTTCTTTGCAGATCAAACCGACCTCCAGTATTAAACACTTAGCGCCTCTATGGAGGCTCCCTTACGAACCCTGTCTATAATTATCGCTAATTGATATTGTCGAAGTCTCAAAGGAACGACAGGAAAACAGACAATACTGAGGAGGTGAAACATTTTAAGAAGGAAGCAGAAGGAAACAAGTGCAGTTTTTTCACAAAAACTCGTCTGCGTTTTAATTAGAACAAAATATTTTTATATGAGGATAAAGTAAATAAGAATTGAGAGGATGAAAGCACCTTTCTCCTCCTCCCATCACTCTCATCATTTTCTGTAATAGCATTTGAACGGGAATCGCCAGGATATTACAATCTTCTAGGTTACCTGAGTAATTAGTTTTTCTAAAAAAATATTTTCAGATAGATGCTTCAGTAGTCTCGGAAATATCTTGTCACTCTTATAATATTCTGTGGAAACCCGGCGTCATACAAGGGCATCTGATATTTTCCTGTTATGTGTGGTGGATAATTGTGCAAATGTTCTAGAATAGGCACAGATTGTTCTTGTTATGTTAATAATATAATATGGCATACTAGTAGAATCCCTTCTTATAATTTGTATGCTATTTACAGCAAAACAAGAAGTGTGGGACAATAAAGATTTTGACGTTCATGTTGATAAATGCTGTTTCTCTAGCATAGTTTCATTATCGGATTGATACATTTATTATTTAAGTAAGATATTTGATTTCGTTGATTTTCATATAAATATATATATATATATATATATATATATATATATATATATATATATATATATATATATATATATATATATATATATATATATATTCGATTTTGAAGAAAAAAGAAACAAAACAAGCTGGACGATATAATGCACGGTTTAAACCGATTCTCTTTAAAATGATAATTAGTTCGTACTGTTATACGATCATGTAAAGATCGTGAACATTACACTTTATAACGGCGTGTACCGTTTGCCTCTTTACAACTCTTGACAATTTGAGTGGGTTAGTCATACACTTATCGACATCTAGATACATAGAAACCAGTAATACTAATCCAATTAGCAATAACGCATTACACGCTTGTATTACCATTAATTAGCAAATGCCTGCTTTAGTTACTAACTAGATAAACGTACATTCACACGGTGGCATAATTTGTCTCTACAATTTAGAAATAATATAGATCATGATTAATTGTAGTTTTCTTTATTTCTGTTCAAATAATCTTGCAGACGAACGCGTTACATAAGTCTATTATATTGGCATTGTTCAATTTTGTATTTAGCAATGCTATTTATTGTTGTCTTATGCGTTTTCCACTTATACTAGGCTCTGTAAGATCCATTATGTAACCCAAGCTAATTTTCTCCTGCTCTAATCCCTAGGATCTAAAAGTGTTCGTTGTCTTAAAATGAGAAAAATAAAATAAATTGAAAGAAGTAAACAATTACAATGTTTGAAAGGTTAATATATATCCAGTATTTTTCACATTTCTTGAGAAAAAAACGCTGTTTCATAAGTCTCTCTTGCACAAAAATGTCAGAATTTAATTTTGGTTAGGAAACGTATTGATAAGTAGGACAAGAAGATAAAACAGATCAAACCAGTTCATCATCACTATTCAGTCGTTTATGTCTCCTGGTATTGAGAAATATGGCACTCATCCCCAAATCCAACGAGGAATACAGCTACTAGGAATTTTCATTTTTGTCGTGATTTACTCGTATCACGTGATCTGATCAGATGCTCCATTGTATAGCAGATCGTCCCCACAAATGTCGTTTTTCACAGTACTATCTGTATTATTAGTGAGGCATTCTTAACCCAAATCCTGGTCGTGATGAAAAGTTTCCATTCCCCTAGTAACACAGATAAAACCACTGATTAACATTAACTCTTATCAGTTGAATATTCAACCAAACTGAGCCACAAAAGAATGGGTCTCATCTAATTCCATTTCATGTAAATATGTCTGTCTTTACGTCTCTGTGTATTTGTCTATGCTATGGAGCCCCTCTGTGTGTGCACGAATGCCTTTATATCTGTGCTTATGTCTGTCTGTCTGTATACATGTCTGTCTGCATGTATGTATGTATGTATGTATGTATGTATGTATGTATGTATGTATGTATGTATGTGTGTGTGTCTGTGTGCGTGCGTATGTATGTATGTATATATGTATGCATGTATGTATGTATGTATGTATGTATGTATGTATGTATGTGTGTGTGTGCGAGCGTGCGTATGTGTGTGTGCGTGCGTGCGTGCGTATGTATGTATGTATGCTTGCATATATATTTTTAGTTCAATATTTACAGTATGTTATACATGTTATAGTATGCATGTATATAAATCAATTCATCTAACCAGTTCTGTCGATGTACGCATGTGTATATGTATGTTCATTTTTGTTATTTGATGTACGTTTGATGGCATCCTTGGTACGCATACTGGTAAATTAGTATCGCTGCATCATTGTTGGCGTAGCTATGTACCTATGCATACGTAAGTGTGATTGTATGTACGACTCAGGTTGGAATTCTAACTCGCAAAATAAATCTTAATCATTGACAATGCGAGATGAGGTTTTATGTTCTTGTACATTTGGTCGATTACTAAATTTATAATTGACACGCAGCAAATCATTAGCAAAACTTCTTAAAATATGCCACTGCAGCAAAATACATATATATAATTCCCAAAATTAAAATGAAGTGAACGGCTTAGTTTAGTTAGCATAAGGCCTGTATGCTATTACAAAACAGGTAATCGCGCAAGAAAGGCATTTACGTTGACACAGGAACTAGCAATTTAGATTAAATGATATCTGCCTAAGAGGAATACTTAATACGATCTTTTGTTTGTTAATTCTTTTGCTTATATATTTATGAAACGACCTGAATAATGTCGAGCTCTTGCTCCTCAAGGCTTGCAATAGGTGGGCATTATTCAACTCATTTCATAAATTCATTATTAAATCATTACTATGTGAGAATCTTTTGATCACATATTTTTATTTCAATGGAAATGATTTAAATAGAAAGAAGAACGGTTAATACTAACAGACGTTGTACCTTTCATTTGTTGTGTGTAACAAATAGTCCCAAACAAATTAGAGCTAGAACTAACGTCCTTGTGAATAAACAGAACATTTTACACAGGCAAAGTCATTTTTCAAAAAAATGTCCAATGCTTGTGATGTCACATTATTTGGTGCAGTACCGGTTAGAATGCAGTAGACGGTCCATGTTTACGAAACCTAACACGTGACTTTCACAACTAATTGTTGCAGTACTCATTTAAAAGAAAGTTTCCCGCGATTCCTATATTTACTGTAATGTATTTGTGATATTGCAGCATCTGACTCGGAACAGCCGACTACAGAATATCTAAACAAATTTCATTTTGAGTCGAAATTACCGCGTAAATATTCAGTGGTTGGATAAACTCCTGTCAGTTTGGAGACCGGTTTATGTCCACGCTCTTCTGTGAACAGAATTCATTTACATCTGTAAGTTAACATATCAACCACGCTTGTATTTAGGGTGGATTACATGTTTTAAATTTACTACCCTTCCAACTCCAACTTACACATTCGCTAGCAACTGAGCAATACCGTTAATTTTATTTGTTATTTTGTTGTTTTTCTTGTCTTGCTGTTTGAGCCATGTTTCATGTTATGATATGTTAGACATGAGATAAGCTCCTGCAGTGGTAAATTGGTCATATTTAGACAGGCGAAACCATTATTCCCCCAAATCCTTTTTGCGAATCGAATAAAAAAATGGTGGCGAAAATATTCATTGCAAACAAAACATTCCAGAAGATGGGGTTAATAAAGTTTCCCACGATCACAGCGAATCAGTGCAGAGAATACAGCACAATAATTTCATGGGCTTATTTCGGACCAATCAGAATAACATTAAGTGATATGTTCACATGTTATAATATCTAAAATATGAAACTGCACACACTAGTGTACTGACTATGTGATCATTGACAGATATGTAACACGTGTAATAACACTCCATGACGCTGCTAATGACGTCATAGCATGAAACAACGGAAACGAGTAACGACCGAGGCATCCAAATGCATTTCAGTCATTTCGTTACGCTATTCCGTGCTTTGAAGAGTCATGCGATAAAATAAAGCTTATGTTTGAGTTCATTTCTAATTTACAAAACCAGAATATCAATTGTTTGCTCACCTAGGCTTGCAAAGTACAGGAATTATTCAACCCGTTTCATAAATTTTGTTGGGATGAGCACATATGTAAGATTCCCTGTGTATTATCGATCCGTTGCCTTGTTTTGTTTTGTCCTGAACCCAAATCAGTTTGATCCAGATTTTGGATGTCCAAACAAGTTTCATTCTTGTCGAGTTTTAAATAATTCCTGGACACACTCGTTTTATAAGAACTTTTGTTTTAGTTAAATACATTACACTTTAACTTTATATCGTCCGGAAAGAAGGCATTACTGGTAGTATTACATTTAATAACACAGAGACAATCAATGATTAGGTGCCACACGAATTGAATCTATCATGACATTCATTGCTCTGTATTTCTGACCTGAGTCATTGCACTATTAAAGAACTAACAATGCATACTTACTTTAAATGGATAATGCGAATATTACAAGGATCATTATTCAAATATGTGGAGTGAAGCATTTGTGTATTTAACGTTTCCAATCATTATTATTATTATTCTCTTCCTCCTCGTCATCATCATTATCAAAAACATCAGGAAGGACCACATACGGAGCGATGATCTACGAATTCGGTGTAAGTGAGAGTGAAATACTTTTTAGATTTGCATTGCACTCGAGCTACCCTATCTTTAAATACCTTCAACAGCATGCATTTTTAGCAAGTTCTCTTTACTTGTTATAAAATATCTATATAAAGTTACGATACAGCATGTATTTGGAAACTTATGCAATGAGCTCTACGGTAAAAGACGAAATCTTTATAAATGGTCAATTTTCCTTGTATGTTTCTCATTAATAATAATGATCTATAATAATAATAATAATAATAATAATAATGATAATGATAATAATAATATATTATTATTATTATTATTATTATTATTATTATTACTATTGATTGAGTAGACATATAACTTTCTCAGCGAAATTGTATCAAACATATTTGATTATGACTCTAAAAATAGACATGTGGTGTATATGAAAAAGGATGTGCAATTGAACAAATATATTTTTGTAAACTTCCATTGAATTTGTGTAGGCAGAAATTTTCTCTCCGATGGAATTTATTTATTTCCATTCCATAAAAATTAACATATCTTTCAAGCCGTTCTTGCAGATCCATCTGAAAAAAATAACCAAATCCAAGAATTTAAAATTAAAAGTAGATTAATTAAAACTTGAATCAAATGTAGGTAAATAGATCCTTTAAATCCCTGACTCTATGAATCATTACCTTTGTCATATCTGCACACACACACACTATCTATCTATCTATCTATCTATCTATCTATCTATCTATCTATCTATCTATCTATCTATCTATCTATCTATCTATATATATATATATATATATATATAGCTTCATCAGACTGAATTCAAGCTGAATTGAATATCATTGCTTACGTCATTAAATATATTCTGTTTCTAAGTGATCAATGAATGTGTGTGTGTGATTTGGAATTTTAACGTAGCTTTAACAATTTTTCAAGTGATCAATGATATATACAATATGACATAACCAAGATGACGTCATATCTTACATTTTTAACCTAATTGTCTTATTCTTTAACGAATAATTGAAATGGAGATATGCATATACGTCACACTTTAAAGATATTTTAATACATGCAACTAACTGATTGTTTGATTGGCTAACACATTATTGGCATTTTTTATTGTCCATTAGTACAGCTAGACTAAATTTGACTAAGTACGGGCTGGCGTTCTTGGGAGTGCACGGCATCCATGGCTGGCTTGCCGAGTTCCTTGTCCTCTTGCCTTTTTCGGACATCGTATAATGGCGGAGATGTGGAACAATTTCCACCCACCTAAAGCTAGGTGTCCCGATGTGACGTCATCGTTGCGACCAAACGCGACGGGCGTTACATACTGCTTGGGTCGACACCTAGTAGTCAATAACGGACTGAAATCAGCTCTTTGTTAACATGAGTGTGTTTTGGGCCCATTCCCACTCAAGAAAGCCTTTCATTCAGGTCGTTAGGGACATATAGTCCTACGACCTACGGCTAAATATGCAGTATTCCTTAAGCACATAAACGCCTGGGGGATGTGGCACTAATACCTTCCCCCAGGAACATTTAGCATCCCGCTGTGCTGGAATAAACCCGTCGCACATGCCCTTTTGGGCGCACGCGACGTAAACCCATATAATCGATCAAACATAAAAATGCATAAAACTGGATCTTAAAGATACGGATATATCTATTGATAACTATCTATAATTTATGAATAAATACTTTTATTAATATTTTTATAATGTGTAATGTACATTTAAAATAAATAAATCTGAAAATTAAGATAAATAATATGAAAAATCAAAATAAAAAATAATAATATATTATAGCTTGATATATTATTGAAGAATGTTCAATATTTCATCAGAACTCAATTTATGTAATAAAAAACCGTGTACATAATACTAATAATCAAGTGTTTTAAAAATAATTAATCATAATGTATTGAGAAATAATTTAAGAATGCGCTTTTCGTTTTAAAGAATTAGTAAATTTATTTTTATGATATTAGATTATACTTTCACTAGATAAGTTATTCTGTAAATTAGAAAAATATAAAAATATTCTTAACTAATTGCTAAAAGGAGACATAATTCGAAAAAAAGAACAATATTTAATATATTATCATTTTTGTATTTTTAATTGTTTAATTTATTTTTTAATTTTCAGATTTGTTTATTCATTTTATATCTTTTAAAATGTGCATTATATTAATAAAACAGTATTAAACCTCTTCATCTCTATTCATAAAATATCTATCTATCTATCTATCTATCTATCTATCTATCTATATATATATATAGTTTGTTAGTTCCATTTTTCTCAGTGATTATATGTTGTTTATGATTGTATTTTGAACATGATCGGTAAAATATGTTTATTAACAACAGAATACATAGGTAAATTTTTCTAACGAATGTTCATGAAGTAATCATTTTATTTTATTGTAACAATGTTTAACGTTGTCTGGGACATTGGAATTCCCCCATAGAATAACACGATCTGTCGATTTTAATACATTTTTATTATATCTAGCTAACTATTTAGAATATTCTAGAATGGGAAATTCCATGAAGTACGAAAGTATTTCCTAAAAATGGTAATTGCGAATATGTCAAGTAGAGAGGTTTATAATCTTGTTTACCCGAGAAATTACTCATTCTTCCATTCAAAATTTTCTTTGTAGGAACATTCCTATTGTTGTGTTCAGAGATTGTTGTGTTCAGAGATTGATTTTGGTTGAATTATATATTCAAATTATTATTCGTTGGAATTACAAGGTGATCAACAATATTCATGGACAGAAACATTAATTTGGAATTATAGTGAATTCACACAAGGATATCTTGGATTATTTGACTGTTTCGTTGGACGACTATTAGCACATCATCGCACTTCAGGCCACTGTTACATTAGTACATTCAAGACTACGGGCACATCAACACATTCAGCGCTGGATATTATTTCGACCACCACTGGAATAAGATCTTATTTCATTAGGACTGGTGACAGACATTTTGGGACAAATTGGGATTTAAATTTTCACATTGTAATCAAAGAAAAATTAATTATGTTGACTTTTACAAAATGAGCTGGTTTTCGATCTCCTTTTATTATTTAGTGTAAGACCATATATATATATATATATATATATATATATATATATATATATATATATATATATATATATATATATATATATATATATATATATATATATATATATATATATATATATATATATATATATATATATATATATATATATATATATATATATATATATATATATATATATATATATATATAAGCATTATGCAGGTGAGACAAAGAAATATTATACCAAGTATTATGTTAATGGGTCACTACAATATACCTGTTTATTTTCTGAAAGTATGTACATATTTTATCTCACATCAGTTGTATGCTATAGAGTTTCAATTAGTACATTACCGATTTTCCTCCTTGATTGAGATGTAAATCAGCATCATGTGACAGAGTTTGGTTTCATAATTATAGTGAAATACACAAGTTTCAAAATATTGCAAATGACGAGGAAACTTGTTTGTTCGTTCGCAACATTATTTGAATAAAAAATGACATTACGAGATATTTAAGTAAACATTCTTTGAAACTGTCAGTATGCAAAATGGTTTTCTGATCAGCGACGTAAATTTGCATTCTATTAATTATCTTGAGACTTTTTGATAAATTGGCGGCTGGTCGTTCTCATAAACATTTTCACTGATACTTTTCTTTCCGATTACCAATACAAATGTTGTTGCCAGATACTGGAGTCAAAACGTCTTAGCATTATTACATTTTATGTAGGTATATCTGTGCATAAAGGCGTGTAGATTTGAATGTAAATATCAAATAACCAAGGTTCTTTATGCACATTTTGCATTTGAGCGAAACATTTGATGGAGTTCAACAAAAGTAAACGAGGATTGCGGAAGATGTGTACAAACTCCTTTGCAGAACATTGCCTGCAACTTAAAATATTGTTCTTTTCTTGTATGGTCAGTGGCCTAGATAATATTATATTTTTGTTATTGTGGTCATTGATACAAAACAAAAATAACCCCTATATGCTAATCAGTTATTTCTATGGTTAGAAAGGCAAGATATGGCATATTAGGCAGAAATAACATGATATAAATTGTCTGAAATATCTCAATAAATTTAGATGTTTTTCTTAATTGATTCTAAAATTAGGACATTCTTGTCAAAGTGTGAGGATGCAGAAAGTATGACAAATAGTAATATGTTCAAAAATGCACACTTGTTAATCTTTATTTTTTTTAAAAAAAATGTCATATGTAAGCAACTGAAAGAAACAATATTTATTTGTATAAATTAGAGATACCTGCACCCACTTATATGCAACATTCATTATTTAAAACCTATTTGATCATCCATTAGTCCAATACAGACAAACCACATATGATCACCATTCTTTACAAGGTGTTGATGAAATTCAGGTTGTACCAATTTTTGTTAATATCGTAGTGTGACCTTGCAAATCCCACTCTCACCAACCTGCTCCAAACAACGCTCATAGATCTGACACCTCAGTTATCATATTACTGTCATTTTATAATGCTAATCGAAATATCATCACCAACCATATTCTTGTGTAGATCGAGTTCAAGTTATATTGAAGAATCCATATTAAGAATGAAATGTCCAATTTGATCTCATCCTGTGGTTGTATCTTGAATGAAAAACCATTTTTAGCATAAATTCATCTTCGTTAAACAGCACGCTAAAGATAACAACTACTTAAGAACGGAACACATGGAGTTCCGGTTACATGGATTACACATTGAGAGACAATGGAACGGATGTACATGCTCGCTGACAATATATCTTCACATGTGCGGGTCTATAAAAAGAAGCTGAGGAATGAGTCCAAGATGAAAAATATATTAACTTTTTGAGACCATATTCATGGAAATAATCACATTATGACATTATTTAACCTTAATATATGAAAAAAATATTCATTAAAATCGATTATTGCTATAAAAAAGTCAGTAAGAAAGATATAATACCATTTTAGGTTTAGGTTGTTGTTGTTGTAGTGTTTAACGCCATTTTTCAGCACAAGATATGCTATAAATGGCGGCCAGTATAACTGGTGGAGGAAGAACCATGGAAAACCCCGGGAAGAACCACCGACCCACGAGAAGCTACTGGCAAGCTTTCTCACGTACCAACGTTTGCCTAGCCTGAGACTCGAACCCACGCAGACAGCGGTGAGATGGCAATGATCCGGAACGGTGAGCGCTTTAGACCACTCGGCCACTCGGGGCCCTTTAGGTTTAGGTAGTTGAACACGATTATAATCTATTTACATGTTATGTGTTTATATTTTCTGCAACTACTGGTGTATGATTTCATTTAATGTTTGTAATTTGTTGTCAACTGTATAGAATATTTTTGATTTAAATTGTCTGCGTAATCTGACTCCGCTAAAAGTTGCAAATTGCATAAGAATTATAAATAGATGTTCACGCACGTGTTGACCATTAGTAATGATATTCGTAATAATAAGACTTAACATGGCGCCTTTGGCATATTTTTTTCCATGACTGATGAGATATAGAAAGGGTCAGAAGAATTCTGTGCATTCCCATCAGGAGAAAGAGGTCATATAAATATGCATAATTTGTCTTAGAACAATAGAGTATGCTGTCACACAGGCGATCTGCAGTTGAAATATATTTTTTAAGGAGAAAATTAAACATTCAGCTGCATTCACATTTCTGGAGTCTTTCATACTTTTAGTGTTCCTGTTTAAGTCTGCAGACGCATTCTATGTTGTACTTAGATATTGTTTAAGAGAAAAAAAGCAACATTTGTTTAGACTGTTCAGTGATGATACAAAGCGCCATTATGTGGACTCTAATATTATTTTGGAACAGTTATAATTTATTCAAAGGAATTCTGGACAACGCCATCTTGATGACGGCACGGTTCTTGGAGGACCAGTTCATTTCCGGTATTGAAAATTATAAGGTATTTTTCACTGGTTTAAGACTTTCAAGGACCTTTATAAGAACACATTTGGACTTTATTCATGATACTAAAGTTTCTCTCAAATTTTTCATTTATAATTTATAAATTAAATTGTTTATTAAGTTTTGCAAAACTTCTTGACTTTTCTTGTTTTCGGTTACTGTAGTTTGTGACCATAGAATCGTAACAGCCACCTTATTAAAATCATCAGAAACATATGGGACAAAATAAAACCACCCCCACCAAAAAGATGACGAAAATAAAAACAACAAAATAACCCTGAAATCTCCTCCAAGATCGTTTGATTTAGAAAAATTGGAAAACCATAATTATGTTTCCTAAATGAACTGCCCTTTACATGCCTTAAATGAGGGTATTTTTTATTTAAAGAAACTTATGAAAAGTGTTTACAACATCGTCAATTAATAGAATTCCATTTGAAAGATACATTATTTATTCACTCATATGAGTTTGTTCCATTTTTATGCATCGTAAAAGTATGTGTGAGATTTCAATATAGTGAGTTCAAGCAATCCATTAATTTGTTTTAAATGTTTAATTTTTATTTTTAGATTTGCATCTACTTACTTACCAATCGATCTGATAGGGCTCATTCTTTTAATGGTGGCAATGGCAGACACCAGCGTGGTCACAATGTCCCGAGGTTCCATCTGCGCATGTACAGGCGCCATGTTCAGCACACGTTTGGCGACGTCCTAAAATATTTTAGCTTTGATATAAAATCGTTTGGGGGTTTCCTCTTTACTATTAAACACGAACATGTTACAAATCAATTTAATTGTCTATGTGGGGGGTGTTTTGTTCAGCACAGGTTTGACGACGACGACCTAAAGATATGGCTTACAGTTTTGACAGCACATCTTATTTGGATTTTACTGTTTAATTATAGTTGAGAATCTTATCAATTGAATTACGTTCAATATCTGACGTTACATTTAGCGTAATGATTATAAACTATTGCAACAGATGACAAATCTTGATTGCTTTTCTATGGGCTTTGGTTGACTAGAGGCAAAGACGTATCAAATGTATATTCAGAGTTGACTAGTGGCAAAGGCATATCAAATGTATATTCAGAGTTGACTAGAGGCAAAGGCATATCAAATGTATATTCAGAGTTGACTAGAGGCAAAGGCATATCAAATGTATATTCAGAGTTGACTAGTGGCAAAGGCATATCAAATGTATATTCAGAGTTGACTAGAGGCAAAGGCATATCAAATGTATATTCAGAGTTGACTAGAGGCAAAGGCATATCAAATGTATATTCAGAGTTGACTAGAGGCAAAGGCATATCAAATGTATATTCAGAGTTGACTAGAGGCAAAGGCATATCAAATGTATATTCAGAGTTGACTAGAGGCAAAGGCATATCAGATGTATATCCAGAGTTGACTAGTGGCAAAGGCATATCAAATGTATATTCAGAGTTGACTAGTGGCAAAGGCATATCAAATGTATATTCAGAGTTGACTAGAGGCAAAGGCATATCAAATGTATATTCAGAGTTGACTAGAGGCAAAGGCATATCAAATGTATATTCAGAGTTGACTAGAGGCAAAGGCATATCAAATGTATATTCAGAGTTGACTAGAGGCAAAGGCATATCAAATGTATATCCAGAGTTGACTAGAGGCAAAGGCATATCAGATGTATATCCAGAGTTGACTAGAGGCAAAGGCATATCAAATGTATATTCAGAGTTGACTAGAGGCAAAGGCATATCAAATGTATATTCAGAGTTGACTAGAGGCAAAGGCATATCAGATGTATATTCAGAGTTGACTAGAGGCAAAGGCATATCAGATGTATATCCAGAGTTGACTAGAGGCAAAGGCATATCAAATGTATATCCAGAGTTGACTAGTGGCAAAGGCATATCAAATGTATATTCAGAGTTGACTAGAGGCAAAGGCATATCAAATGTATATTCAGAGTTGACTAGAGGCAAAGGCATATCAAATGTATATTCAGAGTTGACTAGTGGCAAAGGCATATCAGATGTATATTGAGAGTTGACTAGTGGCAAAGGCATATCAGATGTATATTGAGAGTTGACTAGAGGCAAAGGCATATCAGATGTATATTCAGATCTGACTAGAGGCAAAGGCATATCAAATGTATATTCAGAGTTGACTAGAGGCAAAGACATATCAAATGTATATTCAGAGTTGGTACGCATTTACACAGCAAGAAAACCCCCGAAAGAAATATAATAACAAGCGAGATTAGCAATGTGACATATATACATTCAAGAATGGAACTGGTGGTTCCAAATCATGTTTATATGCTAAAAGACATATCCCCCTATGCCACTCCCAAAAAGTATTATTTTTAAATTCTACATGTATGGATTCTGCTCAATGCATGTAGTGTTGAACTACAGATGTGTAATGATTCACAAAACACAATGAGACTGTTTTACATGCATACAATTTTTAAATAACAAGGTGCTAGACAAGACTATGCAGTATGCATACGTATATGATCACTCGAAAATATATCACCTGAAAGATCAGTTAAGAAACAAGTCCATGATGGCAAGGCCCCATGATGTTAAGAAATTTACAGTTTGAAAATTTAGCATGGAATACAAGTTTTAATTGATAATATTTTAACCTTTCTTAGAAATAAATACAATTTTTGAGCTTAGCTTGACTTAGACTTGTTCTAGACAAGGCTACGCTAAACGGGATTCATATATATAAACATACCAACGCCACCATCTGTGCAGAGGCAGAGACCATCCTTACTACAGGAACCGCCAAACAAAAAGCATTCATCATCGCAGTCCCGGTCCTTCGAGCATTGTAACTGCGCAAGGGTGAGGGCTGACATAATAATAACAATGAAAATAATAATAATAATAATAATAATAATAATAATAATAATAATAACGTAGGGAAAACACTTTTGGGAAATATTATATTGATTTAATATTTAGACCAGAAAGGTGTTAGGGAAAAGAAAGTACGCGAGTGTACTCTTTTCTTTTTAATTCCTCTAGCACAGCCCCTCAGTCGTCGACATTCCTTTACTCGGGGTGAATGAAACTTCTAAGGGAAAAGTCGAAAAGGTTCTAAAACGTGCGCATCTATGCATCAACTGCCATATGACACCCTAGTGTCCTGAAATTTTGTTTCATCCAGTACGTACGTATGTATGTATGTATGTATGTATGTATGTATGTATGTATGTAAGAGTCCTTAGTAATGACATTGTTAATTCTAAGAGCCTATGAATGGGGTTTGTGATATTAAGATGAGTTATGTAAAAATGTTTACTATTCCATACATAATTCCATGTCTGATATACTGACGAATTTCGGATAAATATGACATGGTAAAAATAGGCAATGAGTAACACAAATAAAGATCACGCGTGTTTCTGAAAACAAATGCACTTGACCTACGTTTTGATTAGCCAATTTAAGTCAACTGATTTTTTGTCCTTTCAAGATACATAATGATTCATTAGAAACGTGTTATACAAATTCTTCTATGCGCGCATTATCTTTCAATACAACATAAAGTTTTTCTGGACTTGGATGGGGTTCAGGAGAATTATGTACGGTTAAGGACATTTTGATTTATAACAGTCCCTTCTGTGCTGTTGACACGTCAGTTTATTATAGTAACATTCAGAATACTATTGGCACTTATTTGGATTACATAAGATCTCTTGGAATTTACAGAGCTATTTAGGAAATATGACTTCGTACCATACTGTGAGTTATTTTTAATTCTTTCACTTTGTATTTTAAGAAACCTAATTAATAGTTTGAATTTCACAGAATGTTTGTCTTCTTGGTTGTTGCATAGTTATACCATTAGAGTCGTAACAATTATCACCAACTGTAACAAAGCATAAGATGTAGAGGAATAACTCTTCTGTTTCTTTAGAAAACGTGTTATAACGGGTACAATTCATGAACAGATTATCGTGCAAATTCGTTCCTATCATTTTTTTCTTCACAAGCCGATAGTCATGTTAAATTTAAAATTACATTATTGCATTTAGGTATATAACTAGAATATATCTCTTCTAACAACAGCTATTATAGTTCTCGTAATCATTATCATCGTCGTCGTCATCGCCGTCGTCGACTTCATCTTCATTACTGCGAGGAAACTTCTAACCAACGAAAGAGCAGAGGCCCAGTCTTAAATCTCCTTTAGCAGTGACGTTGAATAAGTCCAATCAACGTTGTCTAAATCAATGGCTACGGTTTATAAGATGAAAGTTTTGCATCTATTTTGCTCTTAAAACAAACGGACGATATTATCAGGACAAGATGGTGGATATTATATAATTTTACAAGACTATGCATATATATAAACCTATATCGACATTACAGTGAGATGTGCATTTGTAGTCCGACAGAAATTGGATTCGTTCAAGGATCAAGGCTGAATAATAATAATAATAATAATAATAATAAAGAATTATACGAACTTTTCGAACCGTTGCTATGTAAGTATCTACAAATGTCACATATTTATATTCGAAAGGAGAAAGGTACAAAAGCTACTAAAATGTATGGATTACGTGCCTCGTGACACGCCTGAAATTATGCTTGACAAAATTACAGTATCCTTAACAACTGTAACAAAGGATGTAAACAACAAAAAGAGATTGACAATTCCCGTTTGAAAGCATGCTACCAACAATAGGAACTCTTACTAAGAAACGGTCTGTATTGAATCTTAACGCTATCAATGACACGTATACATTGTTATGGCTGTAATAATAATTAACACACTGTTAAAGATATCAGTGACACGTATACATTGTTATGGCTGTGATAATAATTAACACACTGTTAAAGATATCAGTGACACGTATACATTGTTATGGCTGTGATAATAATTAGCACACTGTTAACGATATCAATGACAATGCTAATCTTAGTTAACTATCATTATCACACGAACAATAGGGAAATTATTACCAACGAAGCAGAAGAGCATGAATCCAGTAGTGAGTCTCATTCTAGAGCGATGCTATAGAAGTCTGGTTCACCTCCTATAATCTATTGACTTCCTGTTCTGGTTTGAGGACATTTTATATCTATTGCTCTCACAGAAACGGATGTGATACAAACCTACGACCATTGTCATCTGGTGTTTTCACAGAGACGGTCGTGTTTGCTGATTTGATACAATCTTACGACATTTGTCTCCGTCAACGGTTTTCCAAAAGGAGGAACATATCTTTATAACAACTAGTCACTAATGTATACGTAGTAAAACGTGTCTCAAGTAAAGTAACGCATTTCATTCACGTATTATATTCTCCGATTAAAAATTATTAGTGTGATCAATAATTTGTGTTTATACGTACAAAATATTAGAAGTTCTCGTATTAAATATACCGAAAAGATATCACGAGATTGCAATGATATCACATTGTTATTTACATTTGATTAATTTATATTTGATTTAATTTAACCGTTTGTTTGTTACTTGTTATGTTTTATTCTATTATAATGTAATTTATTCTATTATAATATAATTTTATTTAATAGATTTGACATTGTCTAGAAATTCATTTCAGTTCTGATTGACCTGACTTTTGTGCAAATAACTAATAATATAAACTTTGTATCTAACGCTGACCTTGATTCAGAACAAGTAAGAGTTGAAGTAAACAATTTGTTTATATATTTTTATTATTTCTCAGAGTAAGATTTATAAAGTGAAATTCAGGTCATACTTGGAGTACTTGACAAATAACATGTATCAATTAGTTTCTTCAAGATCGTTGACCTACATCCGGGCATCTGTTTTACGCCGTAGCTAGATTTATTATGGATGTTTTGAGAAAGAATAGTCATTACTTGCCTTAACACTGGAGACGTCCATGCGTTTTATATTGTAACCATTTTTGTGCTAATTATTTTGTTTTCTTCAAATTATTTGGATTTCAAGATTGTTTTCCCTGGAAGTACTAGTGCTCTAAATTAATTCTTTTACAAGGACAGATATCGAAATTTAAACAGAATTCAAACACTCGAATATTATTTTTTGTGATTGCACAACGAACTGTTGACACATCAGTATGACGCTGACCACAGCATACGTCGTCGTCTTGGATTTTATCGGGATTCGATCTCAGTTTTATTAGGAATTTTTGTTGCTAGGACTTCAGTTTTCTAATTCATGGATTATTCTTGGATTATTTCTGGATTTGATTCGTAAAACCCTAACTTCGTTTTCCCATTTTACCTTATTTTCTAGGCAAAAGAATTAATTACTGTTTGAAAGAGCCTAAACACGTAACATAGAAATTGTAGGTTTCTCGTGCTTGGAATATATGAATTTTGGCTAAAATATTTCAGAAAACATTGTTTTGGAAATTAGATTCCCATATTGTTTGAATTTATTTACATCCCAAGTATCATTTTTCAGTTTTGAGATCTTTAGTGAAATCAGCAAGCCTTTTTTACAATGCCATCAAAAGTGGAAACCTTTCTTTCAAATCCTACCCATGGACAGTTAGACATTTAGGAAAAAGATGAATTGATTTAACTTGCCAGAAAAGGTGATCTTCCTGAGGCAAAAGCTTCCTTGACGAAGAAAGAATAAATATTTTGGTCCAGTATTTGGCAAAAAAGAGTGTTTTGGATAAATGTGATTTGCTTTCGATCAGTAAGTTTGTATCAGACATAAAAGTAAAGGAATTAAAAATAAAATACAAGATGGACGGAAACTTGAACTTCAGAAAGGGGAAAAACAAATAAAATTAGATACAGGAAGAGAAATGAAGTGAGAGAGAGAGAGAGAGAGAGAGAGAGAGATATTCAAATGCAAAAGAGAGAACAAAGAGAGGGAATTTCAGCTTAGAATAAACGAAATAGAGCTGGAAAGTGAAAGGTACATTCCTACTTTAGATACAAATTCAAGTTTTACAGAGAATATTTGGTTATTTCCCTCTTTCAGAAAAATGAAATAGACAAATATTTTACTCGTTTTGAAAAAAAATGCGGAAAATTTGAAATGGCCAATGGAGCATTGGACTTTATTATTTAAATGTGTACGTACTGGTAAAGCTTGTGATATTTACCATTCCATGTCACTACATCAAAGGGGTGACAATGATGTGGGTAAGGAATGCATCTTAAAGTGTTATGAGTTAGTGCCTGAGGCTTATCGGCAAAAATTCAGAAACTATTAAAAAGCTGGACAAACTTATGTCGAATTCGCAAGAGAAAAAAGAGCAGTGATTTGACTGGTAGTGCTTATTCAAGAAGTTGATCAAGATTTCGAAAGTCTCAAGCAATTTGTACTACTTGAAGAGTTTAAGAACTCTCTCCATAATTACATTAAGACTTATCTTGACAAGCATAAGGTCGAAACGTTGGAAAATGCTGCTCGTGCCGTTCACAAGTACTCTTTAAATCATAAAGTTCCTTTAGTAAGCACGTTTTCTACTTAGCAATCTTTTTGCAGAACAGTATTTCAGCCTAATACAACCCCTTCTATACTTCAATCTGGCTCAACTTTAAAACAGCTTCTGATTAGCTTAATGTAAAATGGTTGTCTCTATAGACGTGTATCTATTACAAAAGGAAAGGACACGTTAGTTCTAATTGCTACAAATTGGAAAATAAGCATCAGCATCAAGACAGACTTATTCCAAATGCTTTTATTTCTAAGAAGTCAAGGTCACGTTCATGTATTGAAAGCAATACATTTGTTGGATCTAATAAACCCAAGTCTGATTTTGTTATGGAGAGTTATGAACCATTCATGTCATAGGGTTCTATATCAGTCTTAGGTGATTCAGCCAATCCCATCACTATTAAGAATTTAAGGGACACATCAGCTTCTCAGATTCTTTTAGTGTCTGGTACTTTGCCTCTCATTAGAAGAAGGATTCTTCTTCTAATGATAGTGTTCTTAATCAAGGTGTATAGTGCGGCTTTGTTAATGTTCCTCTTCATTGTGTAAATTTGTCATCCGACGTAGTCTCAGGACCCGTGTCAGTCGGAAAAGTATGTTTTACCCGTTGAAGGCATTCACCTATTGCCAGGCAACAACCTAGCTGGAGATAATGTTGTGGTTAATCCACTTGTAACTGACAAGATTTGTTTGGAACAGAAAGTCGCTCCCGTTGAAAAAGAATTCCATGATTTATGCAGTTACGAGAGCTATATCAAAGAAAGCTCTTGAAAATGATGTTCATAAGTAAAGTAATCCTTTAGCTGACACGTGTATTGGTCAAGCATTTGAGGAGGTTAATGTTACTTTTTGTTTGGATCAGTCAAAAGGTATGGATGACAGTGATCCTCTTTTAACTACTCATTCTCTTTATTCGAATCAGGATGACAAACGACAAACACTTGTCGTCGAACTTGAAAGAGATCCTGAGATCTCCGGGTTGTTTCAAGGTGCCATAAGTAAACCTGTAGCCAACAAAGTACCTGTCTTTTATATCATTAAAAATGGAATTATTATGAGAAACTGGAAACTTCTCGATGTACCTGCTGGTGACGAGTGGTCAGCGAACCATCAAAGTTTTAGTTCCAAAGTCGTATGGACAGGAAATTCTTAGTGTGGCCCATGAAACTCTATTGGCTAGTCATTTTTGGGATTAATATGACTTATCAAAATATTGTGAATCATTTCTATTGGCCATAAAATTAAAGATAGGTTGGTAAATTCTCTACAAACTATTCCTGCCATTGACCAACCATTTAGTTGCATTATGGTAGATTGCGTTGGTCCCTTTTCTAAGACCAAGTCAGGTAACTAATACTTGTTGACCATAATGTGTGCATCAACAAGATTCCCAGAGACAATTCTTTTGATGAATATTAAATAAAAAACAATAGTAAAAGCTTTGATAATTTTTCGCTAAATTTGGCCTTCCCAAATATGCCCAATCTGATGAGTGGAAAAATGTTATGTCTGGAAACTTACAGCAAGTTATGTACGAGTTAGGCATCTAAAAATTCAGATCTTCTGCCTATCACCCTGTGAGACAAGGGGCTTTAGAAAGATTTCATCAGACTTTGAAAAATATGTTTCGATTATATTGTTGTGATACGGGTACAGATTGGGATGAAATCATTCATTTACTATTGTTTGCTATTAGGGAATCAGTCCAATAATTTTTAGGATTCAGTGCCTTTGAACTGGTTTGTTTAAACATTGAGCGTGGATCATTAAAGTTGTTGAAAGAGAAACTTTTTTCTAATGAAGATACCGAACTTAATCTTCTCGATTATTTCTCCAATTTTAAGTATAAGTTGTCAATGTCTTGTTAGGTTGCTAGAGCGAATATGTACCCTATTCAGTCAAAAAAAGAAATGAACGTATTATAAAAATGCAACGGAAAGGAATCCTTAGCCTGTTGATAGAGTTCCGGCTCTTGCCCATGCCACATAATCATCTTTAGGCCAAGTAGCATGGTCCATACACAGTTGAAAAGAAAGTATATGATTTAATTTACATCATAAATACTCACGGAAGCCCAAAACAAAAACAACTTTGCCAGAAAAACACATATTACAGGGGTATTTTGAGAGAGATTTCCAGGTTAGTCATGCAATTAATTTAGCTATACCTGTCACACTTAATGAAGATTTAAATGAAGGAATCTCTTCGGTCTCTACTGATGTGGGAGAGACAAATCTTTGCAATTCAGAAATTATGAATAATCTGGACCAGAAACTTTCACATTCTCTACAACAGGAAAGGAATGAACTTAAATATTCATATTTGAATATGAGCACTTATTTTCAGATGTTCAAATTGAAATTGTAAATTCTACAGCTGTGAAACAACAACCGTCTAAAACAAGACTACCTGAAGAAAGAAATTCATTATTTGCTGTAGACTCAATGATGCAAGTTTGAGGATTAACTTATCCAAAAGTGAGTTCTGTCGTGCTCGTGTAACATTTCTGGGACATATGGTGGGGCATGGACAAGTTCAACCTACATATGCTAAGGTCAAGGCTATCTCTGAATTCCATGTGCATGTTAGTAAAGAGCAAGTGATGTGATTTGTAGGTATGATTCCAATATTTCCAAAATTTCTTTACCGTTGAAAAAACATTTGAGGAAAAAAAAAACAAGTTTCTTTGGATTGAAAAATGTCAGGAGGCTTTTGATAAGTTAAAAACTATAATTAAAAGAGCGCCAGTTCTTACAGCTACAAATTTCCGCAACTAATTTAAATTGTCTGTTGATGCAAGTGATGTTGGGGTTGGAGCAGTGTTGATTCAAGAAGACAAACATGGTGTTAATCATCCAGTGTGCTAATATTCTAAGAAATTAAAAAGCACCAAAGAAATTATTCAACAATCGGGAAGGAATGTTTGGCTTTGATATTGGCTTTGCAACATTTTTAAGTTTACGTAAGTTCCGCTCCCTCTTCTATTATTTTATTAAGTTATCACAACCCCCTTTCTTTCATCGACAAGATGAAAAATAAAAATCAGGTACATCAAAGGACAAGATAATTTAAGAGCACTGGTACTTTTCCGTTCTTATAAGTATATTATATATTGTATATTTTGTATAATTCATAAAAGTTCTTCGTATTTTTTACTTAAACCTCATATATAATTAATCTATGGTAAAAGAAAGCTTTATTATACAAATCTTTTTTTTATGGGGGAATGTTATGTATATTTGATTTAATTTATATTTGATTTAATTTAACTGTTTGTTTGTTAGTTTTAAATATTTGCTCTATTGTAATGTAGCTTTATTTACTTTATTTCACGTTGTCTAGAAATTCAGTTCAATTCTGTTCAATCTGACTGTTTTTGCAAACAACTAATAAGGTAAACTTTGTATCTAATGCTGACCTAGTTCCTGACCTTGATTCAGAACCAGTAATAGTTGAAATAAACGACTTTTTATTTTTTTATTTCTCATAGGAAGATTCATAAAGTGAAATAGATGTCATGCTTGGAGTACCTCACAAATAACATGTATAAATTAACATTTCCAAGAGGATTACACACATCAGAGCATCAGTTTCGCTTCGTAGCTAGATTTATTATTGATGTTTTGAGAAAGAATAGTCATTGCTTGCCTTAACACTGGAAACTTCCAGGTGTTTAATGTTGTCATCAGGTTTTAGGCTATTTGTTTTGTTTTCGCCAAATTATTTGGATTTCAAGATTGTTTTCCCTGTAAATACTAGTGCTCTAAATTAATTCTTGGACAAGGACAGTTATCGAAATTTACAGATAAGTCAAACGCAGGAATATTTTTTCTGTGATTAAACAAAGAACTGTTGACACACCAGTACGATGCTGTACACATTATACAACATCGCCTTCCATTTTAGATTCACCGGGATTTGAACTCAGTTTCGTTAGCACGTATTATCACTAGGACGTCTATTTTTTAATTCTTGGAGTATTCATTTATTATTGTTTGATTTGATTCGCAGAACCGTAAGTTGTTTTTTCTTTTTTACTTCGTTTTTCTAGGGAAATAAATTATTTGTGAAATGCTACAAAGCTTGTTGTCTTCAGTCTTTTCTTCTTACTGCATGAAAGAGCCTAATCATGTAACAACATACCGCAATAACAAGCCGAACAATGTTTCATGAACAATCGATATTTTATCCTGAATGATATCATTCGATATATTGTCTTGAGGGATATAGTTATTTGCGGAGTTGTCATTTATTTTTCAGAGGAATGTATTAGGAAATTAATATTTCTAATCTCTTCAACAGATGCATTACTGAATTTAACTCCCTATGGCTTACAAGGCTTCTAATATAATGTCGGTAAGTATTTATAATTGACGGGAAATGGCGGATCAGAGCAAGATTCGAGAGGTATTGTCGAACCCCTCCCACGATCAGGGCCGTCTGTTTCCAAGAATGGCGTTCGCTACAACATTCATAATAAAGGCCACGATCACTGTATGCACACTGTCTTGAGCTTTCTACTTTACACATTTTCCAAAGGTTTCATGTGTCTTTCGATTCGGGTTGGGAAGAATTATGTCGATTTCAGGATTAACAGTCAAAAGTCAAGGTCTTAATGACTGGGAGGATTTCTGCGCAATTACATTAGTTTACCTCACCCATGTAGAACAATCTGTGTGGGTGGCTTGTGCTTGCGGAGGGAAGAATCCTGCTGAGTCTGATATTAACAGTCAAAGTAATTGTGACTGAAAGAAGGAAGCAAGTGATTTCTGCTAAATATTAAAGTAATCGACGATAAAACTTCACCAGAGAGTTTGGATGACTAAGTCGCCGTAGAAGAAAGAATCGAGTTTGTATGAAAAGATATATGTTCAAGATTACTATAAATGAAAAAAGAAGAATGACTAATTTTGTTTCTAAACCAAATTTTGCGGATGGATTACAGTTAGGTTTAAAACGAAACGTGGATTCTGTGGTCTAAATATCAGATGCCTCTGTCATGGTAAGTCTATAAGGACATAATTGCAACTGAAAGGTCAAGATCGCTACGACAAGCCTTTCAATAATGCTATACAACCATCCCCTTTTAATGTTACTAAGGACTATCAAACACAGGGCGGGCATAAACTATGCTATTCACACTAGTGATTGGTTGACTTAGTGCGTCTTTGAGAGAAAGGCAGAGATTGTTTGCCATCACGAACAAAGCGATCTAAATCCCTATTAAAATGGAACCAGTTAGGAAAACCCCATTTTTACTCATTCCCCAGGGATGGTGAAAGTAATAAAAATATGCATCCTGCGGGAAAATGCGGAGTTGAGTTTCCGCATTGCAATAATTTGCTCAACGAGGACCACTATTTAGCATCTGTACATTTCTCGATTATGAAATAGAGAAAGTAAAATATGTTTTCTCCTTACATGTATGCTAAAGAAAATAAGAAAAGAAATGTCAATAGTTTATCTAATTATTTTCCACAAAGCTTAGACGTAATACCCTATGAGAGTGACGTTTACTACATGTCTAAATATTTTCTTCAAATGTGGAAAATGAAAACAAGATTTAAAACGCAGTACATAGATTTTTAGAAATATCAGTTTGCAAAACGAGTGATGAACAAAAACGATAAGATTTTTTCCTTTAATCAGATGGTATTTATTTCGTTTAATTGTATGAGAAAGATGTATATGATTCACGTTGTCGTTACAGATCAATCTGAAAAAAAGAAAAGTTAAGGAATGATAATGTCGATTTACTAAAACAAAAGTCATATGTAGGTATAATTAACTTTGGTAATCTTTGAGACTATAAATGACATTTGCCTTCATAATCTACATATCTATATAAGTATGTATGTACGCATGTAGGTATATCTGCATATACATGTATGTTGGTATGTATTTAGTTAAAAAGGGATATAGAAATTCAATTTGGTAGGTTGGTAAACTGTAAAATTACAATCTTGTACATGGTTTTCAACCCTCTTTTTGTATTTGTAACCTCAGTGTGCGTGACAACATTTGTTCAGGACAAATACTGCCAATGTATTAAAGGTGTCTAATCTTAAATTAATAATTGCGAGCATTTGACATTTCTATGCGTACAGTAAGCCAACTCTCTACGTTGTTTAGAAAATGAATTGTACTAAAATTACCTATAATTTACCTCCACATCCATCGGTAAGGTTCAAGCCTTTGATAATGTTCTATACACTAGAGCTTTCTAGAGAACACATATGTAACTTGTTTTCTTTTGCGTAGTGTCTGCATTTGGTCGCAATCAGTTTAACCTCGTTTTCTTATCATATTAAGTACATCCATTCCCCATTAGCAGATTAGAAAGTTTCTAACTATACACCTTCCTTGCCCCATGCATAAGCTGCATTCAAAATTCGACAAAATAAAATGTGTTAGCACCTACTCTCTCTCTCTACATACAAACTCCCTCCTTAACTAGATGTTAAATTCATGTTTAAGATAGCGCTTCTGCTATTGTGAACATGTAACCTTAGATCATGGGCATTTACCACCAATTCATTCCAGTTGGTTAATCATATACCTTATTTTCCATCTTCCTAACCTTGTATAATACAATAATATATACGACCACCCATAAATCGGTGTAGGAATGAAAGTTTTGTCATTGATGTCGCAGCCATTCTTTATCCAGAGGTTGCGTCTTGGATCAGCAGCAGAGGGGGCGAATCGGACATTTTGTCCAATCGTTATTTTGCTTAATTATTACTTTCTGCACTCAACGATCTAGTGTCGTCAGCGCCTGGTAAAAAAAAAACGACGACGTCGTTGGGGGATCGTCGCGTCGTCATTTGGTTTAATTAACACCTTCTGCGCGTCGATCCCCAGCGTCGTCAGCGTCCGGTAAGCACATCGACGACCGCGTCGATGTCATCGCCCCCTCTGCTGCTATGATCTTACAAACAGAGTGATCACTAACTCCTCCTCTTGCAGATCAATTAGGTTATTTGACTGATCGGTAAGTCTGAAATTAATTCTCGTTAAAAACCGATCATGGCATCGCATATAGACCGGATTAATCGGACTCTCAATGATCAAAAATCCCGGAGGGGCTGTTGGTGAAAACGAATAAAGGATATACCCCTGTTGAGCTTGATTTGATTGCTTGGTATCCACCTGATAACTCCCTTCGATAACATCACACACTAGATTGATCGCTATCACTGATGCGATATTTACGTTGTATGGAGCAATATGCCTACCACCATCTCCGTTATCGTGTCTGAGGATAGTTGATGGGGGGGTGTCCGCGGGTGGATTCTCAGGCCATCCTAGTATGGTTCTTATTGAACTGTTATAAATATCAACCATATACCCCGGTGTGCTTATTTCAATCGTCGACGATAACGTCGGTTCATGAACCGTAATAGCGATTTTTGATTCCTTTCCTGTGATCGATTTTATCCTGCGTTGAAATTCTTTATTGATTTGCTCTATTTGGTATGACCCAGTTGGTATTGTAACCTCCTCCCAGTTTGGGGTCCCATCGGGTTTATTTGTCCGTGCAAAAACCAGCGAGTTATTAGGTTGTTGTCCGTTAAATGCGTCCGCTCGGATATTAGGCCAACTGTGATATACTCGCAATTTTGCCAGCGCTATTTCCTTTACTGGAACCGGTGATGGGAAGTTCACACTGAATTCGGGTTTCGTTGATGTTATCGATATCATACTTGTTTGTACCGGAGTGGTGTTCTCCGCGATCCGCTGAAGTAATTGAGACCCTTCGGGGTTCAGCGACATTATTATTATTTGTTGTCTTTAGTGTTTAATATTAATAACCAGAGCCCATTGAGGTGGTTCCGGCTTCCAGTTGAAAATCCTCGATTTTTGACATCGCGGAGCTATATAACTGGACCATCGTGGAGAATTCAACATCGGATACGAACAAATTATCAATCGATAACGAGATCAACCCGGATAATTTCGAGTATGCGTCGGATACTATTTGATGTTTTACTGTATACTCGTTGAGTTTTTTCTGAAAACACGATGATATCTTTTTAGTGATTGCGTTGGCGACTCCAGCAATTGTTGTCATCGCGGAGATAGCGATTGGAACAGCGATCGGGGTTATCGTGGTCACCGTGGATAAAATAACACCGGCGCCAGCTACTATACCCGACACCGAGTACACGACCGCGTCGATGGCGGTTATTTTACGACGGTATTTTTTTATTTTTACACGGTATTGTTCGGAAAGCGTTTTCAAGTTCGCGGAGAATTCTTTTGCGGTATCGAATCGATATTGATGTGACGTCGGTGATACCTCTGATTCAACTTCCTTGGTGGTCATTTTTATTTTAAAAGAGCTGGTGTTTTTAATTACTTAGATTCGCTGCAAATTCCACATACCATGTAATGTTTGCCCGGGTTAGATTTCTATCAACGGCATAAATTGTAAACTGTTCAGTTGCGTTCTTGTCTATAATTGTTGATATTGTATTGTTAAACCCGGATGAACTCGACGATAATATATTAAACTGCATCATTGAAACCAGTGTCAGTCGATAAATACCCTTAACAGTTGCGGTGATATTTACTGTATTCTGTGTAGGAGTCCAATCGAATGATCCATGCCGAATTGTGTATACTGTGTTGATGATGTTCTCATGAGGGATTTTTATTTTTTCGAATTGCTCTGCTACTCTCGGTAGTCCGTCTTTAATCGCTTCAACATCAGTTTTAATCGTTCCTATTTCCTGTATATGCGTGTCCACATCTTTTTTGTTCGCTGCAACATTAGTTTTGATTGTTTCTATTTCCCGTGTATTCTCGGTTATACTTTTTTTGTTCGCTGCAACATCAAGTTTGATTGTTCCTATTTCATATGTATGCACGTCTATACCTTTTTTGTTCGCTGCAACATCAGTTTTGATTAATCCTATTCCCCGCCAATACGCGTCTACATTTTTTTTGTTCGCTTCAACATCAGTTTTGATTGTTCCTATTTCCTGTGTATGCGCGTCCACACTCTTTTTGTTCGCTTCAATATCAGTTTTGATTGTTCCTATTTCTTGTGTATGCGCGTCTACACTCTTTTTGTTCGCTTCAATATCAGTTTTGATTATTCCTATTTCTTGTGTATGCGTGTCCATATTATTTATGATCGTTGTAACATCAGTTTTGATTATTTCTATTTCCTGTCCATACGCAGTGATATCATTTATAGTTGTTGTGATCTCATCCGGTCTGGTATTTTTTTTACCAAAGAATTTATCAAAGTTGTCATCGATCCTGTTAACATTTTTCCGTAACGAGACAAATTGGCCCGACAGCGTTGCAAAATCCAAAATAGCACCCATTATTGCTGCAAGATTTGGTTCGGTTACCGCCGGGGTCCCGAAAAAACTAGCGGTAGTGAGTTGTATATCGGTGATAGATTTTTTCACCTCGGTGACAGATTTTTTCACCTGCGCGTCAAGTTCGGTCACCGATCTATCCAACCTTATAAAACCGTCTTTGACTAATGTTACCGCCGATATATGTTCACCCGGTTTGAGTCGTCCGTCGCCGGTATATAACGCGATAGTGTCCTCGGCGGCATCACGCTGTCGTGTTAAAACATCATTCAGTGACACATTACCGGATTTCAATTTACCCTGGCGGTCTTGAAATACAACTATTTCGCCTGGGTCAACACTGATTAAATTTAACATATCAGCGATTTCATCCTCAATTAGTTTTTTTATGTCGGCGGCGGCCGTTTCCGTGGATTCTTTCAGCGCCGAAACCGGTCGTCCCCAAATATCAATCATCGTTATTGTAGAAAAAAACGACGTTTCTAATTAACCCGCCGGGCCTCTACGACCCCACTAGTGTATTCGTTTACAACCACATGAGGTGGTTTTCGCGATGATGAAATCGCCGCGAGTACGTTCAATACCTCACGGCCACATATCGGTGGGTCACTCAATTGCTGTGTTGGCAGCGTGGAATAAAAAACCCGGGTTGAACACGCCGGGGCTGAACACGCCCGGACATACCGCATGAACTCTTTCGGCGGGGCTAACCCGTATGAATCAAAATAGACGATTGCACGCGGATCAATCGCGTACGCAACCCAATGAGTTCCCGCTCCGGAGGACCCATCGAGGTTAATTATGCCTGTTTCAGTATTCCTTGGGGCCGCCGGTAATTGATCCCTCATAAAAACACCTCTGAAGTTTTTTATCGCTAACGCGTTTGCGGCGTCTATTAAATCAAAATTAGACATGGGAGTCATAGACTCAGGAGTCATTGACTCCCGAGTCAATAAACGGTTCCTGGTAGTCTTAGACCCTTTCCCGAATACCATGAATACGGGGTCCCCGGTAGTCTTAGACCCTTTCCGGCCACGGGTCGTTTTTTTTTGTAGCCTTTCCCGGTTGCCTTCTTCAATGCCATCCCCGCCGCGGTACCAACGGCTCCTAACGCCGCCGCCTTAGCCACTGCTGGTGCGGCCGCGGCAATCAATGCCGGAATCGCAGCTAACAGCGGAAATATCCCACCGGTCTTTTCCATGTTTTTAATCGCTGCGGCTGAAAAATCTATTTGAACACCCTTTTTATTCTTCATCGCATTATTGAAATGTTTTATTTGACGCGCCGTCAACGATATCTTATGATTACCACCCGCCATCTGTGACGGCTTCAGCGTTATTGTGGTTCCGCATTGCTTAGCCGACTTTGATCGTAATTTCTTGACTTGACCATCAGTCAACTCTACACTGACGACACTATACGACATTTTATTGTAAACGCGTTTTGTGCTTTCAATTACATGTTTTCCACTGGTGCATCAACGATTCTCATTCGTCCACCAACACCTTCCAACAGCATTGATTTATCGCTGAGAATGACAGCAACCGCTCTATAATTAACACCACCCGGGGCTATACGAGCTCTGAAGTGTATATCAACGACGGATTGTCTCGTTAAATCAAGATGTTCCAGCGAAAAATAATAAATCGGATACCGGTTTTTAAAATCAAGTTGTGATATTTGCAAACCAGTGTCGACGTTTTGATCACGACCCATATACGACAGCAATCGATGATACACACGTGCGATATGGTTGTCGCCGTAATTAAGCTGTATATCCTCGGATGGTTCCTGTTGTCCGTTTATTCTCAGCGAAACATCTCTGACTCCTAATTGATCAAATATCATATGGCTGTGTTCTTGACTGCCCAATCGATTCCTATTCTGCAGCGCTATGAATATATGACGTGGGGCCGAAACACCCTGTTTTGATGCCAGGTGCCATGTAAACGTATCGGCGACGTTATCTTCTTTAGCATCAGTTGTTACCGCTAGCCAACTCAACAACGATTTCCCTCCCTGTTCCATAAATGCTAACAATCGTGCCTCCGTGGTAACTGATGGAGTCAGCACCGGCATCCACAATGCCATTTTAGTTAAAACAACCTTACCGGCAGCGACGCCAGCAGCATGCCATATTGCATTGTTATCATCGCCCCTTCGCGTCAGCGCGATTGTATGCTTAGCCCCATAGACAACTTTTCTGACATTTCTGCAGAATCCAAATATGTGATGGAGTGGAATCGCGCATGAAAACTGTCGGCGTGGTCCTTGCAACATTCCTACTCGTGCTGCGAATCCTAGATTGTAATCATTGTTGGTGCTTTTTATAATATTAAAATTAGCACCTGGTCTTGCTCTGCGGTCTGGATTGGCTGCTTCAGCCTGTGGGTCAGTTGCGGTATCTCTTTCCGCCAGCACGTTGATGTACTGAATATGGTCAGCGTTATTGGTGGTGTCCTTCGCAAACATCATAGATGGGCCCGCCGATCTTGTATAATCATCCGAGTATCTCGCCAACCCAATTATCGTCGTTGCAACATCAACCTCGCGTTCTATTGATTCAATTTCTCGCCCGTCAATAAGATATCTGGCGCTCTCAAATAACGCCATGATACCGTTGTTGACGAAGCCAACTCGAACACGATGGTCATCTGCGTATGGTGCATTATCGGCGGCATTTGTCACGAGTTCTCCCTCAATTTCGATAAACGCTTCACACGGCAGAAAGTATTTACTGGTATCTTGGACCTGAAGTTCAATTCGCGATCGTAGGTCGGGTTGCGCTGCATAATAAGAATAATATTGATAATCACGGACAGAATCATCCCTGCGCACTGGGGCATCCATATCAAACGCGGGATCAGCGGTACGCGCAAACATTCTATTATTTATCATGTTGATGTTTTCAATTGCGATTTTTTCGTCGTAAATTCTTTGAATTTAAACCACTCCCCGCTATCGCGTTCATGAGCGCGTTGGTTGCCGCATCGGCGGATGGCGAAGTCGTCGCCAACGACTCTAATTTTTCTTCCACGGCGTTATTTATTACTTTACTGACATTTGCAGGCATCACTGTCGTTGATGGCATTACCGGTGGTTTCTGTTTTTTTCTCCTGAATTTCACCAATGACATTAGTTTGTCCCGCGCGGCTGAAAACGCCCTTCCGGCAACATCTCCAATGGCACTAATACCCTTATCACGAATAACATCAATAGCCTTCATTCCTAATTGTTTGGCTAACGGCGCTACTTTTGGAGCCATTCTTGTAAATAACCCCGCAATGGTGCTACCGAGACCATCTCCATAGTACGCGCGGTAAACAGGCAATCGCGAGTTTACCACGTAGACGAGTACTGGTTTATCATGGTTGTAGTGTATGATCATCCTTATTAAAAACACCAGTTTTCCAATTAATCATCCACGAGTTCGTCTATGAGCGTTCGATATACATTAATGTCCATAATACCGCCTGCAAATAACCGCTTGCAAATATCAGCGGCCTCATTGATTATTTCCGTAGAGTTATTTCCGGCTCGTTTTCCTCCGATTAGTACTTCCAGCCGTGATATATCACTGAGAACACTATTAGGACAGGTAACGCCGTAGGATTCTTTACCAACAGAGTATCCTTTTCCTTTTTTTGGTGTTATACTCTTAACTTTCTCGAGGAATTTATCGTAATCGGGATCACCACGATGTGGTAATGCTTCTCTATGTTTACTCGCTAAATACACTATTCTTGCCCAGTTCTCCGTCGAGGTTATTTTTTTCTTGTAACCTTCATTGATATACTCATCTCGAATGCTCTTAGTTGATGTTGTAGCAACAAAATTAACTAATTCTTCATCGTCGTCGATGTCTCTAATTTGATCTATTGCGGACTTTTTAAGAACATTACGGGGTATATTTCCCTCTTTCTTTTTTTCTTTCGATGTTTCTTCGGGTGTTTCTTCGGGTATTTCTTCTTCTGGTTCTTTCGCAGTAGCACCTAATTCTTCCTCGTCGGCCATTGTAACATAAGGTTCTTGTGGTTCGGTTATAGCGAGTGGTGGTGGCCTCCGTGTTGTAGCAGCCGCTATTTTTGCAGGGAGTGTTTCTAAAGACCTTTTTGTTTGTTTTGTCTCTGCCGCTATCTTTTCAAGCGCACCAAGAACGGGTACAGTTGCCGCTGTAACATCCTTAGTCGCTTTAGTTACCGGGGCAAAGAGTTGTTCGCTTCCAACAGTAAAATCGGTTTGCATTTGTTGTCGCGTTTGAAGTTTCTCTCTCACCCTGTCTCGTAACGGTATAAACTTTTTAAGCGCTGCTAGCCGCTCTCTGGCTAGCCGAGTAGTAAGTGATTCACCTACCATTATTGTAAATTGATCCGCAATTTTCTAATTTTCCGCCGAGTGTACCATCGGGAGCTCCACGGAGTTTTCGTCTATAATCCTTCTAATGTTTTTGATCTTACTAGAAATCTCCCGGCGTCGTTCATAAACACGTCCGAGTTTTTTTCGTATTATTTCAACGGCAGTAAATAGTCCAATGAATGCATTTGCGTCATTGTGGTACAGGTTCTCATTAATCGTATGTTGTAATCGTTTTATAAAAAAATACTCGCGGGCCAGGGTAAAACGCCCCCGTTTCGACTGTTCGTTAATAATCTCATAATCGGATAATATTTTTTCACTGTCGAGACCATCAGATAATTCAATTCCTTGATTTTTTAATTTTGAAATCTCAGTTAATATATTATTGATGTCTTCGATATTCATTATTCTTATAAAACATCTTATTTCTAATATCAAAAATTTTAATAAAATTATTGGGGCCATTTTTGACCCCGTTTTTTGTATGGACAGTACAATGCCGTAGATCTCCACTCGAGTGTTGTGGCAGATTGCAGGCATACATGGACAGTACAATGCCGTAGATCTCCACTCGAGTGTTGTGGCAGATTGCAGGCATACATGGACAGTACAATGCCGTAGATCTCCACTCGAGTGTTGTGGCAGATTGCAGGCATATACATATACTTAATTAAGGACATTCACATCTTGGAACCCCAAAGCATACATCTCCGGGAGGGAGGCCTAGGGTGACAAACGTCATCGTAGACCGCCCAGAAGATATGCTTGGGGGACATCACTACATGTACTTAATTAAGGATGAATATATTTATAATGAAATGATTGATGGATGATGGGACGGCACAAGACAGCACAAACATAAAACGGCGGGGCGGAACTCTACGGCCAATTCAACCAATCAAAAGCAACCCAATTAAATTAACCCGGTTGCATGATTGTAAACAAAAGACAACCACACGCCCGGGTCAAGAGCGTGGGTTAGTTTTGATTAGTTGAATTGGCTTTCGAAAGCCCCAGGCTTATAACGAGTCATCTTATATATAAAGTGACTAATACAGCGGCGTCAGTCACAAGGTGTGTGTTAATTTGAATTCCCTTGAATCGTTTGAATCCTTAAATACTTATTAATGGTGTTTCACGGCATTTAAATGAAACCAAATACTCAAATAAAACATTAAAAAAAAGAATACAGCTGTTAGATAATAGCGTGTATTTCATTAGTTTTCATCGTAAAATGATTAATTAATCGCAACATTAATTGGACTTCAAGGGACGCAACATTAATTAGACTTCAAGGGACGTAACTCTTGTCATGCGACGCTATCACAAAACTAGTTATCTCCCTTTGATGTTATATATGAAAATCGAATTCTATGACCCGTCTTTTTTGAGATCGCTGTTTTAGTTATATTCTCCGCAACATCTAGAACTGATTTACTACAAATATCGAAGTATTTACCAGCCGCATTCATAGAGCGAAATATTTTTTCCTCGTGCGTTATTGTATCAAATGACTTTACGGGTTTTGCCTTTCTCATCCCTCCTGTTTTTCCAAATTTGGAATTTTCACTCGGTGTAACAGCTCTTAGATTACACAGTCTGTTATTTTGAGGACATCCATCAATGTGATCAATAACGAGACCGTCGTTGATCAGTCCGTTAAACGCTTCATACACCATCCTGTGAATAAGATAGATTTTTTTCCCAGCATTAAATCGCAAGTATCCGTGATTATTTACGGTACCAACCGGCTTCTTCAGTCTGCGGTTTCTAACAATACCGTCGCGAGATGCCTCGTAATTAACAAACACAGGGTGAGGTCTGAACTCTTGGTCCATTTGTATAATAATACTACTTGTCTAATTTATTATTTGGTTTAATTATAAACCTTGCAATGTAGTCCTGAGGAGTTTTGATGACGAAGTCTGCGGTGGGGTCAATGACGGCGTTTTTAATTCGCTTGTCATAATAGCGTTTTAGTTCCCTGTATCGCTTTCCGCCACAATTAATACACAACTGGGATTTTCCTCTTACACCGACGTGGCAAACCAAGCACGGTAGGGGGCCAAGAGAACCATTACGAACGCTTTGTAAATGATATCCGCAGAATTCACCTCTACATGATTTATTGCACGGGGTTGTCGACCCAATCATCAACCATTTGCAGTGATTCATTATACTATATTCTTTCATTTAAATACTTGTTTTAATTATATGGATGAGTTTGAGAGATTAGCAGTAATTAAACCCCGGAAAAATATTAGGTTTAATCTCGATAGAGTCCTCAAGGACACACCAAAAGCGTTAATAAACGATAAAACCCTGTTGAATAAAATACGCGATTGTATCAATGAATTCAAACGTGATGGTGCATCTCATAGTTGGTCAACATTTCGAATTGATGGTGTTGTTGATGCTACCATGAACGACAACCGCGCAGCAATGATAATATCACAACTTGACGGTAAAAGGTATTTCTTCAGAGTAAAATTCATTGTCCGGGTGAAATCAGGCGATTGGATCATGCGTGATAAATTTGAACCAGTTCTCAGCGACAAGAAAACAGTCACTGTCAGCCGCGACTCCAAGCCGGGGTTGTTAACCGGAATTGACAAACCATACTATGAACGAGCGTATCCTGAAACAGCAGTTGTTTATGGAATATACCCGTTAAATAAGAAACCTGATATCGGAAAACTGAAACCGATGAAACAGTCAACTGGGATAAATTGTGTAGCAGAACGAATAATAGAGCATTTTACAAATGCATGTCGAGGAAACAAATTGACTGATTTACGACGTAGCAAAATCAACCAGTGGGAACTAACCGTAAAAGAGCGTGGAGCAACCATCAGCGACATAGCGAGATTAGAAACATCGCTGAGATTTCCAATAACCGTTACAACGATAACCGGTGAAGTATTATACGAATCGAAGTATAAATCGAAGGGAGCCCCAATCAAAATTATTGATCATAACGAACACGCATGGACGCCCGCGATCACAATATTTCCACGGGATAGAACAGTAAAGTATATACCCGAAGAATTTTTAGGAGAAGAATTCTCCAAGGACGGTTTTCTCGCGGAGAGGAAACTATTTGATGCTATTGCCTACTTGTGTAAAAACGACCCTGTATCAGTGTGGTTACTTCGCAGCGCTGAAAACGATGCGGATACCTTTGATCAGTTTGTAAGACCAAACGGTGAATTATATCGCACTGAAGCATTTCACAACAGGATGAAAAAAACCGCCATAGAATTTGAGGAGCATGATGAACAACTGCTAACAAATTGTTTTACGATTCCATCGGTTGTAGCTCATGTTGCAGCAAGGAAAAATGCGTGGAGACCAACGCGCAGGGAATTTCTACCGGATGTACAATCCAGTTGTTTGGAATACTATCACGGTGGACTATGGAACACTGAATACAACCGCGACGCTATGATCTCGGTTGATATGGTTGCCTGTTATCCAGCGAGTTTTCTCGGGTATGGATCCGCCGCTGAGTACTTTAGACGATTTGGACACCCCAGTCATGAAATGACTCGTGTTGCTATTAATGGACCACTGCCTGATTTTGATTTAACCGGATTCGCTCGCATAGTATCATTTGAATTCGCGGCAGGACTCCATCGCTGTTGCTATATTTGGATCGGTAAACACATGGCTGAAAAGAGATGGCTGCCAATAGCGCTGCTACGGTATATGATTGATTGTAGCATGCTAGTTTCGTTGATTGTCAGTGACGCGATTATATCATACCGGGCACAGACTGAAGTCTGGTTACCAGAACCGGAGCGTCTAGATAGCATAATTGACGAGTCCAGAAAAAACATTGATGCCGACGAGGAATATATCATCGAATGGTCCAGGAGGATATTTAACCAACGAAACCGCGAGGCAAAAGATCTCGGTAGAAGAATAATTGGTAAGTTCACACAAGGTGGAAAAAACCACGACTACAAACGATATTGCTCACGGCTGATTATAGATGACGCAGAATATGATTTCGTAATCAAGGACACAGTAGCAAAAAATAGATACGTGAACTGCAAAACAGCTTTCTTGTCCAATGGAACGAGGTTGGGTACAGTTGTTACCTACAGCGATGGAGACAGCCCGGCGTATCCACATTTGAGGGCGTCTATGCTGGGATATGCCGCTATCAATTTATTCTCGATGATAAATAGATTCCCCGATACCGCGGTTAGAGTAGCCGTTGATTCGTTTTATGTTGACGTAGCGTATAAGGGAAACGTAGCCGAGTTTACTAGTCCGGACGAGAGTTGGGGTACATGGAGAATTAAAAATGAAATACGACGCGATTATTCCCCGTCAGCAGATGTCACCGTTGAGAACAACTACTTACGCGGTGATAAATTGTCAGAATGGTCTAATGCACCATCGTGTTCTGATCCAATTTGTAGACACAAGACGATTTATTTAAGCGGCTGTGGCGGGTCAGGAAAGACGACTCGGGCAATTGAATTATTTCGAACGCGGGCAAGTATAATCGTGCTTACACCGACTCATAGACTAGCGCGAGAGATAAAACAACGAAATGTTGACGCCGTTACTTATCACAGCTTCTTTCGATACAGCGGCGGTGAGTGGACTCCTGATCGAATGGGTGAAAAATTTATTCCCGACATTATCATCTGGGATGAGATATGTACTGTTTCGTTAGATACTTTACAAATGTTTCTTGAGTGGTTGCTGCGCGCGAATACAGCGGTAATCATGTGTGGAGACCATGGCCAACCACCACCATTTGTCGGCGAGGGTCCACATGATTGGTTAAGGGGTTTTGTGGACTATTATGAAGAAACCGATACTGATTACCGAGCACTTGATGAACAACTGCGCGAGGTTAAGAAATTAATCAGATTACAGCCGGATAGAATTCAATGTGAAATAATTCGCGAGGTGATTCCGGAAACGCCGTTAAATGAATTCTGGGAAACATGGAGACCAAACGATTTGATTGTAGCGAGTAGAAAGATAGTCAGAGACACACTTCAGCGGAAGTTGTTTACGTTGCATAAGGAAAAGTTTCCAACGCGTCCAGTGCCGTTATGTTATAGACCCGCGGACACACGGCGGCAGAACATTGAAGTTGAAATTCCAGCCCCGACAGCGTCGGGGACAAAAAAACAAATTCTCGTGCTGAATGATATCGTGCTCGTTGATATCAGCGTCGTCGAGGACGCGCTACGTGCTGATAAATCCCCGTGGACGCTAGGATACGCAACAACAATACATTCCTCGCAGGGACTAACCATCACGGACACAATTGTTTGGATAGTTGATAATCGCATCGAATGGTCGAATCTAGTCTATCTTGCAGTGTCCAGAGTACGAAGGATAAATCAGCTTCGAAGAATTGTTATTGACGGAGCCGGTGACGGAGTCACTGACGAAGCCGGCGACAAAGTCACCATCGATGCAAGCGTCATTGATAGAAAACTCTCGGGTTACCGCCAACAGGATAAAAAAAAACAGCGGCGTTTTGATATTGATGCCGAATTAATAATCTCGCTACGACAACAACAGAATAATCACTGCGCGAGTTGCAATTGTATAATGAGTTGGCGTTATTCGGATAAAGACACTCGCCAATTTACCGTGGATAGGATCGATAACAGTCTCGGTCATGTCAAAAACAATGTGAGGTTGACCTGTCTTGAGTGTAATAGACGCAACGGCGCTAGTTAAGACCACGCGGGGGTAATTGAGTATCGTTAGGTATCACTTGTAGTTGCTCGCGTGTAAATCCGCGCTGAGGAGCAATTGAATCCAGTCTATAGATCGGTGGTCTACCAGTTGATCGTGTTATCGTTGATATGTTATGCGTGGTAACACTCCAAATAGGATCGGTAGCCCTTTTTTTACCGCCTTCAAGCTCTCCTGGTTCATATAGATATCTAACAGTGACATCGCCAAGAATCGGCTTAGAAACGCTATTTATTTTTAATTTTCCGGGTATATACTCGTATTTAATCGCGTCGCTGGGCTTCATGTTGATTACTCGGGTAATCTCGTTATTTAACGCTGCAATTACACCTGGCAACCTTTTGACCCATTCACGAGATCGTTTTTCTTGAATGAATTCCTTCGCGTATTGATATCCAAATAACCGTTCAGCGAGAGTCCGATTGAATCGTTCAACAATTGCCTGATCACGATGTAGCGCAGTATGACCTCGTCGTATCGCGACGCTATGATGTTTCAGCGTTGATAAAACAGCGCCGCGAAATTCACTACCAGGATCAACTTGTAATAGATTTGGCCAGCGCAGAGGACCTCTTCGATAAATCCGCTCAAACGCATCGGCTACTTCAGTTGCCGACTTTGTTTTTAACGGCTCCGCTTGTTTGTATCGACTCGCAACATCAACTACGGTTAGCGCGTATTTGTAACCGTTGTCATGCGGCAAAAATAGTATATCAGCCTGATGAACTTCATTAGGTACGCTGACATCAAAGCGCGAGAAGTTGATTTGTTTAGGCGGTGGTAGATAGATTTGCCATATAGCCTGTTTGGATAACCAATTAGCCGCAGTGGTCTTTGTTACCTTTGCAGCGCTTGCAAGCTTACCAATTGCGGCCTTCCCCTTCCAGTATCCTCTCGGAGAATAATAGATGGAATCCATCGTTTTTCTTGGATGATTGTTATTAATTACCAGCGCCAATCATTAATTTACCTTTCATAGCCGATTTTACCAACCATGAGGCCAATTTTTCTTTGACGGATTTATCAGGAATAGCATTTAGCGCGTGAATTAATTTTACATCCGCGATATGACGCTGTTGCAGATCGCTACTTTTGTAAGCAACATCATGAGCATGACACGCCTTATCGATAGCGTTTATTGGATACTCACCGGGTTTGGGCTGATTTTGATCATCGAGTCTAATATCTAATCGTGTTCCGGGGCCACAGTAGTTATATCCTGGGAGGTGTTTTTCTCCTGGATACTTTGCCCACGGTGTTCCGGGGAGTTTTGCCAATTTGGCTGCGATGTCACCTCCTCGCTTTTTTTTAAAACATCTCCGGGTCTAATAGAAATAAATCTAAATTTCTTTGTACCGCATTGTACACACTTACCAGTAAGCGCCGATCTGTTATTTCTTGTCGTAACGGTTGTCATATCATTTGTGCCAGTACGCACTCTACACTTCACACAATATAGATCCATAATTTATGTATAGAGATATGAATATAATTGATTTTTCGGCGACTAAAACAAGAGAACCAGTTAAGCATGTTGCAGCGTTACCAAACTCGATCCGGATGATTATCATCGGACCATCTGGATCCGGCAAGACGCAATTGTTACTCAATTTAATAATGAGATGGATGAAGTGGGATAAGTTGTATTTGGTTGCTCCTAGCGTAGATGATCAACGATGCTACGAGGTGTTGAAAGATTTCAACGAGAATGCATCAGCGATCGCTAAAAAGAATGTTATTGAGTTTATTACGGATATCAATGATGCACCGGGTATTGATGATATTGATGGCGACGTTAACAATCTAGTCGTGTACGATGATGTTATGTTAGACAATCAAAAGAACCCAGCTAGGATATTTTCCAGAGGCAGGCATAAAAACACTGACGTGATATATGTCACTCAACGATACACTCAGATTCCAAAAGTAATCAGAGATAACTGCAATATTCTTGCTGTATTCAACGGCGTTGATACACACACGCTACGAAATATTTGGCAGACATGGTGCGGCGGTGACATGGACTTTAATGTTTTTCGAAACTTTTTTAGTCATGCTCAGTCGACCCCACATGGATTCATAACGATAAATTTACATGATCCTCGGACACGATATCGTATCGGACTTGACCAAATATTCGGTTAGTTGTAAATAATTTTCATTGTAAATAACCACTTAGCAGCAGAGGGGGCAATGACATCGACGCGGTCGTCGATGTGCTTACCGGACGCTGACGACGCTGGGGATCGACGCGCAGAAGGTGTTAATTAAACCAAATGACGACGCGACGATCCCCCAACGACGTCGTCGTTTTTTTTTTACCAGGCGCTGACGACACTAGATCGTTGAGTGCAGAAAGTAATAATTAAGCAAAATAACGATTGGACAAAATGTCCGATTCGCCCCCTCTGCTGCTGGATCAGAAACCGTTATGGGCATGTACTCATCCTCATGCAACGATACACTAAATATTGCCACATTTCTTAACACGGTACATGTGGAGTTCAGGTTACAAGATGATAACATGGACGGACAAATTGACTGACCCATAATCCCTCTGACAACATTTCTTCAAATGAGCATATATATAAGAAACAAACCGAGGACTTCGTCTAAGATGAAAAATATCTTTGATATTTCAGTTTTAAAAACTGCATATTTAGAAATCATCTACAAACTTATTATTGTTATGAGAAAAAATGAAAAGTACAGAACTTACACGAGTCCCAAAAACAACAAAAACCCGCTGCATATAAGTGTCTTAGAATCATAATATCAGAGAATATATTTGTAAAAGGAAAGTTTAAGATGGATGCTTGAAAGTGTAAACCATTACATTTATGAGTTCACTATGAAAAAGATATTTAGAGCATGAACAAATAATACCAAATCCCTTTTCAAAAATAACTTTTTAATTCACGCATATGGGTTGTCACATTCGACATATATGACCTCATATCCTTCGTAACAGTAAGTCTGAAATAACAATGTCGTAATATCAAGCATTCCTAAATACTTTGCTAATTGTTTAATATTTGAAATTAGTATTTACTTACCATATATTCCTAATATATTTTATTGTCATTTGTAGATTTGTATTTACTTACCTTAGCTTGATATGCATAGTGAAAGTAAGATGGAGGTTACAATATAGCGTGTTCAAGCAATCATTTAAAGATTTAAATAAATGTGTTATGTCTTTAGATTTGGATTGACTTACCTTAGCTTCTAATTAGTCTGAAATAGCTCGATGTTTTAATGGTGGCAATGGCAGACACCAGCGTGGTCACAGTGTCCTGATGCTCCGTCTGCGCATGTGCATGGGTCATGTTGAGTACATCCTTGACGACGACCTAAACAAATAGTTAACAGTCTTGATATAACATGGTACTGGGGTTTTACTATTTTTTATTATTATACACTTGCATATTACAAATAAATTGAATTATGTATAGTCCGTATGCATTCCAGTATTAAGAAACATTTACACATTGGAGCAAGCTAATCGACTGAAAGCTATACAATAACAAATACGTTTGTCAATCCGACATACGTACATACCAATGCAATACATGTTTAAAAAAATCATGCTTCTATGCAAAAAACATTTCGTCACCACCACTGTTTAATTTTATTTTAAAAAACGCAACGAGATAAGTAAATCTGCATCAATTAATTCCATTCTGAGATTGCACATAGTGATGAGACTCAAATGTGTTATGGATAGCAAATACACATTTATGATACGGTTGTACTGTCATACCAAGTACAATTGCCCAATGACTAGGAGTTATACAAGATCAGTTAGATGCAGAATGCATATATATATATATATATATATATATATATATATATATATATATATATATATATATATATATATATATTATACTGACACAATCTATGGACTTTTCGATAGAAATTGAAAAAGTGCAACGTAGATTTTGAACAACAATCCCTAAACGTCCCCTAAATTCCACCTCTTTTATGCTTGGAGAAAAATGTGGACAATACCCCTTGTTTATGAAATATATAGCACGAGTGAAAAGTATTTGATGAAATTAATAAGCAGGTTTCGGGCTCGATAACCTGCTCGATGCTATGGCATTTTTGAAAAGTTAAATGATGCAGAGAGGTCATATGTGTGTCTAGGGTAAATGTTTGCTATTGTGGTGATAGCTGTGATATGTTTGGTATTTCAATATCGATATTATAAATTTCAAAATGACATGGAATGTTCGATTTCTATGAAATTACCTCAAAATTGCAGTCATTTTCAAGAATAGTATGCCTTGGAGAGAGAGAGAGAGAGAGAGAGAGAGAGAGAGAAGCTTAGGATGCCGAGCCATTAATATAATACCTACTTGTCTGAAGATGAATTTCATGTAATTATAGGCATACGGTTTTTATATTTTTCCATTGATATATAGACAACATTTCCTGATATTAATACATTATATTCTTTGATATGTAATTCACTTAGGGAAAGAAACTTTTCCGACAATACTATACTCATTACGGTTGTTGTTGTTGTTTTAGGGTTTAACGCCATTTTTCAGCACACGATAGCTATACATGGCGGCCAGTATTAATGGTGGAAGAAGAACCCGGGAAAACCCTGGAAAGAACCACCGACCAACGAGAAGCTACCGGCAAGCTTTCTCACATACCCACATATGGTCATTTGTTTATTCTACCTAAGGCTTAATTATATAAACAAAATACACTACAAGAAACAAGGTAAATGAATGCATGCCGTATTGCAAACTAAATACACAAGCGCATATTTGTCATTACACAACGACAAAAATTATTACTATGCACATAACTCCGCCCAGATAAATTTGAACTTAGTCGCGTGCTCGACTTAACTTTCGACAGAAAATGGCGTGTCTAGTTAAAATTGAAATTTGGAGTCAAATGAATCCTCATTGCAACAACTTTTACATTTGATCTAGAATGACTAGAGTTTGGTATTTGTTTCGATTCTACGATTATGGACTGGATTTGTATATGATAATTCCACATGAAATACATATGATTGAAGAAGCTAGGGAGAAGCATGTTGACATCTGCAAATGTGTTTCTATTTCTGTCATTAAATGTTTGAAATCATAATGTGGGAAAATATGAAGTCTTTCAATTGTAATTATCAAAAATACGCTATGGAATTTAATGCTTATTTCATTTTGAGTGCAGTAAGGAGGATGTAATTGCACTTATCATCGAAATTACAGTACATGATTTGTTTACAATCAAAAGTGCTGTCGTCTGCGTCCATTGTTTGTTTACAATAGAAAGTAGTTCCTTTATGCACGTGAATGCTATATGTGTATTGTCTCGTGGGTTCAGTAATACTGAACGATTCTGACAATGTAAAGGTAAAGGGGAAATATATATATATATATATATATATATATATATATATATATATATATATATATATATATATATATATATATATATATATATATATATATATATTGTATGTTGACCAACGTAGGTAAAACTATTCATTCAGAGTTAGATCTATCTTTTATACAACGTATCTAAAGTCAGCATATGTATAGTTACAGATTACAGATGCTGGAATTGCATGAAAGTAACATTCTTCATTGGTTAGAAAGTCGTCAGGAAAAAAGTCAGAGAAATATACAGGTGGTTTGCGTGATGACAACAAAATAAGGCAGTATTTTCTGAATATTTCATTTCTGTTTGTGAAACATTTTAGAGATAGCAATTGTTGTATCTGATAGATATACTTAGAGTTTATATGTCTCTTTCGACAATCAACAATAAGTTAACAGTTTAATCTAGCTAACACGACAGCGGTCTGATTGTAGGATCTTGCTGTTGCAAAGGTCATAAATGCAAGGACCATACCCAAGGACTCACTTGTCATACTCATTAAAATGAGTTCCAAATATTGAAACTAATTTTTAGAAATATATGGGTTGCTCTTTACTTAACACGTAGCAGCCAAATCAAGAGAATGTCAAACATTGTATGAACACAAAGGTATATCTTAAAGAAGGAGACTTGGGTAATGTTTATTGCTGCTCTTTTACATGATTGCTGTCATTCAAGCCGGTTTATAATCCTGACGAAACCTGGGAATGAATTCTCCCTTAAATTCCAACTCTTTTCTGCTTAGATTAAAATGTGGACGACACCCCTTTGTTTATGCAATATATAGTACGTATGAAAAGTATTTCATGAAATAATAACCTACTAAATACTGGTATGTTAAAAAATAGTTAAATGATGTCAAGAGGTCAAATTGTTTGTCTACGGTAAGTGTTTGCTCTTGAGGTAAAGTCTTTGATATGTTTGGTACGTGCAGGATATCGGCAATATTCAGCTTTATTTATCCTTATGTTGGCAACGTGTAAAGATTGTGTATTGCAAGAATTGTAGAGTCATTTAGCCGGATCAAGTAAAGTGTTTCGATATCGATTTTATAAATTTCAAAACGACATGGAATTTTCAATTTCTTTGGAATTACCTCAAAATTACATTCACATTCAAGAATAGTATGCCCTAATCACGATTTGAAGGTTGTGTCTGGTTATGTGTGTGCGTAAGAGAGAGAGAGAGAGAGAGAGAGAGAGAGAGAGAGAGAGATGCAGGCTTAGGATGCCACGTCAGGCTTTGTTGGCATCAAAATTATATTTTAACCTAATTGTAGTGTATGTAACCTATAACAAAGTGTATGTGTATAGTAATGAATTTGTAAGAAAGAAATGTCTCAACCATTTGCTTTCTTCCTATAATAATGAATGTTATTTTTTTCTTATTGCATCCTTGACCCTTTAAATATAACCAGAATAATTTACATGTCCAATTATTCCATACCCATGTTTGAAATAATGAATGCATCTGTGAAGCGTAACATGAAACATTTGTTCATCGTGAGTTTGGCCTCTATGTGATTCAAATTATTAATAAACTAATTAAGTTCCGTATCTATTTCTACATTCCCTTAACGCATTATATCTTTGGATATTCAATACAAATGTTTGCATCCGGATGAAGTTTCAAAGACATTCTAAGCATCCATGGCAAAATTATTAGGAATAACAGATGCGTCTTGTAAGAAAGAAGTATATTCTAACTGTGACGTGTTTTGCCATTAAAACCAAGAAGTATTGAATTCTCAACATATGTAACAGCTACCTGATTTATATACATACTGCATTTACTCGTATACAATATTAGCTACAAATGCACGTTGATGCATAATTATATAACTAAGTTGTGTTGATCATGGCCTTTGACAAAGTTTATTATCCTAATGCTAACCCTACACTAACTGAATTTCTTATACGTATTCTTCGTGGTGTGTACCTGTTTTATGAGACTAGCACATTAACAATAAATTACGATGCTCGAAGATTATCTTACTATATTTGTCACTGACTTTGGACACATCATATAGAATTAAAAGAATCACCAAAGGTTATTTTGTATTATTTGCTGTAATGAGTCGCATGTGAATGAAATAACCTGATATGTTTTGCAAGTGACCTACTTACAACATTATACGATACTTTGTAAAGAGTTTGGAGTTAAACTTGATTTTGGCAAGAAATGATTTAGGCTACGCTGTTGTTTCTGAGTCTTGAATTCTTGTTTAAATAATGAATCAGTCAAATTATGCTGGCTTTCTTGTATAAGAAATATTGGATAATAACTTAGAAAATGACTTTTATTTATGACACCCTAGTTGTTACTGTATGAGACGTAATACTATCTTTAAATCTGGTACCCAAATTCATGGAATGAGAGAAATTATAATAGCAAACGCAGGCTGGGTTGAATTTGGATGAATGTTCCAGGCGCCCTTTAGAGACAACTGGTAGCTCGTGTTTGACATTCATAAAAAAAAATCTAAGTGACATACTTTTATTAAGGATCTTACACGAGAACTGATTGCTTGTCTCATTTATGCAGTGTGTTGAATTATTTACCCCTTACACGTGTGTCCCGAATATTGCCATACGTCTCGCACTCTGTCCATCCGTGTTTATCCGTTGCTTTAAATCCTGCTTTTCTGTTGGGTATATTTTTGTTAAGCTTTCATATAATAATATTTTATCGAATTCGTTTCATCTCAGTTCCCCGAATGTGTGCAATTCATCTAGGGTAGGTGCATTTAGATTCAATCGTCACTTGCTGAGCTAACAATTCTTTTTAGTATGAATTGTATATTTGTATAAACACTGGGGATGTCTTCCAATGAAACAAGGAAACCCAACAGGTTGAAATTAGTGCGTGTCTGAATGAAAGGCTGATTGCACATTGACTAACACGAGCCAGTACCAATTCCATTCTCATCTGTAATAATATATATCAGGAAAACTGTACATATAGGCACACACTTTCACAGTATGACCATAAATAGCAGATGTGACCGATATTGTTTCCAACATATATGTTAAGATCCTGCTTGTATTTATATGAAATTAGTCATCGATTAAATTGTATTAAAATTCCTTAAAGTATAACATGGTATTATGGATTTCCCATAATGTATGATCCTTGAAGATAGTAATTATAAGCCTTACGAGAGAGAGAGAGAGAGATAGAGAGAGAGAGAGAGAGAGAGAGAGAGACATACCAACATGAACAGGCCCTTCAGGACCATGATGAACGCAGTGGCAGACACCATCCCTACATTCTTGACCGCCATGTGGCTGGCAGTGATGTGTGCAATCTGCGTCCGTCACGCACGCGAATTGCGCAAAGGTTGCAGCTGGTATAATAATAATAATAATAATAATAATGAATGTGAATTTTTCGAAACATGTTTTGTGAAATATTATCAAGCGTTAATAATTTAGGCTGGAAAGGTTTAGTTTAAAAAAAGGTTTAGTGCACACTTTAACTATTAGAAGAGCTAAATTCAGCAGGTACTGATACGTAAACATCACATGCATCATGCCACCCTAGTTTGCTTAAATTAAGGTTTACGTAATTAAAATTAATCTAGTAAGGTATATTAACCATGAACGGAAATGAAGATTATGTTGGAAGACTGCGACAATAATACCAATGTTGACATATTATGTTATTAATTATCATTGATTTAAAATATTAATAAACTTTTTAATCATGTTTGTAGTGTTGCACTGAAATAGCTAGTATTTCATGTCAAATCTATGTGGATAGGTTGTAATGGTTAATATAATATATTAAAACAAATAACGACAATAACAGCAAAAACAATTATAATAATTATCATAATAATAAGAATTAAGAGGAAATTACTTACCAACAAAGGAGAGGAGTAGAATTACAATGGTAAGTTTCATTTTGCAGCAATTTCGTACAACTTTGGTTTGTCTGGTCTGATCCAATCTCTCCGTTTTATACGCGAAGGGCAATTTACACCTGCTGAAATCACATAAACGAACGTGATTGCGCTATCATACAATCCCATGATAGTCGTCTGTTGGTTTCCACTGAGACGGTCGTGATTACCGATATGATATAAACTTACGGCCTTTCCTATCATGATGGGTCTAAAAGGTAGAACAGATTTTTACCGCCAATAGTCACGAACTTACATGTAGTAACCTTTGTTTAAATTAACAGATTTCTCCCACTATTATAGGTTCGTATTAAAAACGTTAACGTAAGAAATAAACTACTGTTTGGTTTTCAAAATATGACCATCTCAGGTTATAAAGATACCGATTACACAAAGACAGATTGGAGTTATGTCGCATGTCGCTATATAGATACAGGACACTTTGCTTTATGTAAAGTCCTCATTATTATCATTATTATTGTTGACATGTCGATATATAGACACAGGACACTTTGCTTTGGGTATAGTCCTCATTATTATTATTATTATTGACATGTCGCTATATAGATACAGGACACTTTGCTTTGTGGAAAGTCCTCATTATTATTATTATTATTATTATTGACATGTCGCTATATAGATGCAGGACACTTTGCTTTGTGTAAAGTCCTCATTATTATTATTATTATTATTGACATGTCGCTATATGCATACAAGACACTTTGCTTTGTGTAAAGTCCTCATTTTCTCGTGAGCGATATCATTATAATTTATAAATTTTCTTGAGGGATATGATCATAAGCGGAGTTGACTTTCATTTTTCATAAAACCATTTTATTAGTGCCATGCATTTCTGATCACAACAACAGCGAATTACTGAATAGAACTTCGTAGGAACTACCCGTTTAACACTGGTAGTACTAGCTGCAAATATACTGTCGGGATATTTATGTGGAAGGGAAGTGGCTAACTCAGAAGAGTTTCGGAAGATGTCGTCAATCACACACCTTTTTGAATGTGACCGCGATATATGGATCGTAAGTTTTCAAATTCGTGTATGTGCAATAACTCGAATTCTGCAACATCAACAATACAGAAATTTTGTTGATATCTTGCAAATGAAGAAAAGAAAATCAAAGAAAAGAAATTCTCTGTCAATTTGAGAGTCGCAACTTCGAAATCCAAAGTCACTTGACCCAAAAAAGCAAAATGGGTTCTGCACAATAGCTCGAGTTTACCGTCATCTACAATTGTTCATTTATTTGATATTACTTGCTTCTTTGAAAAGGTGGAACGCATTAGTTTCAACAATCAGAACAAATGTCAAGGTCAGGTCAACTGTAGGAAAACGTGTTTCATGCATAATATCATGCGTTTTTCACTATCTATAGTTACCGATCGCTGTAGGTGTCGATGTCAATATCAAAACATCAAGTCATGCTCACTGTATCTGGGAGGAGAAATAGGATGCCCATGCAATGACATTAGTTGTATCTCACTACCACGATCAACCTGTACGTGTGGGGTACACTTGTGAAAGGTAAGAAGCCTGTCAATGATTTGCTTCAAAGCCAAAGTAGTTTGATCTAATAAGGAAAATGAACGATTTCTGCTAAAATATTCAGTTATAAACCATGCACGTTAATCAGACGTTTGTAATGATTCACTTGTTTTAAAAGAAAAAATCGTTTTGAATCTGTGTCAGATGCGAAATGTCTAAAATCATTGCAAGTTAAGAAGGATTAATGTTGTTTCTCAACCAAATTTTGCAGACGGATTACAGTGAAGTTTATAAATAAATATGAATGCTGGGTTCTAAATATCTGATGTCTTTGTCATAGTAAGTCTATAAGAAAATAATGAGTTCTGCACTCTAAGCTTAGTTCGAGACCATATACCTTAACCTCAAAGTCATTGAGACCCGCTGGTAAATAATAAGCTACACAGATTTATTGCCTACATACAAGACTATGAACACAGAGCTGGTGCATAATAGGTTGTTCATCGTAGTCTTGGTTACAGTTAAAGGATTATACCTTATAGAGAGATACCGAACACAAGGATCACTTGTCATCCTTAACAAAAGAAGTCAAAACCAGTGTCGATATAGAATTATTTTGAAAAGAAGACCAAACCCCAAACCATGGCCGTTGTATGAAATAAAGCATATATGCATGTTACCCTTAAAGGACAGATTTACCCATGTCGTCCTCGCCGATGAAAATCTTTTTCTATCACATCCCACCTTTCACCTCCAACCATGTATATCGTTCTGGTGTTTGCATTGCAAAAGTTTGCTCAACGAGAACCACTCATTGAATTGCTTTGTTTATATCTCGCTTGTGAAATAGAGAAAGAAAAACAATATCTTTGTCCTGACGAACGAGCAAAAATGATAAATAAATAAACGACAATATAGTAATTATGTTAGCAATATGGGAAGGTACTTCGGACCCAATTAGAAGCCCATGTTAAGCAAGGTCTTTTCGTCATCTACTAAAGATGGAAAATCCTATGTTAAATAATTGCCAATAAGTTTAATAGTATATGTCTCTGGCTCTTTCCAGAGCACATTGTATTTTTTCTTAGCAGTAATTGATCTAAAATGGGATGATACAGCTTCCAATAATATTTAATAGCATGCCGTATGGTGTACATATTTGGGTCTGTATAGGGTCAAAAGGGAGATGTAATGTTAATTTATTAATAATATGCCATATGTTGTACATATTGGGATCTGTATAGGGTCAAAAGGGAGATGTAATGTTAAAGTATTTAATAGTATGCCGTATGTTGTACATATTTGGGTCTGTATAGGGTCAAAAGGGAGATGTAATGTTAAAGTATTTAATAGTATGCCGTATGTTGTACATAGTTGGGCCTGTATAGGGTCAAAAGGGAGATGTAATGTTAAAGTATTTAATAGTATGCCGTAGGTTGTATATATTTGGATCTGTATAGGGTCAAAAAGGAGATGTAATGTTAAAGTATTTAATAATATGCCATATGTTGTACATAGTTGGGCCTGTATAGGGTCAAAAGGGAGATATAATGTTAAAGTATTTAATAATATGCCATATGTTGTACATATTTGGGTCTGTATAGGGTCAAAAGGGAGATATAATGTTAAAGCTACATCTACTAACCAATCGGAGTGATCTACAATTGTTTATTTACTGACCACCCTTGGTATTTGGGAAATGTAGGAATACAACAAAGAGAGCTAAAAGCCATGATAAATAAAGTTACAATCTCTAATCCACTTTTGTAACGTTTCCTATTATTTTATAATAAGTGAAATAAACCCCTAGCTCTTTTATAAGTGTCCTATCATCCACTGTTAAATAAAAGTACCATTTCCTTACATTATCATAATCCCTACATTATTTTAAGGCATGTTAGCCCTGTAAGAAACCCACGAGGTGTTTCTTTTGTTTGAATTTTGGATAAAGTATCATTAATGTACTCAATAAAAAATCGTCCTTGTATGTTACATCCAGTAACTATTAACTGCAGAACCAGCCAGTTTTTCATATTGCAGCCGTTGCTTTGAAATCTTTTTCGAAATAGCAACCCTATTTGTTGACTGATAATTATATTGTCACAGCTTGCATTGTAATACCAATGTTGTTATTAGGCACTCACAAATTTCTTCAGCATGATTCCTGCACAAATTAGGATTGATCTTTTTATCTTATATTAGGGTCCCGGACAGGCTATATAAATCTAACAATGATTCTTTGATTGTATGATAGACATATATGGCAAAAGAGACAACAATAGCATCGCACTTTTGAAAAATGTCACAAAGTATACTTTGTTAGCAGTTTAGAATGTTATTCTCTGTCTGTCTGCAGAGATGCAAAGTGATTCTGTTTAGTCTTAAAAACAACTAGACTATAAGATAAACCACTTATGCATCGTATACCTTGGTACAATTTTGTACCAAACCCAAATATTGAGAGAGATAGAGGGAAGTAAGTAAGCAACTACTAACCGACACGTCGTTATGATTGATCAACGCCCATTCATCTGCTGATCATAAAATGTAAAGCGTAAAATAATGTATATACACATAGATTTGCAACTGTTACAAACAAACATAATAACCCTATTATTCAATTAATTCCCACCTACCCTCTTACAGATAAGAATTACCCTAAAACCGCTTCTAGTGAATTGCAGCAAGAAAAATAGTAGACAAACATATACTGTCGTTTAAGTTTCGTTCAAAATGTGTCTGCACTATGTTTTGAGTAAATGGATGTCAATAGGTTTACTTAATGTTGCCGAGAGAGAGAGAGAGAGAGAGAGAGAGAGAGAGAGAGAAAGAGAGAGTGGAGCAAGAAAAACAAAACAAAAAAGACCCATATAATATTTTTTATATATTCTTTTGAACATGAAACATTTGAAAAACACATCCAAAAAGCCATCTGTATTCTTTATACTATCACTCTTGTTTCAGGTTGTTGAATATGCTACATGTTCCGATCCTAATAACTGCACTAATGGAGGATTGATTGGATGCTGGATTTCTTCTCGTTACGTCGATGAGATTGCCTACCACAACACGTAATCCATAGGACTAAAATAATTCTTTGCTGTGGTCGTTGGGAAAATAGACGGTTACCCAGGTCAATACTTTCCTCAGGAAAAAATAAAGAAAATTTGAAGAATTTGTTTCCCAAGTAAACACTCTTAAATTGCCTTCCATATAATTTTGAATAACTGCTTACACTTAAAAGGACACATTAAAGAGGTCCCTGCAGAGAAAGATGGTTATATTACATACTTGATGGAATTAATGTTTGTTTGAGTTGAAACGACAATATCGGACCAAGGCCATAAGCAAATATGTTGCATGTTCTATATAGAGCTTAGTACTACAATAGGTCATAACATTTTCAAATATATCTTAAAATCAATGTACATTAAATTATAAAATGTTAAAAATATTTCTTCTTTAAAATATAAGTGACTATGTTCTGTAAATAAGAACTGTTCTTTTGTTACTATGTTGTCATAGTATTCTCTCGGTTTTTTACCTTCCATGCAGATTCAATTAGAAACGTTCCATAATTTGATTCTTTAAGAGATATTCCATAAAGATTCCCTTATGAAATGAATCGGTGCACACGTGTATACGATAAATTCAATTAATGTTCGTATTTATAAGCTATTTATATAAATATTTCATTATTCTTTCTTCGTTTGTATTTTCTGTTTCTCATTATAACACGCTCCATAGTAGGATAACAAAATATATACGAAAGTTAACTTTCTTTTCCAAATACTTTTTGCGATGGTACGCAGATGCTAAGAACAATTAAATAAAAGTATATTACATTCTCTACTCCATGTGGTATTCTGTTTACTCGAGATTCGAATATGTACCTGAGTGTAACATTGATGTAGCCTTCTATGAGTACATTTATATATGCAAAGAAACATGTATGGACGAAATAAGTATGTGTACATTGTTCTAAAACAATTCATACAAGTCCCTTATTACATCTTATCAGGAACATCAACATATTGTTTTAATTTATTTTGATTTTTATAACATAAATGTACTTTTAAAAATAAGATAAATAAATAAAATGAACACATTGCCAGGTCATAAGTGAGTGTTCAATGAATGGATCAAATTTAGTTTACAAGTTTTATTTTATATGTTTCTACCAATAAAAACTTGAATGTTGACAGAAGTTGTACATTTATTACGAGTGCTATTTTCATTTAGATGTCCCTGCCCATTTAAGCAAAACATTCGGCCTCAAGGTAAGGAGATGGTACTGGTCTGAGGCATACGATAAGTTAAAAATAATTTTAAAGGTAGAAAACAATTTTTCAAATAACTTAAATATCACGGTTCATAATTTATAACCATTTGAAAAGGTTTCAAACATAGGGTCCATATAAATCGAGAAATAAGCAGGACATCATAAACAACAGCGAATGGGTGCTCGTGTACTTCTACCTTGTACGGCCTACACAATTTTCTTTAAAATGTGATCATATATCTTACAATGTTGTAATTAGATAGTGATTCACTTTGCAAATGCGGCTTTACTGTTCGTTAAGATTAAAGCGAATAATATTAAGACTCTGTTTTCATACCACTGTCATACGTCTTCTAAATTAATATGAGTCATTATTTTCGGAATGCTTTATTTTATAAACATTTTACAGAATTTGAACATCCTTACGGTTTATTTTGTTTCTGAACCACTCCACATTTATGTTTATTTGGAAGGCTTTATCTTTCAGAAGATAGTTTGGAGTGAACTATTTTGATCTAAATTTGTGTTAGTTACCGTTATAAATGCGGCATTTAGCCAGGAATATGCTGACGTACTTGTAGACATTGTACTTGCATGCGTAACTGTTTTATCAAGTGCTAGAAATATGCCTAATAAGTAAAAGCCTCATCCAGTCTTGAGAGCTGAGACGTCCCTTCATAACTGTCCATTACATGTCTATACCTTTTTCTATGCTAAACTCCAGCCCTTCTCCAGCATTGGATTTATACAACATTTATGATTGTTCAAGTCCTTATTTGTATTTCATGATCTGTGTCTTCCAAGAGTACGGAGAAATCCAGATTCAATGTTATCCTTTATCAGAAGGATCATTAAAACCTTTGCAAGACATCCACATCTTGACCAGGAGCGGGCCAACTCCAAAGCCATTGTCGTCATCGCCGATGTGTGGGTGTATAAAGATGATAACCTCTGACATATCCTTCAATGATTTTATGATATTTAACATTGAACAGGATTATAAAGTCTCACGACCAGCATGCATGATTCTTTTGTGGACAAGTTTAAGGTTGATTAGACAGGCAGTCAGAAAGTATTAGAGGCATACATAGCTCTATAGACAGAAATACAGGCCGACAGAACACAGGTATATCAGAATGGGGAATTATATATATATATATATATATATATATATATATATATATATATATATATATATATATATATATATATATATATATATATATATATATATATATTAACGACAGATACAATTAAATAAATAGAGCTATTTATCTGTTTGCAGAATCTATCTATTCGTCTTCATATATATATATATATATATATATATATATATATATATATATATATATATATATATATATATATATATATATATATATATTGAGAGAGAGAGAGAGAGAGATATTGAAATTTGAAATATACTTATAGGAATTGTTGACGATGGCATAAATTGAAGACTACATATATATTGGTAACTATGGTAACTATATACAAATGTGCATCCATATGCATATTAATCGACTGAGTCATACTTTATTAGATAATAGATGCTGCAGTAATTTAATTGACAGACAGGCATAAAGTCAGACAGACATCGTCATGGCTAATTATAGTTTTTGCCAATGAGATTGAAGTGTTAATATTGATAATAAAACCAATAATGTGTATTTTCAATATTACCTGTTTAATAGATGGCCTATGACAATTCTAACGAGTGGTAAGTGAAGGCAGGTGTTATTTGACAACATTGTACAAGCATTTATAGTGTGCATTCGCTTGATGACAACAATAACAACAACAATTACTCACAATAATAATAATAATAATAATAATAATAATAATAACAATAATAATAATAATATTTAATAATAATATAATGAGGACTTTGTATAGCGGCTAATCTTTAGAAGCTCTAAGCGCTTTACAACTTTAGACAACACCTATAAGATAAGAAACATAATAATATTATTTCGAAAACAAACAACATGAAATTAGAAAAACATTAAAAAAATAAAAAACATGCTGAGAATATTTCAGGTATAAAACATTATTAGGTCTTTAAGTTTGCTCTTGGAGTCGAAATAAGTGAGTTTTGATAGCACTCTTGAATGGGATCACTGTGTCTTTGTGTCTAAGTTCAGTGGGCAATTCATTCGACGTTGCTGGGCCCTGGTATGCAAAAAAAAAAAAAAAAAGGCGTCCATATGACTTTGTTTTCATAGTGGGAATAATGAGTATTCGATTGTCAGAAGAGGAGCGTAAGTATCTTGCTGATGTGTACACATGGGTGAGGTCGGATAGGTATGTTGAACTAGAGTCCGTCAGTGAAACGTAGCACAGAGAACAAATTTTGTGTTTGATTCTGGGTCGAATGGATAGCCAGTGTAGGGTACAGAGCAGCGGGAAGGTGTGCTCTGATCGTTGTAGTCTAAGTATGATCTGAGCGGCTGTGCAGCTGTGTTTAGAACATTTTGAGGTTTCTGGAGTAGATATTGAGATGAACCAAACGGAAGTGAGTTACAATAATCCAGTCTTGAAAGTACTAATGAACACACAAGTGTTTTAGTGGCATCAACTGAAAGATATTTGTGAATGGAACTGATGCGGCTCAGCTCAAGATATGCAACCTTGCACATGTTCATGACATGTTGGTGCAATGTGAGGATCCTGTCTAGAGTAACACCTAGGTTTCGTACTGATTTTGTGAATGTAATGTTGGTGATGCTGATATTTATTGTTTGAGGTAGAGGATGTGAATGAGAAAGTCTTTGTCTTGTGATCAGAATAGCTTCAGTTTTATCATCATTCATCTGCAGCTTCTTACATGTAATCCATGATTTGATATCAGAAATTTACCTCTCTATCGCCTTGAATGGTAGCATCAGCTTCAGTTGGGTGACTAGATTTGTATATTCGTGTGTCATCAGCGTACAATTGGTGAGACATTGGATGATGATCTATGACACTTGAGTGAGGCTGAGTGTAGATAAAGGTAGAGGGTCAGGGACTGATTCGTCAAGAAGGCAAATAATGCAGAGGTATCTGATGCAAGTTCAAGAGACAAAAGGGAAGACCGTAGAATATTATCATCATGTCCATGAAGAATCCAGTCTAAAATGTGACCATGTGTATGGGTGAGTTGGTTAACTGACTGTTTGGGGTTGAAAACATTGATGGAATCTATGAGTTTTGATGTGTTTAATGTTTGATGTGAATAATCAGGTTGCCACCTATCGAATTACCATACTCCAGGAGATTCGGAAACTGCTCCAAAAAATGAGACAGTCAGCTTGTTTTTTCTACTAGGAGGAGGGCGGTATAGGCAAAAACAATGGACTGACCTGTTCTCCAGTGTGAGTGTGGTTTGGACTAGTTCAAATGATGTTTGGTCGAAAATGAATGTTGTGGTGTAGTTAAAACGTTTGATCATGAAGTTCCTTGTGATGACAGCACTTCCACCTCCGCGAGAGTTACGGGGGAACGACTTGATGGAGTAACCAGTGGGTGTTAGATCCGCGCACTTGGGCTCATCGCCTGATGTTTTAGCCATGTTTCTGTCAGGAAAAAGACGTCGATATTCTGGTCGTTGATAAAATTAACTATTTCTGTGATCTTTTCCGGTGGTCCTACTGATTGGGCATTGAATAATGCAATATGCAGAGGTATCTCTTGGATAGTTGACACAAAGGTTGACTAATTAATAGGGATTTGAATTAGGTTATCTAAATTAACGGTGGAATTTTTAAATTGTTGACCCGGAAAGGGCATAAGGGAGATAACTGGAATTTTTCGTCCTGTTCTACGCCGGCCAGCTTTGAAACAACGTTTCTATTTTCGCTTCTGTTTACATTTAGATAATGTTGATTATTGTCCCACTTCGTTTAGTCTAGAGCACAATGCAGTGTGGAGAGCCAAGGAGTGGTCATTTAAAGCAATTAACGAGGATCCATCATAGCATAAACGGTTTGACTGGCGAGTATCACGTGATTGCTGGCTGTTTAAAAACAAGTGGAGCAAGACAACTGAGAAAAAGTCTAATTGTTTTCGTTTCCAAAACAAGCAGATGAAGAAACACATACGAACTGAACAGCCAATACATAATAAACACAATAACGTAGACGAACACAGACAGCAAGCACAAATATCATAAAAATGGCACAAAAATTGGAACAGCTGCTTCAAGCCGGTGAAGTGATAGCGGCCATCTTGATCCAATACACCTCCTCCTCTTATTCCTCCTTTAACTAACAACAATAATAAACAATTTTATTTTCAACAACCTGTATAGCGAAGACATCTTTCCCACAGCGCCAACATGCACGAAAATGTTCAGTAGTATATGCTTATTTTTGTCTCCGTTAAGATTGTCAGAATCGTGCAGCATTTTACGATACTGAACACCTTCATATTGCACGCACATGCACAACACGTAAGTCTAAAGATAGCATATTGTAATTGACACTAATTTGTAAAGAAATCTTGAACACTCTTGTAGTAGATACTTTAGGTTTTAGTTGATCAAATTTGTTTGTGAATGAACTAACGCAGCTGTTTCGTCCGTTTGAAATTATAGATGATAAAGTTAACGATGTGGACGAGTTGTTTAAACGTTTAAAGAAGCAAACGAATAAACATGATATTCGCAATGTCAGCAACAAACATTAGAGATTGAGTAAAATTACAAATACCATTCTGATCATTGAAAAAGTTGTTTAGGAGAATATTCATATCTTTCATGAATATAATGGTTAAGACTATGACGGGAGCTCTCTAGTGTATAAGAATACAGCATAGAAAAGCACATTGAAGCCAAGAGCTATTGCATATCTATCAGAGAAATCAGTTAGCTTTCTCGATATTGATTTTGTATATGATTGAAAGGTTGAAAAGCATAGTCAAATATGAAAATGTGCAGGTGAAGCTAATATTTACTTTATTCAGGAAAATGTTAGATAATTTAAACTCGATGTGGATGAGTTTTATATATATATATATATATATATATATATATATATATATATATATATATATATATATATATATATATATATATATATATATATATATATATGTATATATATATATATATATGTATATATATATATATATATATATATATATATATATATATATATATATATATATATATATATATATATATATATATATATATATTTGTGTGTGTGTTTGTGTGAAAAACATGGCTTTTAAAGTGTTGGTTTAATGCAATTTGATATACTGATTGTATTGTTATATTAAACTGTGATCTGCCCATGGCGCAGTAACACGAATACATGAACATTCTTGGAACTGTGTTCTTTCGGTTCTATTGCTATAGATCAATGGTAAATTGCCACTCATTAATCATTAGTGACGTATGAGAATAGCGATCAAAGTAGTAATAATGCCCGCTTTCGAAATGAATTTAACATGGTACACAAATTCATCTCAATCCATTCTTCTTCCGTTTGCCCTTCGCTCTCATTCATGAGGGACAACATACGCAGAAATCTGGAGTAAGATAAAAATATCGTCCCAGTTCTTTCTTTTTCTGTTTTCCCACCCCTCTTACGCATAAGGGGAAAAATACGCAGAAATCTAGAGAGAAAGAGAAAAAGAGAAAAAGCTTTGGGCTGGATGAAAACCTTAAAACTGAACTTGCTCTAAGTAACCTACAAGGCATATGGTTTTGTCGTAAAGGTATTTGTACACTTCCCTTTGGATCTATCCTCAGTTTTCATGCAATCAATGATGCAAAGCTGCAACATATGTAATGCTTTTTTGTTGTTGTTTCTTAAACCTATTGCAAGGTTCTAAAAATCGATTATTATTTAAATTATGAAAATGACCAGAGGCACCCTCGTTCCCTCTGTCTCTCTGTCTCTGTGTGTCTCTGTGTGTCTCTCTCTTTCTATGTTTCCCATCGTAGCAAGACGGACAAAAATCCATGAAAATACGAGTATAGATGCTTTTTGCAGGTGTCATACCACGATGTCTCTGGATTTATAAAGGATAATGGTAATTGTTAAGTCAAGAGAGAGAGAGAGAGAGAGAGAGAGAGAGAGAGAGAAACAATTGTATGGACGGTTGTAATGTTTATTAAAGCAGATCAATTACCAATATCAATAATTATAATATTGTATTCCCTATTGTTGGTTCGTCATTTCGATTGGTTTCTATTCCATGAAATTCCATCGCGTGTACGTGAATGGCTGATCGTTCCGTGTTCAAGTTTGTAATGATTTGTTTGGAGTGATCTGGTTTCTTTCTGAAAACCGTCATTCATATATAAATTAAAGGTCTGTCTTATATAGATTTAATCAATGTGAATTACAAAAATAGAAACTCAGTAAAGAAAACAATCAACTTATCAATATGCAAAAGTGATTGTGAATAGCCAAAATATTCACAAAACTATATTTTATGGTGTACACACTCGGCAGGGATGTGAGTAAATTCACTCGCTCAATGCACAGTTGCCGGTCGTCAGTTTTAACTTCATTCACAAGGCAAGTATATGTATTTGTATGTGATGTTAATACGATGTGTGCATAGTATGTACGCTGTATCAATGATATACCACTCGCTGTATAAATGTTTTATTAAATGGAATATCGGCAACCCTCGTTTCCTCTTAATGAAAAGCGAAAGCCAGGAGTTTTAATAAAATCAAACACATAATCATTTCCTCTTAACGAAAAATTTATATATCTCGTGGTATATCACACACACACACGCAGATATATATATATATATATATATATATATATATATATATATATATATATATATATATATATATATATATATATATATATATATATATATATATATATATATTAGTCTTAAACTAAGTAACACAAAAAGCGAAAGCCAGAAAGTTTTATAATATCAAACAAATAATTTATTTCTCTAAAATACAAAGTGAAAATTAATAAAAATACAATATTGTGAATTAAATCCGAAATAGGCCTACACGTTTGATCACAAGTCCACATGCATAAAAATCCAACTCAATTAAAGTGGTATTACAAATGAATTCCAATACAGAATGTGTTCATGTCCCTATGGTGTCGAATGTAGTAATGTGCCGATGGCTTGTAGTGTGATGAAGTACTAATAACCTTTTGAGGCATTGCAGTAATATAATCTGAACATGTTCTTCTCTGAATTCACTTTAATTCTATAATAGTGTTTCTGTCCCGAAAAATTATTGATGAACATATTGTGTTTCGAGTAGAAATCAATTTGAAGAGATATTTCCACCCAAATGAGAGCTGAAATCGGCGATAAGACTGATTCCATTTCACAATGGCAACGATAAGAATGAAAAATTTTTGGATTAAACAACGTTATATGAAATTGAGGCAAAACAATAAAACCAAGATGATGTCAAGCTTTCACTTTTAGAGCATTCTAAGTTGTCAGCCAGATAAGGTATATTACTAACATTCTAATAAAGAACATGACGGTATGCCATTGTCATAGACTCATATTAAGATAAGCATGTTTAACTCTTGATAATGATCCTAATATTTAATCTATACTCACAGACAAATATCGGTTATGTTTTACGTTCTTTATACAATCGATGTCCTAGTTTTTGACAAAAGTTAATTACTAAATGCTATTATACATAACACATAATCATGGAGACAAAAAACAATAAACAATTAAGTATAGAAAGCCATTTGTGCTATGATGTCCTTATCAGATAGATTGCACAGTTCTGCAGACATGATTATCGTCCTTCAACAGTGCTGTATCTTGATAGCTTGGGACTAACACTCTATGGTTGCTTTCTAACCTTTTTCAGTAATTTAAACGCAGAGAAAGACAGCATTTATATAACAAGATTTGTCATATTCATGATAATTATTACGAAATTTATATGGTTAAGGATTATATAATATTCTTATATATGGAGACAAGGTTGCATATAGTACATACCATTATTTCCTAATCGAAGTATTGAGAAATAGTATAAGAATGTACACACTTTAAGTAGTGTTTCCATTTACCCTTATTTGCGCTTCAGAGACCCCACACATTTTTAATTTGGACCCCAGTTTTTAAAACAAAGTTCTTTGTTTTATTCAGTCTGACTTAAGAGTTTTGACACCAAGGAGATTTATGACCCTAGGGGGTAAACTGCTTTAAGGGAAACATAATGTCATTTGCGAATATGATACAAACGTAAGAGACATTAAAATTGAGAAAATCCATAGAAAAAAATCGTGTCTTAGAGAAAGGATATATAAGGAGAAACCAATGGTATCCAATTAAATTAATCATGATGTGATACAAATATACTGGGTAGAAATAGAAGAGAGAGAACACTGGCATAGTTTTTGTATACTTGATTAAGAGTTCTCTCCCATGCTTCAATTCTCTTTCATATTTACTGATAATTACTTCTTTTGCTATAATAATAACGTTTACAAAACCTTAAATCAGTTATACACTTTAAAGACAGAAACAACAGAACTCTTATAATATAATAGATGAAAAAGTGAATACAAAAGGCAGAATGTGGACATACATCATAAAAAAGGAATCCCATATCAGATTTCAATAGCACAGCCATGTCAGCATTGGTCAATACACATTTTTACTTTTCAGTCGATTCATTGTATTCCATCAGGAGTAACAGACTCCTTGCTTCAGTATTCTAAAACAATAATTGGTTTTTCATGACGACTGAGCAAAAATACCTAATGAATTCATCTTAACAAATGATATAAACTAATATGCAAATCTAGTGTCTGCCCTTAAACTCAGTGAAATGTAGTTTGTCTGCACATAAACTTGGTGATATCCAAAATGTAGTGTGTCTGCACATAAACTCAGTCATATCCAAAATTTAGTGTGTTTGCACATAAACTCAGTGAAATCCAAATTTTAGTGTGTCTGCACATAAGTTCAGTGATATCCAAAATGTAGTGTGTCTGCAAGTAAACTCAGTGATACCCAAAATTTAGTGTGTCCATAAACTCAGTGATATCCAGAATGTAGTGTGTCTACTTATGTTTTATGAGAGCTTTTTGTGCATTTAGAGACGAAATTTGAATGCTTATATTTATTTGCGACAAAACACATACACAGACTATGTATGTATTCATGTACGAATGTATGTAAGTATATATATATATATATATATATATATATATATATATATATATATATATATATATATATATATATATATATATATATATATATATATATATATATATATATATATATATATATATATATATATATATATATATATATATATAGAAAACAAATCATATGGATAATGAATAATAGTCGTTTCAAGCGCAGAGGAGATCCAGCAAGGGATCACGTGTGACAGGGATTTATTAAGATAAATGCAATAAACTGACAACCAACAGTGCAAAACTAGTATCTAATTGGCCTGAGCGCTTTCGACTCTTTAATGAGTCTTTTGCAAAGGCAAATACAAAACATAGAGAAGGCAAACATTTAAAACAGAGAAATGTTGTGTTGGCAAAACGTTACATGGCTCTTTTCTCAGGAATTAAACCTTTAAATTTATCATGTTTCAGCTAATTTATTTCACATTGTTGAGGATGCTTGAAAATAAATTTATTGACCTAGATGAATGGTTATGGCTCATCGATTTATATGTTTGTATGCTTGTTTGGTTTCGCTTCTTTTCTGTTACTTTAATTTGTGACCATAGATTCGTAACAATATGCATTTATTACGTATTCGTTTTGTATAAAACACACTTGTTTTTTTATCACAAAGAAAAATGTATGAGAATTTACGTTTAAAAATAATAATGAAAGCATTCATATTTGTTCAGTTAGAATCCAGTGTTATATTTCATCCTTTCTATTTCGAAGATGGTATAATGTCAACATTTTTTGAATTAAGAAAAGAAACATAGAATAATAAGTTTATTTGGCAAATTATTTTTGAATATTTCACGAAACAGTGCTGTATGAATACGAATTACACAACCTTTTGCGTAATTCGGTGTTCAGATAAGATAGATGGAACACCGACGTAGCTCCCTGGTCGTAAAGATTCGATTTATGCACAGAAATGGGGAAAAAATATCGTTATTTTCACCAACGAGTTTTTTTTTTTTTGCAGCAAACTGAAAATGTCCCTAATAACACTTGTTTGGAGCCGTAATATCCGTTTTCTGTACTAACAGAGAAAATGATTTTTATTGTGAATTTGTAATATACAAAAATAGTGTCATATCTCACCAATGAATACCTGGGCAATATATTTTCTTTCGTTGGTATGTATTCAACCCCGATTATATAAAAAAAAAATATTTCATAGTACAAGAGTTCTAGTCACATATTATAGTTGGCGGATGTGTCAGTAATTATCGAGGGTGGAATGATAGTTGTATTTCAGTTATCTTAAGGAACACATTAGCAATCACCATACGTCCAATCTGACAGGAAATTAATCAATGACAGCTTACACATTATCAAGCAGAAATACGTAATAGGTCCAAATCCATTAGTCTGCATGCTTGACTTCATTAAATGAGAGAGTATTTAAAGCAGAAAGCGATCGCCTTGAACTTCTGTATCAAAAGGAGCAAGAGCCCAAAGAAACGGACTCTGTAGATTATAGTAGGATAAACTGGCAAGATCCTCACAGCTTATAATCCTTAATAACATATCGCTGATGTAAGAAGGTTTAGTCCCTACTCGCATTAGTACATGAACAAGTTGTATTGATCATGCCTTACCTAAATTTCCGATCATAGTTTGGACAATAGTAAAGACAATGGAAAGACAGAGGAATGAGTTTTATTATAACGGCAACGGCATATTATTACGTGTGCCTCAGGTTACCGTAGAACATCGTCACCCCTGTGTTCCGTAATCACATATGATGGATTAATATTTCCTCTTGTTTATAACGAAATGTTCCCCTTCAGCACTAAAGCCATTTTAGCAAAATTATCGGAACAGTTGCGATATAAAGTATTTGTGTTGCATTTTCCAATGGGTGGCATTGAAACACGCGGTATTCACCAAATGACATTTTAAGACCGCGTTTGTCTGTGGTAGTGGTATTCTCTTCCATAAGGGTGGTTTCCTCTGTGAGATGTATAAAGTATCGTGTGACAAGGGTGATTCATGAGATGTATAAATTACCGTGTGACAAGGGTGATACACAAGATGTTTAAAGTATCGTGTGACAAGGGTGATACACAAGATGTTTAAAGTATCGTGTGACAAGGGTGATGCACAAGATGCATAAAGTATCGTGTGACAAAGTTGATACACGAGTAGTATAAAGTATCGTGTGACAAGGGTGATACACGAAATGTATAAAGTATCGTGTGACAAGGGTGATACACGAAATGTATAAAGTATCGTGTGACAAGGTTGATAAAGAAGATGCATAAAGTGTCATGTGACAACGGTGATACCGCACTGCGAAATATATATAGTATGAGAAACAGCCCTAGGATGTGCGGTCCCCAAGGCAGCAAGGGATGAGCGGGACCCCAAGCCAAAAATTTGCATTGCGGAGTTGATTTCCGTCAGCAGCGCGGGGCACCTAAAAGCCTGGTACCCAAGGTGGTCGCCTCGTTTGCCTTGCTCTAGGGCCGGGCGTGTAAAGTATCATGTGACAAGGGAGGTACCGCACTGCTAGATATTTAAAGTATCCCCTGAAACATATTACTTACCAGTGGTTACGTATTATTTCTCTAAGGTAATGCTAACCCCATAGACAGCAAACATTTGATCATTTCTGGTTTAGTTAATTATTAGAAATTTAAAAAGTTAGATCTATATAGCATTTAATTTTCTTGTTGCTTTTTGAAGTTTGTTGATATATTTATTATTATTATTATTATCATTATTATTATCTGTTTTCAATTATTAGATAAAACTTGCTCAATATACCTTCAGGGAAGAAGGTGTTTGACGCAGCTCAGTGTGTTATCCTGGAAACACAGTAAGCACTCAACCCAGTCATTTAACTTTCAATGGAGTCAATTTTAATTTTTTCGTTCCTTCTTTACTTCATCCTTTCATTTTGTCTGTATGCGTTTAATTCAGTATTTTCTTTTTTTCCATTTGAAACAAATTTTAGAATTGTTTAAACTATAAAGTTTACTTTGTTCACCAACATTCATTCCAGAACATGATCCTAATTTGACGATGGTCCTCTTTCAACTTTTTAGAAAATTATATTCCAATGTCATCTCAAAATATCTTACTACAATGATATTTATGATTTTATTTATAGATTTTAATCATTCCAAACTAGTCATATTGCAATCAATTATATTCAAGGCTAATTGAGAGTTTTACGATTTGCAGTTTTTCATAGGAAGTGAATCTCACAGTGAACCTAGTTGTCCTCTATGCAGAAACAAATATCTGCATTATATCTTCCAGATTCAAGCAATAAAGCACCCACACTATACGCAATTTATGTGAGTGTTTAAGAGCGTAGAGGAAAGGTAACATAAACACATAGCTCGGTGATTGGACTAGTCAATAGTCCATTGCAATGTCCACTTTGCAATTGTTGACTGCAGTCGCCATGCATTTATGTGAGGGAAATTATATTTTATTGACAGGTCATTTTGTGCTTGGTCATGCTGTAATTGTACCGTTTACATTATAAACAAATACCCATTTTCAGCATTCAATACGAAAGTAAGTTCAACTTTTGTCCCATCATCTTTCATTATATATCGATTTTGTATGGCCACATTACAGGGAAAGAGCTATACAGTAGTCAGTTTTCCGACCGGCTTGCAAAGTCGTTAAAACTTTGTAAAGGTTTGGTTAAGGATTTTCATTTGAATACATTTAATAGTATAGTTTCTAATGATTTTGTTATGAAGCTAAATCAATTCATACTGCGATGCGAGACCCTCATACCTCGGTGTCAGGGTCACATATAAATTGCCTTAAAGTTTTCTTTAAAGAGTTTCTTTGCTTATATTCTTAACCCACTTGATGGATTTTGTTCAAATCTTATTGATCTGATATCATTCGTTCTGCAATATGTTGTCCCAATCTCTTGACCGTAACGTTAATATCACAGACGTTTCAACAATGCAGCAATCGTATGTTAGAAATGCAGACCCCAGCATGTTTGTTTGAGGTTACTATTTCGACAGGGGCCCCGAGTGGCCGAGTGGCTTAAAGCGCTCTCCGTTACGGATCACTGCCATCTCACCTCTGCCTGCGTGGGTTCGAGTCTCGGATGCAGCCAATGTGGGTATGTGAAAAAGCTTGCCAGTAGCTTCTCGTGGGCCGGTGGTTCTTCAATGGGTTTTCCCGGGTTCTTGCTCCACCATCAATACTGGCCGCCACCATGCATAGCCTATCCTGTGCTGAAAACCCCACAACAACAACAACTATTTCGACAATACTAATATTTGTTAACATAAAATTTGAATACGGTTTATAGAACCAAATTGTTCCTTCTAGAGAGTGAAGGGGATATGATCATGTCGGTCTTCTTTCTATAGAGTGAGAATGGGATCTGATCATGTCGGTCTTCCCTCTAGAGAGTGAATGGAATCTGATCATGTCGGTCATAGTTCTCATATCAGCAGTCTTCTTTAACAAGTATGGCTGATCAATAATTGCTGGATCTGCAAAAGGTATCGTTTGCTATACAATTACAGGATAAAATTTTGTTGTAACAAAGCAAACATTATAATCTAATTACAAACTTTGTGACCGAAAATATGTATCAAGAAACATCTGGTTTCACTTATACCCGAATGTCTGTCGGATATGAATTTCATTTTGATATACTTCGTAATAATGTATTCATGTGGTGGATAAATCCAGTGTTCTGCTGGAATTTGTATACTGCTTAGACATATAACCATGACGGAAAGACACAATGACAATGGAAGTCAGAATATCTACACCTTGAGAGAAAGGAAAAATGACATTGGAAGCCGGACAAAGGTAGACATAGAAACGTATATAGGTCGATGGATAGAAGTCAGACAAGGTAGACATATAAATGTATACAGGTCGATGAATAGAAGACAACGGTAGACATATAAAAGTAGATAAATCGTTGGCTAGAAGGCAGACAAGGTAGACATAGAAACGTATATAGGTCGATGGATAAAGACAGACAATGGTAGACATATAACATATATAGATAGATGGATAGAAGACAGACAAAGATAGACATATAAACGGATATAGGTCGATGGATAGAAGACAGACAAAGTAAACATTAAAGCGTATATAGGTCGATCTATAGAAGACAGACAAGGTAGACATCGAAACGTATATAGGTGGATGGATAGAAGGCAGACAAGGTAGACATCGAAACTTATATAGGTCGATGGATAGAAGACAGACAAGGTAAACAAAAAATCGTATATAGGTCGGTGGATAGAAGACAGATAATTAAAGACCATTTTTTTCTAATTCTTTTATCAAATATACAGGGTGTGAAGAGGTTACTGAAGACAGATATACAAACAACGGGACATCTGACACTACTTGGATTGTATGATGCTATTTTGATTGTATGATGAAGCTCTGTAGTGGGCCTGTTAAGACACGTACTAGTCATGCAAAATGTAAGAATGGAAGGAAAACTACCATAGCCAACAAAGAGCAAATCAGCGGATTGAAAACTGCTTTAGTCGTTGAAAATACTCATCAATGAAAATCACTAGAATGGAAATATATATTGGACTATTCTCTGTAGTCATGGTTGGAAACATTGACAGAAAAAACGACTCAAAGGTGTCCTAATCATAGCTCATACGTAGACGCTTACTATACTGAGGAAAATGTTCAACGTAAAATATTCAATCGGTTAGTAGAGAGAGATCAAGCTTGTGAATTCATACAGTCGATATGGTGTTTATCCTGGTTCCATTTCTAACAACTGAAAAGAGAATATTACATATTTTGACAATTCTTTTGTTTGTGATGACTGTAATGTTTCTTAGGACACCTCGCTAGACTATTATAAAATTCTGCATAATAGACACTCCATGGCCTGAACTGTAGTCAATGACATCAAGAATCCCCTTCACTTACTGAAGGACATGACCTGTCACCTTGACTTCTTGATTAAATGAGAAATAACAGTCAAGGACATCAAGGCATTAAGTGTCAACTTACTTTATTTGATGCATGGAGTAACACCAACCTAAAGAGTAGATGGTTTACTTGGCGACAGGCAAACCCTGTGAAGCGGTAGATTGGACGTTTTATATTAATCTCATAGGCAATGTTTTCAATACCATATACACATATATTTGCACTGACACTAAACAGATCAATCAGCAATAATAGCAGCAGTTTCTATATATGCATTACCTAGCGTTTCTGGGTATTGAACATTTAATTCCCTGTTATAGCAACATGAGTATGCTCATTCAGTACAAGACACAACGAAAACAAAACAATACTGTATAGAGAACACAGAAGAAGAATAATGTTGTTTACGTGAACAGAAAACATACTTCAGGTTAAAGTAAAACTCGTTTTAAAATTCCTAAAATGTCTTAAAGCTTATAATCAATAAAGTATTCACAAGCTTAGCAAACCAAGAAAAAACAAAATTTCAGAAAAATTGAAGTCGAAGTACATCCTTTGCATACATCAGAGAATCAAAGTAATAACTGGAAAAAGGTGAAGAAGAAATAATGAAAACTCCAATACAAAATGGTATTATTTTGGTGAGAAAATTATATAATTTGTATCTTAATAAATTAAATAAACAAAGCAAACACATAGTTAACTACTGAAGATGGATCAAGGTGCTGGTCTAAAATATAATAAAACAATAAAATTAAGTTGTAAAACAGATATTCAAAAGCAGAAACAAAAATAATTCTCAAGGTCATACGCAAGTGTTTTAGTCTTTAAAAAAACTTTCAGATCTGGAAAGGAGGTTGTGTATGAGAAAGTAGAGTGTCTGATATAACTCAAGACAATTAAGGCCATCAGAGATAACAAAATGAGCTAATTGTCTGTATCTTCGCTGTTGGTCCAATTTCACACCATAAACTCTATTAAAGATGAGATCATAAACTATCGGTCACATAAACGTAGCAACTGGAAAAATAAAGTGCAATGTGCTTTCGGTTCTCAAGTCAAACGGCCATTTTATGCATTTACGGTGACATGAGATTAATCCATTACTGGCTGCCAACACATTATCATGATATTTTGATCTGGCATTACGAAGGTCATAGCTTTCCATTTAATCCTTGAGTTCTGTGAAAAGCCTAAGAATAGCAAGATTTTTGGTCTTGTTTCTGGTAAGTTTGTTTTATTAAAAAGTACAAAAGACGTGATGTTTTGTCATCCTTGCTTGTAAGAAGTCGCAGTAGCTCCGTCGGTAGAGCATCAGAGATCAAAGATCCGATACCCACTAATGTCAAAGTCGACTGTCTTGATGTGTACTTTAATTCCATTCCTATGCATGATAGTGTCAATAATGAGTTAAAAGTGACGTCACGACATGCAACGCTCTCGTTTTCTCTTGCATAAAAATACAAAATATGTTGACATTAATGGCAGAAAGACTGAACTTATGCAGAGGTGGTAAGGACTTGGATGAATTAGTTTCATACGTTTCATATGAATTCCTGCCAACTCACTTCCATTTCTATGTTAGGTCAAGTTTTTCAAAGACATTTTTCGTCCAAATTTAAATTATTTCTATTAGAAAGCTGACATGGTCCAGACCAACGCAGCCATTATAGCAATACTAATTTTACGAAGCACTTGTGTACTGTATCTCACTACATATCGTAATTTAATTTAACCAAAAAAGCACAAGAAAAAAAACACTAAATAAATAAATATAAAAACAACTAAATAAATAAATATATGACAAAAACTCAATAAATGTACTAGGTATTATCCTACTTGCTGGCTGATTACATCGGACATTTTCATACATTTCTCTAAAATATTTCGATCAGTATTTATCAGGAGAGGCATAAAATGAAGAAAATTAATCTTAATAATAAATGAAGATTATTGGGACCTCTTTGTGAAGTGCTCTTCATTCTTTCTTAAAACCGTCATTCATAAATAAATTATATGTCTGTACTATAAAGAGTTAATCAATTTGAATTAAAAAAATAAAAACTCAAAAAAAAGAAAAAAGAAAAACAATCAACGTATCAGTATGACAAGGTGATTGTAAATTGCCAAAAATAGACACATAACTACATCGTATAGTGTACTGGCTCTGCAGGGATGTAAGTTAATTCTCTTGGTCAAAATAATTCTTTGTATGCATGATAGACAGTAATGACAGAAAACAATAACATCGCACTTTTGAAAAAGTCACAAAGTATACTTTGTCTGCAGTTTACAATGTTGTATCTGTCTGTCTGTAACAATAAAGAGTGAATATGTTCAATTTTGAAAATAACCAAACTATAAGATTAGCGATAATCATTTATTTTGGCAATAATTTGTTAACCAAACCCAAATATTGAGTGAGACAGAGAGAAGTAAAGAAAACATGGTACTCAAGACTATAACTGGAGTGTAGTATGTTTGGGCTCTCTGGAATTATATTTGAGACGGCTTTATCTTTCAGAAGATTTTTTTGAGTGCACTGTATTAAGGACGGCATATAGCCAGCATTATGCTGACGTACAGGTAGACATTTGTACTTGCATATAAAACACTTTTATTAAGCGCAAGAAATACGCCAGAAAGTAAAGGTCTCTGTCAGTATTGACAGATCAAAGCTGCTTTCGTAACTATCCATTAATTGTCGATGTGTATTGTATGTAAAATTCCAGCACTTTTGCAGTTTTGGCTTTATATAAATTTGATGATTATTCCAGTCTGTATTTCACAAACTGATTCTGCAGCGATTACAGACGAATCCCTGGCACGACAAGATCATTAAAATCTTTTCAACGCATCCACATATTGACTAAGTGCAGGAGAACTATCAAAAACCCTTGGTGTCATCGCCGGTGCGTGCTTGTATAAAGATGAGTTTGTGTGTTTGTGTGATTTGGATTTTTAACGTAGCTTTAACAATTTTTCAGTAATATCGCTACGATGTCTGCAATGTGTCAGTTTATAGTGATGTCTAGCACTGGGACATCATGCCGCAGACATGTAGCATGATGTCCCACCAAGTCATCCTGACACCGGGCCGACCAGTCCTAACACTAACCTCTTAATGCTGAGCGCCAAGCGAGGCAGCTGTTGGTACCATTTTTGTAAGTCTTTGATATGACTCGGCCGGGGATCGAACCCGCGACCTTCTGCATCTGAGGCGGACGCTCTAACCACTAGGCCACCGGAGCGGTGTGTATAAAGGTGATAACCTTTGACAGTTGTTACAACTGTTTCGTGATATTTAACCCTGAAGATGATCGTAAAGCCCCTGACACAACATGCATCCTTTGTATTCGGACAAATACAATGTCCATTATACAGGCAGGCAGAAAATATTTAGAGTTTTTTTGGGTATTGGTTTAAATCTTGGTACATATATATATATATATATATATATATATATATATATATATATATATATATATATATATATATATATATAGATATAGATAGATAGATAGATAGATAGATATAGATGAAGATAGTACTATAGTAACACAACTAAGTACATTTATTATGTGATGTAATCCGATTCAACAGGCCAGTGTATGACAGTGGCACGTTTTGCTTTTATACACATTTTGTTGAGTTTTAAAATCGCATACCACTTTTATCATCCTCAGAGTTTTGCGAACCATCGTGTTCAAATGGAACCTGGCGCAATGAACGGAAGATAAGTTGGCATTAGCACGTTCGTTGTTAATATTTAATACATGACCTCTCGAAGCGAAATGAAACTATTTGTACGGGACTAAAGTGTTCAACGTCATCCATACAGGTATTGCAGGCTGATGAAAACGTCAGACGAAAAATGCCCATTTATCTGATGTAAATCACTGCGTTGGTCAGCAGCCAAGGTTCTTCCACTGAGATAAAAATTAAATATACCTTCTGAAAGTGCTTGGCCGTTTCCATTACATTCTAGAAAAACCTATGATTTAAATAATATTGATTGTTTTAAGTGCAGAGCGATTATCATTAGCGCCCTAAGAAGTTCATTGACATAGAATAGAATAGAATAGATATTGCGTCACCTTTAACACCAACGTAAGAAAAGTTTCAAGCTTTTGGAACGGAAATATTTCTTCGATATTTTCGTCCCAAAGTTTGAGAAAAAATAAGTAATTGCATATATATCAATAAATGCTGATTCTGCGTCGAGTAATATTTTCAAGGCCAAATATTTCAAAAGAATAGAATTTTGGCACATCTTGCCGAATGTTTGTCAGTAAAGACACTTACCAATATAACTTCCTAGAGAATTACCGGTTACTCTTGGCTGTCATAGCTTCTATGATACTGGCATGAATAATTTAAAATGTAGAAAGAGTGGCGGATCCAGGCGGGTTTCGTGGGATACTATGGGAATCCCTCCCTCTATTTAATTTATGCAGAATAAGTCGATTTGTTTACCATCTACAGGTCCCAATATTTGCTGTTAGTTTGCAACTGGAGCAACAAGAGTCATTTTCAAGGACTGGTCATAAAGTAAAATATCAAGATCCATTGACAGAATGAAGAAAATGAATCTGTACACTAGCTCGAGTTTTCCATCTACAGTTACAACATATTGTCTATCGCTAGCAGTACGGAAGAATCCGTTTGGTAAACATTGAAAATGAAAAGGTCACTATTACTCAAAGAAAAATGTTAAATGAATACTATCTTTAAGGTTCTAATGTGTCGAGTTACCAAAAAGATGGCATATGTCTTTCAATTGGGGCAGGGAATAATTCTATTGATTTCAGGATAAAATACGTCAAGGTCAAGGTCGTTGTGACTCTCAGCAGAAATGGGATTTCTGCAAAATACCATTGTTTTTATCTCACCAATCTAGAATCAATTGTATAGGCTGCTTGTACTTGTGGAAGGAAGAAAGTCTGATAATAACAATGAAGGTAGCATTGACTGAAAGAAAAGTGGTGACTGCTAAAAAGGGCAGTAATCTACCATAACCTTAACCAGAGTTATTTGATGACTAACTTGTTGTACAAAATGAATCGCATTGCTATTGTGGTCGGAAGGGCATAGTTCAATGTTACTTTATCGTTGGGAATAAAAATGGTTTTGCATAATAACTTTTTGTCCAGACCAAACAGTGATGTTGGCTTAGAGTTAGGGTATAAAGAAACTTGTGGATTCTTGGATCTAAAGGTTAGATATCTGCCATGGCGGGTCTATAAGTAAAACAATGGCTTGCACACATTAATCAAAGTTCATGATCACAAAATATCGACGAAAATTTAATACCATTTAGATAGTCTGTCTATGTATCCTGCCGGGGAAATGCTGGTTTATGTAGGCAGTTTGCACCGATACCATCCCTTTTGTGTAACATCACACATTTCAAACTGCTATCTCCAACCATTTGAATAGTTCTGGTTCTTTGATTCTTGAGTTTGCGCTGTTGGTGCAGTGCAGTAATGTGTTCAACGCGGAGTCCTACTCGGCTTTTGCTCATTTCGCGATTTATGAAAGGAAAACGTATCTTTGTCTTGCCGTGTATGATAACAAAATACCGAAAGAAGTTTTAGCAATTAACAAATTTCCTAATCGCTTTTCCCAAAGATTATGAGTAGCACATTTGCTCCTTTTTAGTTTGCTACATTTCATGTTATTTTCTTCACATGATGAATATGAGAAAGGATTTGAAACTCAGCGAATAGATTTTTCGAAAAATCAATCGAATGTGTGTGGACGAAAATGGGTGATAGATAAATAGACAAGTTCTTATTTTTTCTTCCGATCGTATTTATTTGTTTTCATTGTATGTAAAAAAAATATCTATCACGTTGTTGCTGCACATCCACCTGGAAAGAAAAGTCGAAGAATTTAGCAGCAAAGGTCGATTAACTACAGGTAGAGTCAAATGTAGATGTATTTAACTTTGTTAGTCGTTAAATCTATATAATTTACATCCCTTAGTATATATACTTTTCTTTTAAAATATGCATGTATGCATGTAGGAATATATTGAGATGCATGTATGTTGATAGCTGTCTTACAAACTAAGTATATCTATTGGAAACGTAAAGTTAGAGACGGATGATTGAAAGCATAATCAATTACATTACTGATGAAACTATGAAAATTATACTTAGAATATGAACAAATAAAGAAATTCCCTTTTGAAAAAAATAACTACCTAGTTAATGGATGTGAGTTTGTCTCATAGGACATATGTCTCTTCTTGTGTGTCGTAAGAGTAAGTTTGAGATCACCATGTTGTGATTTCAAAGAATGCTTTAAACTTTGTTGTATATGGTTTTATTTTTAAGGCTGGTCTTTGCGTAAAATTTACTCTTAATATATGTTGTAGTTAGTAGATTTTTATTTACTTATCTTAGCTTGATATGCTTGGGAAAGGTAAGGTTGATGTCACATGATGGTGTGTTCAAGCATTCGTTTAAAGATTTTAAAAAAAAATGTTTTATTTTATGGATTTGCATTTACTTACCTTAACTTCTAATTGGTCTGACATAGCTCGTTGTTTTAATGGTGGCAATGGCAGACACCAGCGTGGTCACAATGTCCTACTGTTCCGTCTGCGCATGTGCATTCGTCATGTTGAGCACATGGTGGTTGACGACGACCTAAACCGATAATTAACAGTCTTGATATAAGATCGTATTGGGGTTTTACTATTTGTTCTTTTATACACCAGCATATCACAAATATATTGAATTCTCTTTAAAATCTGACGTTAGATAACCAATAACGATTTAAAGTGGTGCAAAGGACAAAGAATCAGACTCTCCGTTGGGAGTGCATGACTATATAAAAATAAAAAAGCAATATATTTATAACTGGTGTGCATTCCCGTATTTAGAAACATTTAAGCATTTGAGCTAGTTAATCTACTGAAAGCAATACAATATCAAATACGATTTGCAATCCGACAGACGTGCATAATAATTCACGTACATAACTACTTAGTTAAAATCATTCTTCTATGCCCAAATAAAACCCATTCATTCACCGCCACTGATCGATTTTATTTTAAAAACGCAAAGGAGAAAAGTAAATCTCTATCAATTAATTCTATTCTGAGATTGCACAGTCAGAAAATGCAAATGCGTTTAGGATAGCAATTATTCACTTATGATATGGTTGTACTTTCATAACAAGTACAATTACACATTGACAAGGTGTGATACAAGACCTGTAGATGCAGAAGGCAGATATATGCTATTTGTATTTATAGGTTGCTGCATTTGAATTAGAAAATATGAACGAGTTTTTTTGAATGAAATACTGTACGACCTTGGGAGTGAAGTATATGCATCCGACAAAAGGAGTTCTTATTTAACCACACAAATGCAGTAACCTTTTTAGCATATGCTCATTTTTTTATTCTACCTAAGGCTTAATTATATAAACAAAATACACTACAAGAAATAAATGCATGCCGTATTGCAAACTCAATACACAAGCGCATATTTGCCATTACACAACAACAACATTATTACTATGCATTTAACTCCGCCCAGACAAATTTGAACTTAGTCCCGCGCTCGACTTAACATTCGAAAGAAAATGGCGTGTCTAGTTAAAATTGAAATTTGGAGTCAAATGAATGCTTATTGCAACACCTTTTACATTTGATCTAGAATGACTAGAGTTTGGTATTTGTTTCGATTCTACGATTATAGACTGGATTTGGATATGATAATTCTACATGAAATACATGGGATTGAAGAAGCTAGGGAGAAGCTTGTTGACATCTGCAAATGTGTTTCTGTTTCAGTCATTGAATGTTTGAAATAATAACGTGGGAAAATATGAAGTATTTCAATTGTAATTATGAAAACGACGCTATGGAATTTAATGCTTATTTCATTTTGAGTGCAGTAAGGAGGATGTAATTGCACTTATCATCGAAATTACAGTACATATTTGTTTACAATCAAAAGTGCTGTCGTCTGCGTCCATTGTTTGTTTACAATAGAAAGTAGTTCCTTTATGCACGTGAATGCTATATGTGTATTTTCTTGCGGGTTCAGTAATACTGAACGATTCTGAGAATGTAAAGTGAACGGGGAAAAAATGAGCATAGAATATATATGTTGACTAACCTTGATAAAACTGTTCATTCAGAGTCAGACCTATCTTTTATACAACGTATCAATAGTCAGCATATGTATAGTTACAGATTACAGATGCTGGAATTGCATGAAAGTAACATTCTTCATTGGTTAGGAAATCGTCAGGAAAAAAGTCAGCGAAATATACATATGATTTACGTGATGACAAAAACATATGGCAGTATTATCTATTTCATTTCTACTAGTGAAAAAAGTAAGAGATAGCAATTGTTATATTTGATTTCTATACTTATAGTTTCTATGTCACTTTCAACAATCAATAATAAATTAACAGTTTATTCTAGCTAACATGACAACGGTCTGATTGTAGGATCTTGCTGTTGCAGAGGTCATAAATGCAAGGACCATACCCAAGGACTCACTTGCGATACTCATTAAAATGAGGCCAAAATATTGAAACTAATTTTTAAAAATATATGGATTGCTTTTTACTTAACACGTATAAGCCAAATCAAGAGAATGTCAAACATTGTATGAACACAAAGCTATATCTTAATTAATAAAATACGAGACGTGGGTAATGTTTATTGCGCCTGTTTTACATGATTGCTGTCATTGAACCCGGCTTATATTCCTGACGAAACCTGGGGATGAATTGTCCCCTAAATTCCTACTCTTTTCTGCTTAGAGTAAAATGTGGACGATGTTCCTTAATTTTGAAATATACAGCACGTGTGAAAAGTATTTCATAGAATAATAACCTGCTCAATATAGCTATGTTAAAAAACAGTTAAATAATGCCAAGAGATCAAATTGTGCGTCAATGGTACATGTTTGCTTTTGAGGTAAAGTCTTTGATATGTTTGGTACTTGCAGGATATCGGACTTTATTTATCCTTATGTTGGCAACGAGTAAAGATTATGTATTGCAAGAATGGTTGAGTCAGTTAGCCGGATCAAGTACAGGGTTTCGATATCGATATTTTAAATTTCAAAGCGACATAGAATTTTCAATTTCTTAGGAATTACCTCAAAATTACATTCACTTTCAAGAAGAGTATGCCCTAATCACGATGTGATAGTTGTGTCTTTGTGTGTGTGTGTAAGAGAGAGAGAGAGAGAGAGAGAGAGAGAGAGATATGCAGGCTTATTATGCCACGTCTGTTTTTTTTTGGCATCAAAATTATACTTTAACGCAATTGTACTGTATGTAACCTATACCAAAATGAACGTGTATAGTAATGAATTTGTAAGACAGAAATGCCTCAACCATTGCTTTCTTCCTATAATAATGAAGGTAATGTTTTTCGTATCGCATCCTTTACCTTTTAAATATAACCAGAATAATTTACATATCCAATTATTCCATATCCATGTTTGAAATAATGAATGCATCTATGAAGCTTAATATGAAACATTTGTTCATCTTGAGTTTTCCCTCTATGTTATTCAAATTATCAATATACTGATTAAGTTCCGTATCTATTTACTTCATTCTCTTAACGCACTATTTTTCAGTTGCTACAAATCCCTCTTTTCTGTTGGGTATATTTTTGTCTAGCTTGCATAAAATAATATGTTCATCGAATCCGTTTCAACTCAGTTCCCCGGATGTGTGCAATTCATCTAGGGTAGGGGCATTTAGATTCAATCGTCGCTTACTGAGCTAACATTTCTTTTTAGTATAAAAATGTCTATTTGTATAAACATTAGGGAACTTTTCCAATGAAACATGGAAACCCAACAGGTTGATATTAATGCCTGTGGGAATGGAAGGCTGATGGAACATTGACTAACACGAGCCAATACCAATTCCATTATCATCTGTAATAAAATATATCAGGAAAACTACATATAGGCACAGAAATTAACAGTATGAACATAATTAGTAGATGTGACCGATATTGTCCTGTCTATGTTATGATCATGTCTGTATGTACATGAAATTAGTCATCGATTAAATTGTGTTAACATACCTTAAAGTATATCATGGTATTATGAATTTCCCATAAATGTATCATCCTTGATGATATTAATTATAAACCTTACGAGAGAGAGAGAGAGGGAGGGAGAGAGAGAGACACACACACACACACATACCAGGGTGAACGGGACCTTCAGGAGCATGATGGACGCAGTGGCAGACACCATCCCTACATTCTTGACCTGCATGTGGCTGGCAGTGATGTGTGCAGTCTGCGTCCGTCACGCACGCGAATTGCGCAAAGGTCGCAGCTGGTATAATAATAATAATAATAATAATAATGATGAATGTGAATTTTTCGAAACATGTTTTGGGAAATATTATCAAGCGTTAATAATTTAGGCTGGAAAGGTTTGGTTTTAAAAAAGGTTTAGTGCACGCTTTACCGATCAGAAGAGCAACATTCAACAGGTACTAATACGTAAACATCACATGCAACATACCACCCTATTTTGCTTAGCTTATGCTTTACGTAATTAAAATTAATCTAGTAAGATATATCAACCATGAACAGAAATGAAGATTATGTTGGAAGACTGTGGCGATAATACCAATATTGACATATTGTGTCATTAATTATCATTGATGTAAAATATTAATCAGCTCTTTAATGATGTTTGTAGTGTTGCACTGGAATAGCTAGTCCTTCGTGTCAAATCTATGTGGATAGGTTGTAATGGTTAGCATAACATATTAAAACAAATGACGACATTAAAAGCCAACATAATTATAGCAATTATCATCACACTAAGAATTAAGACGAAATTACTTACCAACAAAGGAGAGGACCAGAATCACAATGGTGAGGTTCATTTTTCAGCAATTTCGTACAACTTTGGTTTGCCTCGTCTGATCCAAGGTCTCCGTTTTATACGCGAAGGGCAATTTACACCTGTTGCAATCACATAAACGGACGTGATTGCGCTATCATACAATCCCATTATAGTCGTCTGTTGGTTTTCTCTGAGACGGTCGTGATTACCGATATGATATAAACTTACGACCTTTCATATCATGATGGGTCTGAAAGGTGTAACGGATCTTTACCGCCAATAGTCATGAACTTATATGCAGTAACTTTTGTTTAAATTGACAGATTTCTCCCACTATTATAGGTTCGTATTAAAAGCGGTAACGTAAGAAATAAATGGTTATCAAAATATGACCATCTCAGGTTTTAAAGATCCCGAATACACAAAGACAGATTGCAGTTATGTCGCATGTCGCTATATACAGGACACTTTGCTTTGTGTAAAGTCCTCTTTATTATTATTATTATTATTATTATTGACATGTTGCTATATACATACAGTACACTTGGCTTTGTGTAAAGTCCTCATTTTTATTATTATTATTGACATGTCGCTATATAGATACAGGACACTTTGCTTTGTGTAAAGTCCTCATTATTATTATTATTATTATATTATTATTATTATTATTATTATTGACATGTCGCTATATAGATACAGTACACTTGGCTTTGTGTAAAGTCCTCATTTTTATTATTATTATTGACATGTCGCTATATAGATATAGGACACCTAGCTTTGTGTAAAGTCCTCATTATTATCATTATTATTATTATTGACATGTCGCTATATAGATACAGGACACTTTGCTTTGTGTAAAGTCCTCATTTTCTCGTGAGCGATGTTATTATAATTTATAAATTGTCTTGAGGGATATAATTATAAGCGGAGTTGACTTTCATTTTTCATAAAACCATTTTATTGGTGCCATGCATTTCTAATCACAAAAACTGACGAATTACTGAATAGAACTTAGTAGGAACTACCCCTTTAACACTGGTAGTACTAGCTGCAAAGATACTGTCGGGGTATTTATTAAGTGGAAGGGAAGTGGCTAATGCAGAATAGTTTCGGAAGATATCGTCGAACACCCCCTTTATTGAATGTGACCGCAATAAAGGGATCGTAAGTTTTCAAATTCGTGTATGTGCAATAACTCGAATTCTGCAACATCAATAATACAGAAACTTTGTTGATATCTTGCAAATGAAGAGAAGAAAATCGAAGAAAAGAAATTCTCTGTCAATTTGAGAATCGCAACTTCGAAATCCAAAGTCACTTGACCTAAAAAAGCAAAATGGGTTCTGCACAATAGCTCGAGTTTACCGTCATCTACAATTGTTCATTTATTTGATATTACTTGCTTCTTTGAAAAGGTGGAACGCATTAGTTTCAACAATCAGAACAAATGTCAAGGTCAGGTCAGCTGTAAGAAAACGTGTTTCATGCATAATATCATGCGTTTTCCACTATCTATAGTTACCGAACGCTGTAGGTGTCGACGTCAAGATCAAAACATCAAGTCATGCTCACTTTACCTGGGAGGAGAAATATGATGCCCATGCAGTGACATTAGTAGTATCTCACTACCAAGACCAACCTGTATGTGTGGGGTACATTTGTAAAAGGAAAGAAGCCTGTCAAAGATTTGGTTAAAAGCCAAAGTAGTTTGATTTAATAAAGAAAATGAGCGATTTCTGCTAAAATATTCAGTTATAAACCATGCACATTAATCAGACGTTTGTAAAATAGTTTTCTATAACATCCCACCTTTCACCTCCAACCATGTATATCGTTCTGATGTTTGCATTGCAAAGGTTTGCTCAACGGAACCACTCATTGAATTGCTTTGTTTATATCTCGCTTGTGAAATAGAGAAAGAAAAGCAATATCTTTGTCCTGACGATCGAGCAGAAATGATAAATAAATAAACGACAATATATTAATTATGTTAGCAATATGGGAAGGTACTTCGGACGCAATTAGAAGCCCATGTTAAACAAGGTCTTTGCGTCATATACCCAAGATGGAAAATCCTATGTTAAACAATTGCCAATAAGTTTAATAGTATAATAGTATATGTCCCTGGCTGTCTTTGATATTTTCTAGAGTACATTGTATTTTTTCTTAGCAGTGATTGATCTAAAACGGCATTCTACAGCTTCCAATAATATTTAATAATATGCCATATGTTGTACATATTTGGGTCTGTATAGGGTCAAAAGGGAGAAGTAATGTTAATAGTATGTAATAGTATGCCATATGTTGTACATATTTGGGTCTGTATAGGGTCAAAAGGGAGATGTTAAAGCTACATCTACTAACCAATCGGAGTGATCTACAATTGTTTATTAACTGACCACCCTTGGTATTTGGGAAATGTAGGAATACAACAAAGAGAGCTAAAAACCATAAAAAATAAAGTTACAATCTCTAATCCAGTTTTGTAACGTTTCCTATTATTTTCTAATAAGTGAAACAAACCCCTAGTTCTTTTATAAGTGTCCTACCATCCACTGTTAAATAAAAGTACCATTTCCTTACCCTTATTATAATCTCTACAACCAGTAGCATTATTGTAAGGCATGCTTATCCAGTAAGATCCCCACGAGGTGTTTCTTTTGTTTGAATTTTGGATAAAGCATCATTAATGCAGTCAATAAAAAATCCTCCTAAAAACAACCAGACTATAAGATAAACCACTTATGCATTGTATACCTTGGTACAATTTTGTACCAAACCCAAATATTGAGAGATATAGAGGGAAGTAAGTAAGCAACTACTAACCGACACGTCGTTATGATTGATCAACGCCCATTCATCTGCTGATCATACAAGGTAAAGCGTAAAATAATGTATATACACATAGATTTGAAATCCCTTACAATCAAATATAATACAGTACCCCTATTATCCTTTTAATTCCCACCTACCCTCTTATAGATAAGAATTACCCTAAAACCGCTTCTAGTAAATTGCAGCAAGAATAATAGTAGACAAACATATACTGTCGTTTAAGTTTTGCTCAAAATGTGTCTTCACTATCTTTTGAGCAAATGGACGTAAATAGGTTTACTTAATGTTGCAGAGAGAGAGAGAGAGAGAGAGAGAGAGAGAGAGAGAGTGGAATGGAGAGAACGAAGGAAAACGAGCAAGAAAAACAAAACAAAAAAGACCCATATAATTTTTTTATATATTCTTTTGAACATGAATCATTTGACAAACACATCCAAAAAGCCATCTGTATTCTTTATACTATTTCTCTTGTTTCAGGTTCTTGAATATGGTACATGTTCCGATCCTAATAACTGCACCAACAGAGCATTGATTGAATACTGGATTTCTTCTCGTTACGTCGATGAGATTGCCTACTACAACACGTAATCCATAGGAATAAAATAATTCCTTGCTGTGGTTGTTGGGAAAATAGACGGTTACCCAAGTCAATGCTTTCCTCAGGAAAAAATGAAGAAAATTTGAAGAATTTGTTTCCCATGTAAACACTCACAAATTGCCTTCTATATAATTTTGAATAACTGCTTACACTTAAAAGGACACATTAAGGAGGTCCCTGCAGAGAAAGATGGTTATATTACATACTTGATGGAATTAATGTTTGTTTGAGTTGAGACGACAATGTCGGACCAAGGCGATAACCAAATAAGTTGTCATGTTCCATATCGAGCTTAGTACTACAATAGGTCATACAATTTTCTAATATATCTTACCATCAATGTACATTAAATTATAAAAGTGAATATGTTTTGCAAATAAGAACTGTTCTTTTATTACTATGTTATCATAGTAAGGTCTCGGTTTTTTACATACATTTGAAGAAAACCTCCCATACAGATTCAATTAGAAATGATTCATTAAGAGATATTCCACCAAGATTCCCTTACGAAATGAATCGGTACACACGTGTATACGATAATTTCAATTAATGATCGTATTTATAAGCTATTTATGTAAATATTTCATTATTCTTTCTTCGTTTGTATTTCCTGTTTCTCATTATAACACGCTCCATAGTAGGATAACAAAATATATACGAAAGTTGACTTTCTTTTCCAAATACTTTTACAATGGTACGCAAATGCTAAGAACAATTAAATAAAACTATATTACATTTTCTACTCTGGGTGTCATTCTGTTTACTTGAGATTCGAATATGTACCTGAATGTAACACTGATGTAGCCTTCTATGAATACATTATATATGTAAAGAAATATGTAAGGACGAAATAAGTATGTGTACATTGCTCTACAACAATTCATGCAAGTCCCTTATTACATCTTATCAGGAACATCAATATAGTTTTAATTTATTTTGAATTTTATTGTATAAATGTTCTTCAAAAAATAAGATAAATAAGTAAAATGAACACATTGCCAGGTCATAAGTGAGTGTTCAATGAATGGATCAAATTTAGTTTACAAGTTTTATTTTATATGTTTCTACCAATAAAAACTTGAATGTTGACAGAAGTTGTACATTTATTACGAGTGCTATTTTCATTTAGATTTCCCTGCCCATTTAAGCAAAACATTCGGCCTCAAGGTAAGGAGATGGGGCTGGTCTGAGGCATTCGATAAGTTGAAAATAATTTTAAAGGTAGAAAACAATTTCTCAAATAACTTGAATATCACGGTTCATAATTTATAAAGTTTTGAAAAGGTTTCATAAATAGGGTCCATAGAAATCGAGAAATAAGCAGGACGTCATAAACAGCAGCGAATGGTTGCTCGTGTACTTCTACCTTGTACGGCCTACACAATTTTATTTAAAATGTGATCATATATCTTATAATGTTGTAATGAGATAGTGATTCACTTTGCACCTGTAACTTTACTGTTCATTAAGATTAAAGCGAATAATATTAAGACTGTTTTCATACAACTGTCATACGTCCTCTAAATTAATATTACTCATTATTTTCGTAATGCTTTATTTTATAAACATTTTACAGAATTTGAACATCCTTACGGTTTATTTTGTTTCTGAACCACTCCACATTTATGTTTATTTGGAAGGCTTTATCTTTCAGAAGATTGTTTGGAGTGAACTATTTTGATCTAAATTTGTGTTAGTTACCATTATAAGTGCGGCATATAGCCAGCAATATGCTGACGTACTTGTAGACATTGTACTTGCATGCGTAACCGTTTTATCAAGTGCTAGAAATATACCGAATAAGTAAAAGCCTCATCCAGTCTTGAGAGCTGAGACGTCCCTTCATAACTGTCTATTACATGTCAATGCTTTTTCTATGCTAAACTCCAGCTCTTCTCCAGCAATGGATTTATACAACATTTATGATTGTTTAAGTCCTTATTTGTATTTCACAATCTGTGTCTTCCAAGAGTACGGAGAAATCCAGATCCAGGGTTATCCCTTATCAGAAGGTTCATTAAAACCTTTGCAAGACATCGACATCTTGACCCAGAGCGGGACCACTCCAAATCCAATGTCGTCATCGCCGATGTGTGGGTGTATAAAGATGATAACCTCTGACCTATCCTTCAATGATTTTGTGGTATTTAACATTGAACAGGATTATAAAGTCTCACGATAGCATGCATCATTCTTTTGTGGACAAGTTCCAAGTCCACTAGACAGGCAGTCAGAAAGTATTAGAGGTATACATAGCTCTATAGACAGAAATATAGGCAGACAGAACACAGGTGTATCAGAATGAAGAATTATACGAATATATATATATATATATATATATAGACAGAGAGAGAGGGAGGGAGAGAGAGAGAGAAGGATATATATATATATATGTATATATATATATATTGAAATTTGAAATATACTTACATGAATTGTTGACATATATATATATGTTTACGGAATAAAACATAAATTGAATTACATTGCTTATGGTAATGTATTTTATTATTAAGCCTTAGTTAGTCAAACATAATGAGCATATACTAAAATGTTACTGCGTTTGAACGGGAAAATATGAACTCGATTTTTAATAAAAATACAGGGAAAACCTACGGTATATCCTCAAACAAAAGAAAACAAACACCTAATCACAACAATTAAACAAACAGACCTAACAAACTCCAAAAGAAGACAAACGAGAAACCAATGAAACAAACACAACGAAAACCAAAGGAGAAATCTGTCTTAACGTTCTTTAAAGTTTAAATCTGAAAAGGAAATTCATTGAGGTAAGTGGAAAATGATTTGTTTAATTCAAATTCCTTTTTTGTTTTGTTTTGTTATTTTATCAAAGTTAGCATCGTTTAAATAAAGTCTGAGGATGAAATTAGAAAACCTTGAAAATTGTGATACATTTCATAGGCTAGTATTAGTTGCCATATCAATTCTTGTGCGTTGTAGTTGATATCGGTTGCTACATAAGCTGTCTAACGTTGAAGGTGATATCACACTGTACATAATCTGTCTGATGTTAAAGGTGATATCACATTGTGCATAAACTGTCTGATGTTGAAGATGATATCACATTGTACATAAGCTGTCTAATATTGAAGGTGATATCACATTGTACATAAGCTGTCTGATATTAAAGGTGACATTACATTATACATAAGCTGTCTGATGTTGAAGGTGATATCACATTGTACATACACTGTCTGATGTTGAAGGTGATATCACATTACACATAAGCTGTCTGATGTTGAAGGTGATATCACATTGTACATTAGCTGTCTAATGTTGAAGGTGATATCACATTGTACATAAGCTATCTGATTTTAAAGGTGACATCATATTATACATAAGCTGTCTAATGTAGAAGATGATATCACATTGTACGTAAGCTGTCTAATGTTAAAAGTGATATCACATTGTACATAAGCTGTCTGATGTTAAAGGTGATATTAGTGCTTGCAGAGCTGTCTGATGTTGAAGGTTATATCAATTGTTACATAAGCTATATGATGCTGAAAGATATATGTATGATAAAGATGGTATCATGTATTACATAAGCTGTCCGATGCTGAAGATATGTGTATGATAATGATGGCATCGTGTGTTACATAAGATGTCTGATGCTGAAGGATATGTGTATGATAAAGATGATATCGTGTGTTACATAATATGTCTGATGCTGAAGGATATGTGTATGATAATGATGGTATCGTGTGTTACATAAGATGTCTGATGCTGAAGGATATGTGTATGATAATGATGGTATCGCGTGTTACATAAACTGTCCGATGCTGAAGGATATGTGTATGATAATGATGGTATCGTGTGTTACATAAGCTGTCCGATGCTGAAGGATATGTGTATGATAAAGATGGTATCGTGTGTTACATAATATGTCTGATGCTGAAGGATATGTGTATGATAATGATGGTATCGTGTGTTACATAAGCTCTCCGATGCTGAAGGATATGTGCATGATAAAGATAGTATGGTGCGTTACATAAGCTGTATGATGCTGAAGGATATGTGTATGCTAATGATGTCATCGTGTGTTACAACAAATGTCTGATGATGAAGGATATGTGTATGATAATGACGGTATCGTGTATTACATAAGCTATATGAAGCTGAAGGATATGTGTATGATAATGACGGTATCGTGTGTTAAATAAGATGTCTGCTGCTGAAGGATATATGTATGATAATGATGGTATCGTGTGTTACATAAACTGTCCGATGCTGAAGGATATATGTATGATAATGATGGTATCGTGTGTTACATAAGTTATATGATGCTCAAGGATATGTGTATGATGAAGATGGTTTTGACGTGCTACATAAGCTCTATGATGCTGAAGGATATGTGTATGATAATGATGTCATCGTGTGTTACAACATATGTCTGATGATGAAGGATATATGTATGATAAAGATGGCATGGTGTGTTACATAAACTATTTGATGCTGAAGGATATTCTATGATAAAGTTGGTATGATGTGTTACACAAACTGTATGATGCTGAAGGATATGTGTATGATAATGATCGTTTCGTGTGTTACATCAGCTGTCTGATGCTAAAGGAAATGTGTATGATAATGATGGTATGGTGTGTTACATCATATATCTGTTCCTGAAGGATACATATATGATAAAGATGGCATGGTGTGTTACATAAGCTATATGATGCTGAAGCATATGTGTATGATAATGATGGTATCGTGTGTTACATCAGATGTGTGATGCTCAAGGATATGTGTATGATAATGATGGTATGGTGTGTTACATCATATGTCTGTTGCTGAAGGATATATGTATGATAAAGATGGTATGGTGTGTTAAATAAGCTGTACGATGCTGAAGGATATGTGTATGATAATAATGGTATAGTGTGTTAGATAGGCTATATGATGCCGAAGTATATGTGTATCATAATGATGGTATCGTGTGTTACATCAGATGTCTGATGCTGAACGATATATATATATATATATATATATATATATATATATATATATATATATATATATATATATATATGATAATGATGGTATCGTGTGTTAGATAAGCTATATGATGCCGAAGTATATGTGTATCATAATGATGTCTGATGCTCAAGGATATGTATATGATATTGATGGTATCATGTGTTACATCAAATGTATGATACTGAAGGATATATGTATGATAATGATGGTATGTTGTGTTACATAAGCTTTTTGATGCTGAAGAATATCTATGTGATAAGGATGGCATGATGTGTTACATAAACTGTATGATGCTGAAGGATATGCGTATGATAATGATGGTATCGTATGTTAAATCAGATGTCTGATGCTGAAGGATATTTTGTTGTTGTTGTTGCTGTAGGGTTTAACGCCATTTTACAGCACACGATAGGCTATATATGGCGGCCAGTATTAATGGTGGAGGAAGAACCCGAGAAAACCCCAGAAAGAACCACCGACCCACGATAGAGAAGCTACTGGCAAGCTTTCTCACATACCCACATTGGCTGAATCTGAGACTCGAACCCACGCAGACAGAGGTGAGATGGCATTGATCCGTAACGGAGAACGCGTTAGACCACTCGGCCACTCGGGGCCCCGCTGAAGGATATATGTATGTTAATGATGGTATCGTGTGTTACATAAGCTATATGATGCTGAAGGATATGTGTATGATAATGATGGCATCGTGTGTTACGTAAGCTATTTGATGCTGAAGGATATGTGTATGATAATGATGTCATCGTGTGTTACATAAGATGTCTTATGCTGAAAGATATGTGTATGATAAAGATGGTATCGTGTGTTACATAATATGTCTGATGCTGAAGGATATATGTATAATAATGATGGTATGGTGTGTTAAATAAGCTGCCTCTTGTTCAAAGTGGAATTAGTTGCAACGAAAGTATTACGTCTAATTTGCCTAATTAGATATGGCGGTACTCCTGTAATTTTGATAAATTATTATCGATGCCATTAAAAGATAATCTGTTATGTAATTCTAACGAATGTGCACTGCATGAAAAGGTAAGAATATTAAAATTAATTTCGTTTGTACCACTTTGCAATTTCGACATTTACGATTTAAAAAATATTAAATCTATACAAAACTTCACATTTAGTACAGAATATTAATTTTTAATAATCGTTTGACCAATAATATTAAGTACTCAATACATTGTGGTACATGAATAAACGGGGCTTATCACGTTTAGACTTTAAAATGGATATATTTAAAGGATCCAGCTAATTTTACAATATATAGTCTGTAGTGTCATTATTCATATTAAACAATGATTTCTAACTTTTCAATCACGTTCACAAACACTATCGAGAAGGCGAACCTGGAGTTTTAGTCCTCTAGCTGAGAACTTCATCAGCATTCTGATTTAATCTCTACTGGCTGTTAACATCATTCGATGGAATGGTGAGCGATGTTAGCCGATTGTCCCATATACTGACATCACTCGATTGAATGGTGAGCGATGTTAGCCGATTGTCCGATATATTAACATCACTCGATGGAATGGTGAGCGAAGTTAGCCGATTGTCCGATATATTAACATCACTCGATGGAATGATGAGCGATATGAGCCGATTATCCGATATATTAACATCACTCAATGGAATGGTGAGCGATGTTAGCCGATTGTCCCATATCTGTCAGCAGAGATTAAATCGGTTAGTTTTCTCGATACTGATTTTGTATATGACTGATCAGTTGAAAAGCATGGTCAAATATGAAAATGTGCACGTGAAGCTAATAGTTAGCTAATTCAGGACAATTTTAGAAAAACTCGGTTTGGATGAGTCTTATATATATATATATATATATATATATATATATATATATATATATATATATATATATATATATATATATATATATATATAGATAGATAGATAGATATATGAGTGTGTTTGTGTGTGTGTGAATAACATGGATGTTAAAGTGTTGGTTTAATGCAATTTGATGTACTAATAGTATTCACATATCTAATTCTGATCCGCCCATGGCGCACAACACGAATATATAAATATTCTTGATCTGCGTGCTTTTGGTTCTGTTGCAATAGATGAATGATAAATTGTCACTCACTAATCATTAGTATGAAAACAATGATCAAAGTAGTAATAATTCCCGCTTTCGAAATAAATTTAACATGGTACACAATTTCATCGGAGTCCATTCTTTTGCCGTTTGCCCTTCCCTCTCATTCATGAGGGACAAAATAGGCAGAAATCTGGAGTAAGAGAGAAAGTTAATTCGGGCTGAATGAAGTTTCTTCTTAGTTCTTTCTTTTTGCGTTTCCTCACCCCTCTCACGCATAAAGGGCAAAATATCGCAGAAATCTGGAGAAAGAGAGAAAAAGAGAAAGACAATTTGGGCTGTATGAAAAGCTTGCTCTATTTAACCTACAACAAATATGGCTTGTCTTAAAGGTATGTGCACACTTCCCTTTGGATCTATCATATAAGCAATAATAAAAAGTTGCTATGGCCTGTCTTGATTACGGTGCACACATAATACAATGTATGCAATGCTTTGATATTGTTGTTGTTTTTTAAACCTATTGTAAGGTTCTACAAATCGATTATTATTTAAATATGAAAATGACCATTGGCACCCCTTCTCTCCGTCTCTCTGTTTCTCTCTGTTTCACTCTCCGTCTCTCCGTCTCTCTGTCTTTCTGTCTCTCTCTCTCTCTGTTCCACACCGTAGCAAGACTGACAAAAATCCATGGAAATACTAATGTAGATGCTTTTCGCTAGTGTCATACCAAGATGTCACTGGATTTAGGAAGAATAGTGGTAAATGTTAAGTCAAACCGATTAAAAGGGAGAGAGAGAAAGAGAGAGAGAGAGAGACAGAGACAGAGAGACAGAGAGATAAACAATTGTATGGACGGTTGTAATGTTTATTAAAGTAGAATAATTGCCAACTGTAAATAAATTATAATATTTTATTCCCTATGGTTGGTTCGTAATTTCGCTTTGTTTTTATTCCGTGAAATTCTTTCACGTGTACGTGAATGGCTGACTATTCCGTCTTCAAGAATGTAATGATGTGTTTGGAGTGCTCTATTTTCTTTCTGAAACCAATCATTCATATATAAATTATAGGTCTGTATTATATAGATTTAATCAATGTGAATTGCAAAAATAAAAACTCAGTAAAGAAAACAATCAACTCATCAATATGCAAAGTTGATTGTGAATAGCCAAAAAGGCATAAAACTATATTTTTTATATTGCACACGCTCGGCAGGGTGTGAGTTAATTCACTCGGTGAATACACAGTTGCCGGTAGTCAGTCTTAACTTCATTCACAAGGCAAATATGTGTATTTTTATGTGATAAAAATACAATGTATGATATTCCATTCGCGGTATAAATGTTTCATTCAACGGAATATCAACAAGCCTCGTTTCCGCCTAATGAAAAGTTGATAAATCTCGTGGTATATCACACACGCACACACACACACACACACACACACACACACATATATATATATATATATATATATATATATATATATATATATATATATATATATATATATATAAGTTTTTAGCTAAGTAACTGAAAAAGGGAAAATATTGTGAATTAAATCCGAAAAAGGCCTTCACGTTTTATCACAAACCCCCAGGTATAAAAATGAAACTCAATTAAAGTGGTAATCCAAATGAATCCTAATATCGAATGTGATCATGTGCTTGTGGTGTCGAATGTGATAATGTGCCGATGGCCTGTAGTATGATGAAGTCTAATAACCTTCTGAGGTATTGCAGTAATATAATCCACACATGACCCGGATGTTGGTTCGGCATTAGTGGAAGCAGAAATTGATGTTTAGTCAACAAAAGCCAGATAAACGATAGTTTTTCCTAACGGAATGGAATAAGCTTGCTTCGAAAGTTAATGTGAAGGTAAGCGCTATTTCAACTTGGAATAATCGGATCAATTCAAACTCAAGTTTTGACACTTTATTAATTCTTATGTATATTGGTTTTATCCAAGTCGGATGAAGCCATGGGCTATTCTCATCTTAACTAGGTTATCTATTTTTAGAGCTCATCAGTTAACAAAGGATTTAGGTCAGCCTATCGACCCTTGACTACGTTGTGTGCAAAGTAGCCAAGTTTGAACAGTGCAAATTACCGTATATATGCTACTAACTACTCGTCTATATCGTCTATATTGTTTATTCTGTGCAAAGCTTCTTTAAGTGCATTCAAGTACAACTTAAATACAAAACCTAAATAGTGAATCTGCGACCTTGTCTATGTACCAGTTAAAATGGATCCTATTCTTGCAAAAATTGACATGCAATTACGAGAAAAATACACATCCTTGATCAGTGAACTCTCTCTTGAAGAATTATGCTGCTTCAACAAAATTCAATACAGAGGTAAGATTTGTGCCGACATGTGTATTTATTTACCCAATCATAACAAGACGTCTGTTGAAAGCGCAGCACATTAAATCAGTAACATGCTCAACAATGAGGTACAGCATTTAAAAGCTCGAACACGAAGGCAACACTCAACAAAATCAATATGGCAGAAAGAAAAAGAATCAATCCCAGCGAAATGTCCTTCTTCCACATTCAAAGAAAGTGATGACCCTAATTTAGAACAGGAAGACGACGAACCAGATGAACATAGCATTGTTGCATATCGCGATACCCTGAACGAAGAACAGAACGAACCAAGCACTGAAGACGACAGTATAACACACTTGAAACATACATATAAAACCTCAAGCAGTGTGTCGACGAATCCAGGCGAGAAAAAACACAGAAGCTGTGAGTGATAATGAGTATATAAGTGTAGTTCTGACTGTAAAAGGCAAGTCAAAACCAAAATTTAAAAATATGACAAGGTGTAAAATTTGCATATCTTGGTATAATGATACTTGTGCTAGTATCAGCAGAACAGACCCGATAGGATTCTGGCTCTGTACTGTATGTAGAAAAATGCCTACAGACCTTAGAACGATTCAGGCTTCGGTAAATTAAATGCATGCTTGTACGAAGGTCATTTTAAACCAAATACAAATTCTATCGAACAGAATGGAATCAAAATTTGCAAACATAAACGACCAATATCCAGCATTAGAAAACGCATGGCTGTATACGACAAATCATCCTCACTACAACTTGAAGAAATCAAACAGCAAACACTAGATGCCAAACTTGAAACAAACAAGAAGACAGCTTTATTGTTGATCAAAACGCAAAATGCATTCGAATTACTAAAAACTACTACAAAATACCCAAAGTCAGGTAATGAAATGGCCAATAGCCAGACCGACAGGAGTCAACCAATAACTGATAAACCAACAAGAGCTAATGATAGATACGAATACCCTCAAACAGATCAAAATCGACGTAGTCGTTCTCTTCCAAAACCATCAAAGACACTGATTACATGATCATCTCTCCTAAAAGGTATCAACACCAGAGGACTTTCACGTGAGGTACATGTTAAGTCATACCCTGGTTCCACCAATGACAGTCTCAAAAGAGAACTGAACAAACTTGACCTAATTACCATACGATTATTGTACAAGTAGGTGAAAATGACGCCGATAGAGATCTGGAAATAAACCAATTTGAAGTCAAATACATGTCCCTCATTAACCAGTTGCTAGCCCAGGTAGACAATGTCGTTATATCTGGTCGTATTCCTAGACGTGATATGACGCAATATGATGACATCCTCATAAATATTAGCAGATCCTTCAACCTGCCATACGTATCAAACCATGACAGCATTTTGCTAGCGTCGAGTCAGCTACCATCTACTTTCTTTCACTCTGACCTGATCCACCTGAAAGATGCGGGCACAGCAAACCTATTGAAAAATATACATAGTGTTACTCCTGTACTCAGAACAACACCTACCAACGTGAGTAAGCACTACCCAACTGCTCAATACCAACATCAGCAACAGAAAAGCCACAGACTTGCAATGCAAACCCGAAATGGGTGGGAACAGAATCATCAACATAATACAAAGAATACATGGCATGGTTATCGAGGCATATTCGATCGTTATACAAGGCCTTGGAAAAGTGACACTTCGATCATGCAACAGTACGCACATGACAGACGTGGCGTACCAAACTATAATTATAACCATTAGCTATGTTCATCTAGATACAATGATTATTATACATACACCTCAACCAATAATAAGTATCATGTTTTTGGAGATATTTGTTCCGACTGCATCTCTGTCCAAAGTACAAATTCTAATTGCCACGGTTATGAGGTCTCTCTCACGAACTCGGGAATAACTATCAAATCTGTTTTCATTCCTATAACGACTGAGAAAAATTTAACCTGTACGTCCTTTGGTCTGAAAAAGAAAGGTTTGCAACTTATCAATATCAATGTAAGACACATCTTACCAAAGATCGATGAACTAAGACTAACAATACAAAATGAACCCAACCTTGCAGTAATTGGACTATGCGAAACGTTTCTAGATTGTAATGTACCTGACAGTGATATCTCTATTAGCAACTTTTATTTGGAAAGACGAGATTGACCACGAGGCATAGGAGGAGGGATAGTCATTTACCTTTCAAATAACTTAACATACAAGAGAAGAACAGATTTTGACATTTCTACTATCCAATCAATATGGATCGAGTTAAGTTTCCTCAATAGTAAATCACTCTATATCGTGACGAAGAGTGCACCAGAGTCATGTGAACTTGATCCAATTCCACCATCACTGCTGCTTGAGTGCTTAGATCCAGTATTGCCTTCACTAAGGGATGTTATTAATACCTCTCTCTCATCTGGGGAATTCGCATCAGTGTTTAAAACTTCCATTGTAAAGCCTCTGCTGAAGAAACCAACACTAGACCATAACGATTTAAAGAACTACCGCCCAGTTTCTAATCTCTCATTCATTTCGAAAATCTTCGAAAAGGTTTTTCTATCCCAGCTTGTATCTCATCTAAATTCAAACAGTCTTTTTAGCAATGTACAATCTGCATATCGCCCTTGCCACAGTACTGAAACTACTCTTCTAAACATAGTTAATTACATTCTCTCTGCGTTGGATAGAGGAAAGATTAGTCATCAACCTCCTCGATTATCTGCAGCATTTGACATATTAGACCATGATATATTACTTCACAAATTCCAGCATATATTTGGCATTCGTGATACAGCATTAATGTGGTTCAAGTCCTACTTGGTCAACAGGACACAAGTTGTATCTGCAAATGGAATACACTCCAGACCAGTTGATCTATGTTGTGGTGTTTCACAGGGGTCTGTTCTTGGACCTGTTCTCTTCATTCCATACACTCAGTCGCTCTCCTATGTCATAGATCATCATCCAGTGTCTCACCAATTGTACGATGATGACACCCAAATATACAAATCTAGCCACCAACTGAAGTTGATGCTACCATCCAAGGTGTAGAGAGGTGCATGACTGATGTGAAATCATGGATGATATTTAACAAGCTGCAGAGGAATGATGATAAAACTGAAGCTATTCTGATCACAAAATAAAGACTTTCTCATTCACATCCTTTACCTCAAACAATAAATATCAGGAACACCAATATTAAATTCACACAATCAGTACGAAACCTAGGTGTTACTATGGAAAGTACTCTCACATTGCACCAACATGTCATGAACATGTTGAGCTGAGACGCATCAGCTCAATTCGCAAATATCTTTCCGTTGATGCCACTAAAACACGTGTATGTTCATTAGGATTTTCAAAACTGGACTATTGTAACTCAGTTATGTCTGGTTCATCTCAATATCTGCTCCAGAAAATTCAAAACGTTCAAAACACAGCTGCTCGGATCATACTTAGAGTACCACGATGAGAGCCCACCTCCCCGCTGCTCTGTACCCTACACTGGCTATCCATTAGATCCAGAATAAAACACAAAATTTGTTCTCTGTGCTACGTTTTACTGTCGGACTCTAGTCCAACGTACCTATCAGACCTCACTGTAACAAGATAACCGGGTGGGATATTTCGGATTAACAACAGAACACGTTTTGACGACACAGATATATGGTTTAATGTGGCGATTTATATGAGTAATGGATTATGAAGATGTGTGCGTATTTATAATCCAAATATTGGATCTATTTAACAAAAAAAAAACGCACAGTTTCAAAGATGAAACAAATATACAAATACATTTAGGTCAGTAACCCTAAAACACAGGATAAATGATTTCACAAATGATTCAATAATGGAAAGATGAATATAGTTCACTCAAATAGTAAACGATGTAAGTCTTTACACATAGTAAAAAATGTATTCGCTCAGGTAGCGAAATTATGTCACTAAACAAGAACGGATATACAATCTATCCTTCCAGTCCTGAATAATACACTGGGTCTTACTAACCCAAAATTAGCATACAGCTAAAAATACATGTGTGGAGATGCACTCCGTCACCCGTGCACCATATCCGCTCCACAGCTCCTCTGAATCAATTTCACAACCAATATAGACTCCGGACCCTCGGAATACTATGATCACTTGAAACATTAGACCCTCCGGACACTTGAAATATTAGACCCTCCGGACCCCCTGTCCTTTGACGGCTCTACAGCTGGGTCACCTTAGTCACTCTTGACATTCCGGACGCTAGACATTAGACGCTCCGGCACCTTAAACGCTCCGGACACACGGACGTTTCTACCCTCTGACAACACCGGACACCCCGGATATTCCTACCATCAAAACACTCACTCAGCCCTACAGCTGGAGTTGTGCGATTCCTTTTAGCAGGCCGCTTGCTGACAAAACCATTAGTATTGTAAAGGTCCTTTACATGTAGTAACGTATTTATACCTTTAGAATTTTCGTTATTCTTTATCAAAGGCACCTTGCACGTGTGGCACAGGACGAATCGTACTCACGATTTCGAAATACATAGACCATATTATAATCACCCTCGGGTATCGTTGTACAGAGAAAAAGAAACGAAACCCGAGTACATGTATTTAATTAACAACCTTTACACCATTCCGTGACACTCACCCGTGTGTAAACACCAGCAAGATACTTACGCTCCACTTCTGACAATCGTATCCTCATTATTCCCACTATGAAAACAAAGTCATATGGACGGCGTTCTTTTGCATACCAGGGCACAGCAACGTGGAATGAATTGCCCACTGAACTTAGACACAACGACACAGCAATGTACAATCTGCATATCGCCCTTAGAACAGTACTGAAACTACTCTTCTAAAAGTAGTTAATGACATTCTCTCTGCATTGGATAGAGGAAAGATTAAAGTCCTCACCCTCCAAGATTTGTCTGCGGCATTTGACACAATATACCATGATATATTACTTCACCGTTTCCATCATGTATTTGGCATTCATGCTTTAGCCTTAACGTGGTTCACGTCGTACTTGGTCAACAGGACACAAATAGTATCTGCAAATGGAATACACTCCAATCCAGTTGATCTATGTTGTGGTGTTCCACAGGGGTCTGTTCTTGGACCTGTTCTCTTCATTCTGTACACTCAGTCACTCTCAAGTGTCATAGATCATCATTCAGTGTCTCATCAACTGTACGCTGATGACATGCAAATATACAAATCTAGCCACCCAATTGAAGTTGATGCTACCATCCAAGGTGTAGAGATGTGCATTTCTGATGTGAAATCATGGATGACATGTAACAAGCTGCAGATGAATGATGATAAAACTGAGGCCATTCTAATCACAACACAAAGACTTTCTCATTCACATCCTTTACCTAAAACAATAAATATCAGCAACGCCAACATTAAATTCACACAATCAGTACGAAACCTAGGTGTTACTGTGGACAGTACTCTCACATTGCACCAACATGTCATGAACATGTGCAAGGCTGCATATCTTGAGCTGAGACGCATCAGCTCAATTCGCAAATGTCTTTCAGTTAATGCCACTAAAACACTTGTGTGTTCATTAGTACTTTCAAGACTGGAGTAATGTAACTCAGTTATGTCTGGTTCATCTCAATATCTACTCGAGAAACTTCAAAAAGTAACAAAAAACAGCTGCTCGGATCATACTTAGAGTACCACGATCAGAGCACACCTCCCCGCTGCTCTGTACCCTACACTGGCTATCCATTCGATCCAGAATCAAACACAAAATTTGTTCTCTGTGCTACGTTTCACTGTCGGACTCTAGTCCAACATACCTATCCGACCTCACCCATGTGTACACACCAGCAAGATACTTAGGCTCCTCTTCTGACAATCATATACTCATTATTACATGTATGAAAACAAAGTCATATGGACAGCGTTCTTTTGTATACCAGGGTCCAGCAACAGGGAGTGAATTGCCCACTGAACTTAGACACAAAGACACAGTGATCATATTTAAGAGGGCTCTCAAAACTCACTTATTTCGACAGCAAGAACAAACTTAAAGACCTAATAATGTTTACTACCTGAAATATTCTCAGCATGTTTTGCAATGTATAGTTTTAAATGTTTTTCTAATGTCATGTTGTTTGCTTTTTGCAATAATGCTATTATGTTTCTTAACTTATAGGCGTTGTCTAAAGTTGTAAAGCGCTTAGAGCTTCTAAAGATTAGGAGCCATACAAAGTCCTCATCATTATTATCACTATATCCGCTCAGTATACCGACCCCCAAACTCCCTCCCCTCATGGACTGACCAATTTGAACACGAGTTAGAGGCTGATTTATCTTCCAACAAAGAAGTAATTATCATGGAAGACTTTAATATTGACCTCATCTCTGAATAGCTAAATGGCTACATAGGATACACCTGCACGACCTTACACAGGTAATATATGCTCCAAAAAGAGTAACAGTCTGTACTTCTACTCTGATCGACCACATCTATACTACCAATCAAACCAGTCTCTACGAGATAAACGTACCATGTTTACCTATTAGTGATCACTATCCTATATGTGCAACTTGTAAGCAACAGAGCGCAAAAAAACTTACACTCCTACAATACAGATGTTTCAAAAACTTTTCTGAAAATGAATTTCTATCTGAACTATCACAAAACATTAACGCAATATATCTCTCTCACATAGACCCAGATTATGACTTGTCTAACTGGAATCACTGTTATCTTACTATCCTAAATAAACACGCCCCCATACGCATCAAGAGAATTAAACGATCAAAAAAACCAGAATGGTATACTAATGAAATCGCAGAGGCACAACGCAAATGAAACTAGTACCATAAACATAAAGACTTCACAAACTATCGTTTATGGCGAAACAAAGTCAAATCAATCATTGTAAAACACAAACGCTCCTTTTTCAAAGAAGCCATCAAATCAAACTCCGATAACAGATCCATTTGGAATCATTTACGAAATCTAACTTCAACGAAACCTGCGCCTCTAGCTCCATGTGAAATTATAGTTGATGGCACTAAATATACTGATGAGCTCGATATTTCAAACCAGCTGAACCATTTTCTTTACTAATATCTCCCAAACGCTTGACAGGTCGAAGAATACAGAGCCTAATTTAGACAAACTGACTAAATTAGTGAATGAAAGGGTACCCACTCATGTTAGTTTCAAGATTCCCTTAATAACAATAAATGACACTTTTGATATTATAAATAAACGTAACACAAACATATGAGCTGTCTAGATAAAATTCACCCCAAAACTCTGAAAATGTCGGCTTTATCAATCTCAGAGTCGTTGAAAGAAATAATTAACTGTATTATCACTTCCAATAAATTCCCGGAGTCATTGAAGCTAGCAAAAGTATTCGCAATTTATAAGGCAAATGAAAAGAATGACCCATCCAACTATCGACCCATATCTGTTCTATCCGTACTTTCAAAAATTATGGAAAAATATGTCAGCAAGCATGTTTTCAGATATCTTGACAAGTACCAACTCCTCCACATATTACAATCAGGTTTTCGAAAGAATCATTCATGTCAGACTGCATTGACAAAAACTTATAGACCAGTGGCTACTAGCTGTTGAATCATGTGAACTTACTGGTGCAATCTTCATTGATTTTAAAAAAGCATTTGATTTGGTTGACCATTCGGTGCTCATTAAAAAACTTTCAGCCTACAAGTTTTCTCCGAACTCAGTTGCCTGGTTCACGTCGTATCTCACAAACAGACACCACATTGTTTGCACGGGTAATCATATATCCGAACCAAGTCATATCTTAAATGGTGTTCCTCAAGGATCTATATTAGGGCCTCTTCTTTTTCTACTATTTATCAATGACTTAGCATTGTATCCAACGCACGCTAACACAGATCTTTTCGCTGACGATTCGACATCGCATTTATCTGATAAATCTCTAGACTGCATTAAAAATAAACTTCAAATCGACCTCAACAATATATCAGTTTGGTGTCATCAAAACAAAATGCATATTAACATCTCTAAAACGAAATGTATGACAATTGGAACAAGGCAGCGTCTATCTACTAACATGGATTTACTTCTAACTCAAAATGACTTAGACGTATCTATTGTCAAAACAAAAACTTCTTGGTGTCTACACTGATCAACACCTCAGCTGGAATGAGCATATCGATCACTTATGTGCAATGATAGTCAAAAGAATAACTCTATTAAAATTGCTTTCAAAACTTCTTCCTCCACAATCACTTGAAATTTATTTTTCGGATTATATACTACCACTGGTAGATTACGGCTGTACAATATGGAGAAATACATCAAATTATAATCTGTCTAGAATTGATAGACTCCAGAAAAGGGCAGCCCGAATAATACTGAAACTTCCTGTTATTACTTCCTCAAATGTTTTGTTTTCACGTCTGAAATGGCTACCTATACAAAAACGTATTCTTTATTTTAAAGGAATCATGGCATACAAGTCTTTAAACGGTCTTTCTCCAGATTATATCTCTAACATAATTGAACTAAGATCATCGAATACTGTGCGTAATCTCCGATGGACGACTAACATCGATCTCCAGATTCCTTGGTCGAAAACCAATCATTACAAAAGCTCGTTTGCTGTATCAGCACCTACTGTATAGAATTGCTTACCAATGCGGATACGTAATTCAACTTTCCTTCTATGTTTATTTTTTTATTGCAAAAACTGAGGACCACATGGCAGATGGGTCAGCTATGACCAAATGTGTTATCCTCGTTAAAGATAGTTTATTATTATTATCATTATTATTATTATTATTATTATTATTATTATTATTATTATTACAGTTCTTGTCTGAATTCACTTCAAATCTAGATTAGTGTTTCTGTTCCAAAAATTATTGATGACCAGATTGTGTTTCAAGTAAATAATAAAATGAAGAGATAACTCCACCCAAATGAAAAGCTGAAATCAGCAATAAGACTGATTCCATTTCACGATGGCAACGCCAAGAATGAACAATTTTTGGAGTAAACAACGTTATATAAAAAATAAGGCACATCAATAGAACCAAGATGACGGTCAAACTTTCAATTTTAGAGCATTCTAATTTGTCAACCAGATAAGTTCTATTACTAACATTTTTATAAAGAACATGGGGGTATGCCATTATCATAGACTCATATTAAGATAGGCATGTTTAACTCCATTGATAATGATCCTAATATTTAATCTATTCACACAGACAAATATCGGTTATGTTTTACGTTCTTTATAAAATCGATGTCCTAGTTTTGGACTAAGGTTAATTACGAAATGCTATTATACATAACACATAAGCATGGAGACAAAAAGCAATAAACAATTCAGTATAGAAAGCCAGTTGTGCTATGATGTCCTTGTCAGATAGATTAGACAGTTCTGCAGATACAATTATCGTCCTTCATCAGTATCCTGATAGCCTGTGACTAACACTCAGTGATCGCTTTCTGACCTTTTTCAGGAATTTAAAATCAGAGAAAGACAGAATTTATATAACAAGATTGGTCATATTCATGATAATTATTACAAAATTTATTATATATGGTCAAGGAATATATAATATTCTTATGTCCGGAGACAAGGTTGCATATATTACATACTAATATTTGCATTAAGAAGTGTATAAGAATGTACACACTTTAAGCAGTGTTTCTCTTTACCTTCACTTGCGCTTCAAGGACTCCTACATTTTTAATTTGGACCCCAGTTTTATTAACAAAGTTCTTTGTTTTATTCAGTCTGACTTAAGAGTTTTGACACCAAGGAGATTTATGTCCCTAGGGGGTAAACTGCTTTAAAGGAAACATAATGTCATTTGTGAATATGATACAAACGTAAGAGACATTAAAACTGAGAAAATCCATAGAATAAATTCGTGTCTTAGAGAAAAGATATATAAGGAGAAACCAATGGTATCCAATCCAATTAATCATAATGTGATACAAATATACTTGGTAGAAATAGGAGAGAGAGAGAGAACACTGACATAGTTTTTGTATAATTGATTAAGAGTTCTCTCCCATCCTTCACTTCTCTTTCATATTTACTGATCAATTAATTCTTTTGCTATAATAATAACGTTTACAAAACCTTAAACCAGTTATACACTTAAAAGACAGAAATAACAGAGCTCTTATAACATAATAGATGAAAAAGTGAATACAAAATGTAAAATTTGGACATACATCAGAAAATGGAATCCAGTATCAGATTTCCCTAGTACAGCCATGTCAGCATTGGTCAATACACATTTTTACTCTTCAGTCAATTCATTGTATTCTATTAGGAGTAACAGACCCCTTACTTCAGTATTCTAAGACAATCATTGGTTTCTCATGACGACTGAGCAAAAAATGCCTAATGGATTCATCATAATAAATGATATAAACTAAAATGCAAATCTAGTGTCTGCCTATAAACTCAGTGATATCCAAAATTTAGTGTATCTGTTTATGTTTTATGAGAGCTTTCTGTGCATTTAGAGACGAAATTTGAAAGCTTATATTTATTTTCGACAAAACACACACACTATGTATGTATATATGTATAAAGAAAACAAATCATATGGCGAATGAATAAAAGTCGTTTCAAGCGCACATACTCCAGCAAGGGATCACGTGTGTCAGGGATTTATTAAGATAAATGCAATGAACTGACAACCAACAGTGCAAAACCAGTATCTAACAGGCCTGAGACATTGCAAAGGCAAATACGAAACATAGAGAAGACACACATATAAAAAATGTTGTGTTTGCAAAACGTTACAAGGCTGTTTGTACAGGAATTAAACCTTTAAATTTATTATGTTTCAGCTAGTTTATTTCAACATGTTGAGGATGTTGGTAAACATCTTTATTGACCTAGATGACTGGTTATGGCTCATCGATTTGTAGGTTTGTTTGATTTCGCTTCGTTTCTTCTACTTTAATTTGTGACCATAGATTCGTGACAATATACATTTATTACGTATTCATGTTGTATAAAACACACTTATTTTTTTATCACAAATAAAAATATACTAGAATTCACGTTTAAAAATAATAAGGAAAGCATTCATATTTGTTCAGTTAGAATCAAAGTGTTATATTTCATCCTTTCTATTTTGAAGATGGTAGAATGTCAATATTGTTTGAATTAAGAAAAGAAACATAGTATAATAAATTTATTTTGCAAATTATTTTTGAATATTTAATGAAACAGTGCTGTATGAATATGAATTACATAACCTTTTGCATAATGCGGTGTTCAAATAGGATAAATGGAGTACAGATGAAGCTTCTTGGACGTAAAGAATCGATTTATACACAGAAATTGTGAAACTTATAGTTTTTTCATGAACGAGTTTGTTTTTGTGCAGCATAGTGAATATGTCCCGAATAACCCTTGTTTGAAGCCTTGGTAACAGCTTTCTGTACTAACAGAAAATTAAGTCTATTGTAAATATGATATATTTATAAAAATGGTCTCATATCTCACCAGTGAATACCTGGGGAATATATTTTCTTTCATTGGTATGCATTCAATCCCGATTAAAAAAAGATATATCATTGTACAAGAGTTCTTGTCACATATTATAGTTGGCGGATGCGTCAGTAATTATCGAGGGTGGAATGATAGTTTATTTCAATTATCTTAAGGAAAACATTAGCAATCACCATACGTCCAATCTGACAGGAAATTAATCAATGACAGCTTACACATTATCAAGCAGAAATACGTAATAGGTCCAAATCCATTGTTTTGTATGATTGACTTCAGTAAATGAGAGAGCATTTAAAGCAGAAAGCGATCGGCTTGAACTTCTGTATCAAAAGGAGTAAGATCCCAAAGAAACGGACTTTCTAGATTATAGTAGGATAAACTGGCAAGATCCCCACAGCTTATAATCCTTAATAACATATCGCTGCCGTAAGAAGGTTTAGTCCCTACTGGCATTAGTACATGAACAAGTTGTATTGATCATGCCTTACCTAAATCTCCAGTCACATATTGGGCTATAGTAAAGGCATTGGAAAGACAGAGGAATGAGTTTTATTATAACGGCATCGGTATATTATTACGTGTGCCTCAGGTTACCGTAGAACATCTTCACCCCTGTGTTCCATAATCACATATGATGAATTTATATTTCCACTTGTTTTTAACGAAATGTTCGCCTTCAACACTAAAGCCATTGTAGCAAAATGACCGCAACAGTTGCGACCGCAACAGTCTGTCTGTTGCATGAAATGTATAAAGTACCAGAAACAGCCTTAGGATGTGCGGGGTCCAAGGCAGCAAGCGAAGAGCAGGACCCCAAGCCAAACAACAGCAATGCGGAGTTTATTTCCGTCAGCAGCGCGGGGCATCTAAAAGCGCGGGGCCCAAGACGGTCGCATCGTTCGCCTTGCCCTAGGGCCGGACCTGTTAAGTATCACGTGACAAGTGAGGTACCGCACGGCTAGATACTAAAGTATCGCGTGAATGAAACATATTACTTACCAGTGGTTACGTATTATTTCTCCATGATATTGCTAACCCCATAGACAGCAAACGTTTGATCATTTCTGGTTCAGTTAATTATTAGAAATTTTAAAATTTAAGTTAGATCTATATAGCATTTCATTTTCTTGTTGCTTTTGGATGTTTGTTGATATATTTATTATTATTATTATTATTATTATTATTATCATCATCTGTTTTCAATTATTAGATTAAACGTTCTCAATATACATTCAGGGAAGAAGGTGGTTGACGCAGTTCAGTGTGTTACGATGTTTGACACAGTAAGCACTCAACCCACTCTTTTAAGTCTCAGTGAAGTCAATTTTGTGTTTTTCGTTCCTTCTTTGTTTCACCCTTTCATTTTGCCTATTTGCGTTTAATTCAGTATTATATTTTTCTGCATTTGAAACAAACTTTTAGAATTATTTAAACTATAAAATTTACCATGTTCATCAACGTTCATTCCGGTACAGATTCCAATTTGGCAAAGGTCCGCTTTCAACATTTTAAGAAAATTATATTCCAATGTCATCTCAAAATATCTTACTACAATGATATTTATGATTTATCAATATATTTTAATGATTCCTTACCTGTCATATTGCAATCAGTTATATTCATAGCTAATTGAGAGTTTTAAGATTTGCAGTTTTTCATAGGAAGTGAATCTCACAGTGGATTAAACGACAAGTTGAACCTAGTTGTCCTCTATGCAGAAACAAATATCTGCATTCTATCTTCCAGATTCAAGCAATAAAGCACCGACGGTGTACGCAATTATGTACGCGATGATGCAAGTGTATAAAAGCGTGGAGGAAAGGTCACATAAAAACATAGCTCGGTGACTGGATTAGTCAATGGTCCATTACAATGTCCACCCTGCAATGGTTGACTGCAGTTGTTATGCATTTCTGTGAGGGAAATTACATTTTATTGATAAGTCATTTTGTGTTTGGTCATGCTGTAATTGTACCGTTTACGTTATAAACAAATACCCATTTTCAGCATTCAATCCGAAAGTGAGTTCAACTCTTGTCCCATAATCTTTCATTATATATCGATTTTGTATGGCCACATTACAGGGAAAGAGCTATACAGTAGTCAGTTTTCCGACCGGCTTGCAAAGTCGTTAAAACTTTGTAAAGCTTTGGTTAGCGATTTTCATTTGAATTCACTTAATAGTATAGTTTCTAATAATTCTGTTTATAAAGCTAAGTCAATTCATCCTGCGATTCGAACCCTCATACCTCGGTGTCAGGGTCACATATAAATTGGCTTAAAGTTTTCTTTAACGAGTTTCTTTGTTCTTAATCCACTTGATGGATTTTGTTCAAACATAATTAATCTGACATCATTCGTTCTGCAATATGTTGTCCCAGCCTCTTGACCGTAACGTTAATGTAGACGTTTCAACGTTGCCACGGTCGTAAGTTAGAAATGCAGACCCCAGCATGTTTGTTTGAGCTTACTATTTCGACAGGGGCCCCGAGTGGCCGAGTGGTCTAAAGTGCTCTCCGTACGGATCACTGCCATCTCACCTCTGTCTGCATGGGTTCGAGTCTAGGATTGGCTAATGTGGGTATGTGAGAAAGCTAGCCAGTAGCTTCTCGTTGGTCGGTTATTCTTCCCGGGGTTTTCCCCGGTTCTTCCTCCACCGTTAATACTGGCCGTCATGCATAGCCTATCATGTGCTGAAAATTGGCGTTAAACCCCACAACAACAACAGCAACAACAACAACTATTTCGACAATACTAATATTTGTTAACATACAATTTGAATACGATTTATAGAACCAAATTGTTCCTTCCAGAGAGTGAAGGGGATATGATCATGTCGGTCTTCTTTCTAAAGAGTGAGAATGGGATCTTCCTACTAGAGAGTGAAGGGGATCTGATCATGTCGGTTTTCCGTCTAGAGAATGAACGGGATCTGACCATGTCGGTCTTCCTTCTAGAGAATGAAGGGCATCTGATCATGTCGGTCTTCCTTGTAGAGAATGAAGGGGATCGGATCATGTCGGTCTTCCTTCTAGAGAGTGAGGGGGTCTGATCATGTCGGTCTTCGTTTTAGAGAGTGAAGGGGATCTGATCATGTCGGTCATCCTTCTAAAGAGTGAAGGGGGACTGATCATATCGGTCATAGTTCGCATATCAGCAGTCTTCTTTAACCAGTATAGCTGAGCAATAATGGATCGATTCGTAAAAGATATCGCTTGTTATACAATTACAGGATAAACCTTCTTTGTAGTAAAGCAAACATTATAATCTAATTACAAACTTTGTGACCGAAAAGAGGTATCCAGAAACATCTGGTTTCACTTATACCCGAATGTCTGTCGGATATAAATTCCATTTTGATATGCTTCGTAATAATGTATTCATGTGGGGGATAAAACCAGTGTTCTGCTGGAATTTCTCTACTGCTTAAACATTTAACCATGACGGAAAAACACAATGACAATGGAAGTCAGAATATCTACACCTTGACAGAAAGGAAAAATGACATTGGAAGTCAGACAAAGGTAGACATAGAAACGCATATAGGTCGATAGACACAAGTCAGACAAAGACAGACATATAACGTATACAGGTCGATGGAAAAAGACAGACAAGGTAGACATCGAAACATATAGGTCAATGGAAAGAAGTCAGAAAAAGTAAACATAGAAAGATATATAGGTCGATAGATAGGAGACATACAAGGTAGACATATATGTTTATATAGGTTGATGGATAGGAGAGACAGACAAAGGTAGACATGCAAACGTATATAGGTCGATGGATAAAAGACAGACAAGGTAGACATCGAAACGTATATAGGTATATAGGTCGATGGATAGAAGGCAGACCAGGTAGATATCGAAACGTATATAGGTCGATGGATAGAAGACCGACAAGGTAAACATAAAAGCGTATATAGGTCGATGGATAAAAGACAGGCAATTAAAGACCATTTTATCTAATTCTTTTATCAATATACAGGGTGTGAAGAAGTTACGGGCGACATATATATAGACAACGGACATCTGACACTACTTGGACTGTATGATGCTATTTTGATTGTATGATGAAGCTCTGCAGTTGGCATGTTAAGACACGCACTAGTCATGCAAAATGTAAGAATGGAAGGAAAACTATTGTAGCCAACATAACGAAAAACAGCGGATTAAAAACGGCTTTAGTGCTTGAAAATAACCATCAATGAAAATCACTAGAATGGAAATATATACTGGATTATTCTCTGTAGTCAAAGTTGGAAACATTGACGGACAAAACGATTCAATGCTATCCTAATCATAACCCATTAGTAGACGCATAATATATTGAGGAAAATCTTCAACTTAATGTCTTCACTTGATCAGTTAGTTGACAGAGATCACGCCTGTGAATTCATACAGTCGATATGGTGATAATCCTGGTTCCATTTATAACAACTGAAAAGAGAACATTATATATTTTGACAATTCTTTTGTTTGTGATGACTGTAATTTTTTCAGGACACCTCGCTAGACTAGTATAACATTCTGCATAATAAACACTCCATGGCATGAACAATGACACCAAGAATCACCTTCATTTACTGAAGGACATGAATAGTCACAATGACTTACTTGATTAAATGAGAAATAACAGTCAAGGACATCAAGGCATTAAGTGTCATCTTAATTTATTTGATTCATGGAGTAACACCAATCTAAAGAGTAGATGGTTTACTTGGCGACAGGGAAACCCTGTGAAGCGGTAGATTGGACGTTTTATATTAATCTCAGAGGTAATGTTTTCAATATTATAGACACATATATTTGCAATGGCACTAAACAGATCAATCAGCAATAATAGCAGCAGTGTCTATATATGCATTACCAAGAGTTTCTAGGTTCTAAAAATTTAATTTCCAGTTATTAAAGCAACATGATTATGCTCATTCAGTAAAAGAAACAACGAAAACAAAACAATACTGTATAGAGAACACAGAAAAAGAATATTGTTGTTAACGTGAACAGAAAACAAAACAATACTTTACAGGGAACACAGAAGAAACATGTCGTTTACGTGAACCGAACACAAAACAATACAGTATAGAGAACGTAGAAGAAGAATAATGTCGTTTACGTGAACAGAAAACAAAGAAATACTGTACAGAAAACACAGAAGACGAATAATGTTGTTTACGTGAACAGAAAACAAAACAATACTGTGTAAAGAACACAGAATAATAATAATGTTGTTTACTTGAACAGAAAACAAATCAATACTGTATGGAGAAAACATAAGAAGATTAATGTTGTTGACATGAACAGAAAACAAAATAATACTGTACAGAAAACACAGAAGACCAATAATGTTGTTTACATGAACAGAAAACAAAACAATACTGTATGGAGAACACAGAAGAAGAAACATATCGTTTACGTGAACCGAAAACAAAACGATACAGTACAGAAAACACAGAAGACGAATAATGTTGTTTACGTGAACAGAAAACAAAACAATACTGTATAAAGAACACATAATAAGAAGAATGTTGTTTACGTGAACAGAAAACAAATCAATCCTGTATAAAGAATACAAAAGAAGAAGAATGTTGTTTACGTGAACAGAAAACAAATCAATCCTGTATAAAGAATACAAAAGAAGAAGAATATTGTTTACGTGAACAGAAAACAAAACAATACTGTATAACGAACAGAGAATAATAATAATGGTGTTCACTTGAACAGAAAACAAAACAATACTGTATAAAGAATACAGATGACGAATAATATTGTTTACGTGAACAGAAAACAAAACAATGATGTATAGAGAACACAGAAGAAGTATAATGTTGTTTACGTGAACAGAAAACAAAACAATACTGTTTAGAGAACACAGAAGAAGAATAATGGTGTTGACATTAACAGAAAACTAAACAATACTGCATAAAGAACACAGAATAAGAATAAAGTTGTTGATGTGAACAGAAAACAAAACGTTACTGTATAGAGAACACAGAAGACGAATAATACTGTTCACGTGAACAGAAATAAAAACAATGCAGTGTAGAGAACACAGAAGAAGAATAGTGTTGTTTACGTGAACAGAAAACAAAACAATACTGTTTAGAGAACACAGAGTAAGAATAATGTTTACGTGACCAGAAAACAAAATAAAAAATACTGTATAGAGAAGACAGAAGACGAATAACGTTGTTTACGTGAACAGAAAACTAAACTATACTTTATAGAGAACACAGACGAAGAATAAAGTTGTTTACATAAACAGGAAACAAAACATTACTGTATAAAGAACACAGAAGAAGAATAAAGTGAACACAGAAGAAGAATACAGTTGTTCACGTGAACAGAAAACAAAACTATACTGTATAGAGAACACAGAAGACATAATTTTGTTTACGCGAACAGAAAGCAAAACAATACAGTATAGAGAACACAGAAGAATAATGTTGCTTACGTAAACAGATAACCTACTTCATCTGAAAGCAAAACTCGTGTTAAAATTCCTAAAATGACTTAAAGTTTATAATCAATAAGGTATTCACAAGCTTAGCAAAACAAAAAAAAACTAAATTTCTGAAAAATTTAAGTTGAAGTACATCCTTTGCATACATCAGATAATCACAGAAATAACTGGAAAAAGATGAAGAAGAAATAATGAAAAAGGAACTGGAATGTATAATGTTAAAATCATATACAAGATGGTATCATTTTGGAGAGAAAGTTATATAATTTGTATCTTAATAACTTACATAAACAAAGCAAACACATAATTAAATACTGAAGATGGATCAAGGTACTGTTCCAAAATATACTAAAACAATAACATTAATTTTATAAACAATTATTCAAAAGCACAAACAAAAATAATTATCAAGGTCATACGCAAGTGTTTTAATCTCTTTAAAAAAACTTTCAGATTTGGAAAGGAGGTTGTGTGTGAGAAAGTAGAGTGTCTGATATAACTCAAGACAGCTAAGGCCATCATAGTTGAACAGAATGAACCAACTGTCTGAATCTTTGCTGTTGGTCCAATTTCACACCATAAACTCTATTAAAGATGACATCATAAACTATCGATCACATAAATGTAGCAACTGGAAAAATAAAGTGCAGTTTGCTTTCGGTTCTCTAATCAGATGGCCGTTTGATGCATTTACGGTGACATAAAATTACTCCAATGTGTTTGCATGATGGCTTCCCACTCAGTATCATGATATTTTGATCTGGCATCACGAAGACCATAGCGGTCCATACAATCCTTGAGTTACTAGCAAGTTAGGTCAAGTATTTCAAAGACAATTTTTGTCCAAATTTAAATTGTTTCTATCAGAAGCCTGACATGGTCCAAGCCAGTGCAGCCATTATAGCAATACTAATTCTACGAAGCCCTTGTGTACAATATCTCACTACATATAGAAATTTAATTTAATCGAAAAGCACAAAGAAAATAAATAAATAAATAAATAAATAAATTAATAAATAAATAAACAAATAAATAAATAAATTAACTACATATTATTATACTTGCTGGTTGATTACATCGGAAATTTTATTTTCATACATTTCTCTAAAATATTTCGATCAGTATTTATCAGGAGAGGCATAAAATGAAGATAATTAATCTTAATAATAAATGAAGATTATTAATACCTCTTTGTGAAATAAAGACTTTCAAAAATATCTGAGCTGTGCAACCAGTATACACACAAGTAATATAAAGATATAAATTTTATGATACTGTAATGATGGCAATATATATATATATATATATATATATATATATATATATATATATATATATATATATATATATATATATATATATATATATATTGCCTTCTCTCGGTATGTATGTTTGTTTTCCTGGCTTTCAAGTCATAAACAACGCTCATTACTATTTTATTTGCCATAAATTTAATGCGTCTATCCCCAAAACCTCCAACTTAATAGAATAAAGTTCAGTAACATGTATTTTACAATGAATTTCCTGTCACTCTGCTTATTTACTGACGCATTTCTTCATTTGCTCTTACAATGGCAACTGCAAAATAAACCAGAGATATTTCTAAGTTCCGAACGTGTATGGCAAATGTTAGTTGAAACCAATTTCATAAAATTTTTAAAGTCATAAAATAAGACAATATTAGTGGAACTAATCATGATGTGCCTTCGGAAGAAAACATTTCTTATCTAGACCCCATATATAATTTTCTTATGCTGTATATTAACTAATACGCGATCACTGACTATAGGGTCTAACGTATCATTTTTAAATCCTGCAAAGCATCGTTGGCAAATCGACCCATCCATGGTGTCGCAGGAACCACATAATTCAATGAGCCATTGCACGTATATGATTTATGTAATTTGCTGTTATGATGTTAACATTTTCAAAGTCATTGTCAAATGAACAAAGGCAGAAAGCATTTTTGTCGGATCTATAAATTGCATGCAAGAAAAACTTCCAAGGTAAAAATACTTTAAAGTCATCTGATGAACGTTAAGAGCGCAATAATCATTAGTGATTTTACTTTGACTAAAGATTGATTCAAGTTCCACATCAATGCAAATTAGGAATTAATAAAGAACCCTCTTTGACAACCATAATGTGTCAAAGCATCCCAATTATACTTTTATGGCAACTGACACATTAAATCTATAAATACAAACATGCATAAAAATCCATTAAAAGCATATATTTTCAAAAGAGGAACCCAAACTAAAATGATTGTCGTAGGTGTTGGCATACAAGTACATGCTTGATCAAAAAGTCTTATTCAAACGACTTAAGGGAAGTCAAATGAATCCTTAGACTAGGATATTAAAAGAATACAAAGAGAAGAACATGAAATCCATTTGAATGATGGTTAATGAAATTTGAATGTTCTTTTCTCGTCTTTGAATCAAACTACATGCTTTTTTATTTTCGTGATCTGTTTTATTTTTTCAATTAATTTTTATGGATGCGTATGTATATAAAAAATTGTGGAAAGTACATTGTAATGCTTAATCATATGGTTATTTTGTCTTGAAAATACAATAATTCTTCACACTATAATCAAACATGAGAAAACAAAGTCTTTTTGACAATCGCATGTGATTAAGTTATATCATATTATTTTTGTATTATTTTGTATATTAACATCCTACAAAGAGTAAATAACGAACTATAAGACAATCTATACTTGCTTTGCATTTAAAGAGACCTGACTAATGCTGTCATAAACAGATACTATTAAAATTATTGCACAAGTCTGTACCCATGACTGAAACAAATATCATCGAGAAACAAAAGTTTAAAAATGATCCCTATATAGCTGTACAATGAGCTACTCCAGCTTATGAATCATCGGCTCTTTGTTGTCAAACATATGTCCTTTTATGACCATAGTCTCTAGGGCGTCCACACGCCCCTGTAAGGACCTTATAATAGTATCTCAAACAAAACGAGCCCAAAAGAAGAGGGAGGTCTTTTTAACTTATACCCTTGTCCTAAGGAACGGAATATATCTCAGTTGAAGTTCTTTCATCTTTGATATGATGGCCCAAGTGTTGTATGCATGTAAATACAGATAATGAAAGGAAGGTAACGTCTCAATTATCTCTTTTCGCATGCCAACAAAATAAAATTTTAAATTTAACTATCCGATTATTCAGCAATTAAATATTTAACTGCCCCGATTGCTGTAATAGTGCCTTTCATAAAGCTTTGCGCACTTCAAGCTCTTAAGGCCTACATAAGCAGCAACAGCTCCTAAATTCGTTAATGGGGAAAACTTCCTCAAGGAGTAATTCTGCAATGAAGAGGAGGAAATTGAAAAAGGCAGGCTCTTTAAAGCCTTTAGAGATCCGTGGGCTCAAGGAATTAACCTATCAGACATACAGGCCTCTGACAGGATTAATGACCTCACTATACTAGCCACGGTGGCAGCAAGATGAATTAATGTATATGCTTTGGAACCTTCTACAATAATGGGAGATTTGTAATTATTCTTTATCCCAAAAAAGGAACTTTTACTGCCAACAGGAAAAATGTTGGGATGTGGTGGCAAAGGTGACCTCCCCTTCAATAAAAAGAATAATAGCGAAGACATTTGCTGAGATTTATGTATCCAGGTTGAAAGCCTTCGCTGGCTTACATAATATAAAGAATGTTGTTAAGGTGGTTACAAAGGACGCCCCAAAAATTACAGAGCATTTAGTAATCTACGGGATACCTATCCAGACATGGTATTATAATTGCCACATGTAATTGGCAGGTTGAAGAACTGAAGGACATCAGAGATGGGATTGCAAACAATCAAGGCAACAACGACAACAACAAAATAATCCAGATACAAACACAAAATCAATCATGAACACATACGCACAAGCAGTCATGGAAAACATAGAAGATATAGAAGACTTAGTAGATGGAAATGACAATAGAGAAAGAGCCAATACCTCTAGAACATGCACATATTTTGGGAAATTTGTCTGAAACAATATATCACTCTTATGTAACTAATAAAGTACAAAACAACATTAACAGCGCAATTATTACAAGATCAAAAAGCAGACCACAGAGCCATAAGACAGATATTAAGTTACAATCGTGAAATAAATGGGGAAAACAACTAGAAACTCAATAATTCTATCCTCAATCTTCCTGAATATCAAGAGGAAATAATAAATGTATTCCATATCCTACAAGAGTATAGCATTTTTGACATATGGGACCAAATTAACCAAGAATTATCCAGAATTAGTCGAAACTACTCCAGATTACAAGCTGAAAGCTATAAAATCATTGACAGAGCATGTCAGAAAATAATAAATGACCCCACCATGAATATAGAAATCATCAACAAATGAACGGAAACCTTGAAAGAATTATGTTAAATACACACGAAAGGTGAACAAATAATAGCAGGACTATTTGACATCTATAATATAGGAAAGAAGATTTACAAAAAGAGAGGAAATTAGAAAAGGTGTACGTAGAAGCATAACAAAACTAAAAATGAACAATAATGAGAAAGAAGAAAAGAAAGCTCTACTAGATCATATGAAAAAAACTATAAACATTGCAAAATATTCCTAAGGAAATAATAGCAAACTATACCAATAGCCTGACCTTATTATGCTTTTTCTTTATAAATTCGGCTTTGGACCCAAGTTCTTACAACGGGTGAAAACTATACAAAACTTTCAAATCAATGGCACAGACAAATGAAGCCAAAACGCAACCCTCCGCAGTCAACAGACCTGTTAGGCAGGGGTGCTCCTTGTCAGTACTTTTGTATGTACTTTGAATCGAAATTTTAATTCAAAATGAAAAACTATTCATGGAATAAAATTACCAAACATCAAAAGAGAATGTAAAACTTTTCAACATGCTGATGACTGTTCCAACTGCATCACAACACATCAACCGCACCAATATTTAATCAAAGAATACAACATTTTCGACCTTGGTTAAGGTTCACAAATAAATCATGAAGAAAAAAAGTTTTATAGGCAACTGGAGAGGAAATCATCCAGGATCTCCTCTGGAAAAATTAGAAAGCAAGTCGATGCCCTTGGTATATATCTAGGCGAAAACTGCAAAAGCCAAACCTTTACACAAATTAAAAACAAAATACAAAAACACATGATGATGATGATAATGATAATGATGATGATGATGATGATGATGATGATGATGATGATGATGAAGATGCTGCTTCTGCTGCTGCTGCTGCTGATGATGATGATGATGACGATACTGCTGCTGCTGCTGATGATGATGATGTTCGTCCATCGGTGTCGATGAGGACCATTTAATGTCATCAATTCACTGGGGGTGAGTCTGGAGACGGCTGATCAGTCCGATCCGGCCCGGAAAAGTCTGTATCAGTGGGGACATGGATGTGGAGGTTGCTTACCGGGAGTTGCGGAACTGCTTTCCTGGATTTGCGCAGATCAAGTTTTTCATCTGCGTCCACCAGTATTTTCTGCTCAAAGGCTGCCTCACCAGCGTTGACTTGACTGCGTCAAGCAGTTCTTTTAGCAGCGACACTCTCCCAGCTGTCAGGATCAATGCCTAGGTTCTTCAGCGAAGCCTTCACGGTGTCCTTATACCTCTTTTTTGACCACCGTGAGATTTTCTGCCTTGGTGTAGCTCTCCATAGAAGACCTTCTTGGGGAGGCGATCTGCCGGCATGCGGATAAGATGGCTAGCCCATCGGAGTTGTGCCTTGAACAGCATGGTGTGGATGCATGTCATGTCGGCCTTAGTGAGCACCTCTGTGTTTGGTACATTGTCCTACCATCTGATTTTCAGTAGTTTTCTTAGGTAGCTCATATGGAAGTGGTTCAGTTTTTAACATGGCGGCTATACACAGTCCATGTCTCGCAAGCATAGAGGAGGATGGGGAGAACAACCGCTGCGTATACTTTGAGTTTGGTTGCAAGCTTGATGCCTCTCCTATCCCAGATATTTGCTAAAAGCTATGCTGGCTTTGATAATCCTGGTGTTCACGTCATCGTCTATGTGGACTGCTTGTGAGAGGGTATTGCCGAGGTATGTGAACTGTCAACATTTTTTAGCCTATTGCCATTGTCAGTGATGGATGGTTCCAGGTAATCTTCTCTAGGAGCTGGCTGATACAGAACCTCGGTCTTGCTGGTAGAGATGGTGAGTCCAAAGTTGAAGCATGCTCTTGATAAAAGGTCCATGCTCTTTTGCATGCCTGCCTCCGCGCTGCAGTTGAGGACACAATCATCTTCAAACATTAGGTCGCGAATGTTCTTAATTTGGACTTTGGGTTTGGCTTGAAGCCTCCTCATGTTGAACAACTTCCCATCCAGACGGTATCAGAGACCTACTCCGACATCGCTGTCCTTGAAATCATTGCGGAGAACGTGAGGCTCAAGAGAGCGGTGGCTAAGGCGCATCCTTTTTTCACACCAGTGGTAACTGCAAAGGGTTTGGAATGGTTATCCTGGTCCTGGACTCTGGCAAGCATGCCATCATGAAACTGTCTCACCATTTCAATAAAGACTTCTGGACATCCAAATTTGGACATTATCTTCCAAAGGCCTTCCCGGTTGACAGTGTCGAATTCCTTAGTCAGGTCCACGAAGATGGTGCATAGCTGGATATTTTGTTCAGGACATTTGTCTTGTAACTGCCTCTCTGTAAAGATCATGTCTCCTTTCTGAAGCCTCATTGGCTTTCTGGCAGTAGGCCATGATCATGGAATTATGTGAGTCTGTTTAGCAGGAGCCTGGCGACGACCTTGCCAGCGATGCAGAGTAGTGAGATTACTCTATGTTTGTCGCAGGATTGGCGATTGTCTTTGCGTTTGTAAAGCTGGATGATGGATGCATCTTGGAATTTCTGGGGTATGCGTTTCATCTTCCACATCCCGCAGAACATCTATTTTAGTCTTCCCACTAACTTAGGCAAACCAGACTTATAGATCTTAACTGGGATGGAGTCTGCTCTTGGAGCGTTTCCACTAGACAGGAGCTCAATGGCCTTATGAATTTTCAGCACTTTGGGAGGGTCAGCCAACCTATTGTTGATCTGCACCTGGGGTAGACGGTTCATCGCTTCATCGTTGATGGAAGGGGGTCTATTGAGGATACCGTCAAAGTCTTACGCCCAGCGATCCAGTATCTTCTCCTTCTCGGTTATGTGAGTGCTGCCATCAGAGCTCAAGAGTGTGGCTGTTCATGTCGTGTCTCTCGGCAAAGGACTAGATATCGTCAGCCTCTCAGCTCTCCCATGTGTCCTGCATCTCGCGTAGTATCTTCTGCACAGCTTGGCGGAGTCTGCTGAAGACATCTTTCTTTGCAGAGGACTTGGGGTCGATGTTGTATGAACGATGGAGACGACGCTTCTCCTCAAGCAGGGACTGTATTTCTTCACAGATCTCGTCAAACCAGTCTATATATATATATATATATATATATATATATATATATATATATATATATATATATATATATATATATATGTGTGTTGTTAGGCCCTGGCCCTGCTTGCTAAATCGATACATTTGAGCCTAAAAGGAAAAATAAATCTTCTTGCCACGAGTGAGTAACGGATATATTTTATCTCGAGGGTGAAAACAAACTTATGCTTGGGTCTTGAAAATACTGAGTTGTTCATCAACTCGATGAAAAATACCCGTTATTCACTCGTTTCAAGCAAACATCTCTCCCTTTCCCAGCTCTCTCTTTATATATACAGAGAGAGAGAGAGAGAGAGAGAGAGAGAGACAGATAGAGAGAGAGAGAGTGAGAGAGAGAGAGATGAGAGGTGTTTCGTTTTTATTTAGGTACTATCAATAGCAACAACTTTCTTGGCCACAAACAAATGACGTAACAAAATGTGCTGTGAAAATGTTCGCTGCTAATTACTTACTCTAATGGATTCTATCGTGAGCCTCGAAGTGGCTACTTGCCTAGGACATTTGGACTCCCAGTCGATTGAACTATTCGGTTGGAGTATGATAACCCATTTATGACCAGGATGTAGCACGTGGTATTTACCCACATACTTCATTTGAATACCTATCGTCTCATCCATCTCAGGTTAGTAATATTGATTTATTTAATTTTGCTTTCATCCAGTAAAACCTTTGTTCGTATGTTTAAATCTGATAACATGCTATATTAGTATCAACGTAACTAAAATAGACATTCATATGATTCGATAGTTAGACAGATAAAATAGTATATAAATGTAGATATAGCTATTTCCCATTCTTTGTAATAGAGCTATGTGTGATTTAGAACGGTGCTACACGAATAAAGTAACTTTGGACGGGGCTAGTGGAAGTGATGGTGGGAAACGTAACCTAGTGTAGGTATTCAGAAGGTAAAGTTTAAATTCGATTGTCGTGATTTGTGACAAAAATTATGCCTAAATGTTGTGGTCGATTAAGGCCGGATCTGAAAGAGGGATGTCCTGGGTTTTCAGATCCCCCGGGCTGAGAAAACAAAAACGTACGTACACAAACGAACACTCGTTTGTTACTAAAAATTTGACCATCGTTTTATTCTTACGCTTTCTTGGGTATTATGCACACTTTAAGGAAATAATACACATAGGCATTTGCTTTAATTCACTTTCGACCCCCACCCTCAAACAAACATAAGTTTTTATGCCCTTATGTTAAACATGTTTAAATTCGCTTAAATTATTTGCAGAAATTAGAAAATATAACTGACTCCGTTGAACTGATATTTAGCTCAAATTATCGCGTTTAGTTGTATTATGTACGACAACTATTTTCCGTAAATAAAACATAATTCTTAGTTATGACTGCATTCAGTAAGTAACTGCTTAGGTAGCAAGTCGAAATAACCACATCGGGTGATTCTAACTATATATTTGGATAGACTAAATGACAGGTAGCTTTAGCAATAACATTGGGGAGAAGACTATGACATTACTGCTATTAGTAGTTATTAGTACATAAAAACATTGCGCCCTAGTTGTTGCCTTTTCAACAACTTGTTTGCAATACAAGACCTTTTCACCATAAAATTTACTCCTTTTTCATATTATTTTGTGCGACATCATTTTCTCATAAAGACAGAGTCATTCTTGAACACGTTGTTTCTTCTTCTCACAAACAAGATTTATTAATGACGATCCTTTCAAATTTATGCAGTTCTTAGTGCTTGATCACATATTTTGCAATAGTAGGTAATAACAACAACATATTTTGACATCATCTATTTTATTCTCATCTTCACGCCATATTCATTTTTGCATGCCTGTCCTTTATTTTGATGAGTAAATAACACGTGTTATTTGCCTTTTTCGCACGCGCCAACATCTTTTCATCATCGATTTAAGCATATCCATTGTTTGGTTGAATAATAAACAGTTTTAGGAAGCATTATTTCCTGTTGACATGAGATCATCCCTTTCAACATTGAATCTCTGTAGAGTACGAATTAACATTCTCTAACATGTATGATAGTATTATTTGTATAAAATACTTAGCATGACCAAGCATTATACTGTAGAATCCAGGAATAGTACTTTCCGTTCTGTTTGGTGTATATTTGTAACTCTCTCTCTCTCTCTCTCTCTCTCTCTCTCTCTTTATATATATATATATATACGCTATTATCAAGCATTCTTTTTTAGATTCCAGGGATAGCTCTTTCCGTTCTGTATGTTGTATATGTGCAATTCTCTCTCTCTCTCTCTCTTTATATATATATATATATATATATATATATATATATATATATATATATATATATATATATATATATATATATATATATATATATACATACATACACGCAGCATATCATCACCCTGATGCATGTAGTTTGCCCTGGTAGCATGACTATATCAACCCTTCCAAATACATTTTTGCCATACAGTGTGACTCCATCATTTTCAAAAAAACCCCGTCCTATTTGAGGGAATTCGGTTCGTATAAAGATCCATATGTTGTGATATCTGCAGGTTACGTAAGGTTTTACGCTTGAAGATTATGTGTGGTTAATGTATCTTGTGTCACTAAATCAATGTCCGTATAGATTTAAAGCATGTGATATCTTGTCTTCCTTTAACATTGTAGCATACTGGTCAGAGATCACCTATCTTAAGTTGTGTAACAGCGTAGCGATAAGACAATCAGTTGTTAAAGTGTACCTGTAATTGTTTTGTCTAGCTCATTTAGCAGGATATATTAATTTACATTTTTCTCCCTCGGAATTATCACAATATCTTGTTACTGAGTAGTCGTATACTGTAATTTCAAATCACAATGGTATGAGAATCCAGTGTTTGTATATAAATACTTTAATTTGGCTAGCTAATTGAGCGGTATAGATAAGACGACTTTCCACACTTTAATTTAGATATGCTTTTATTTATAATACAATTACAATCTTACCGACAAATTAGCATGCACAAGCCATGTAACGTTAGAAGATGCAGCGTTAAGCTAAATCTTTTTGAGAGTATTTAAATGGCTACCTAACGTTAAAATTATACAAGTATTTCATAATGCAATTTTAAAACTTCAGAGAGGGAGTTATCTGTGTGAAATATTTAAAATTATAAGTGTTTCAAGTAAATCTGTAGTCATACTCCTTAATCTTTGCCATGATCATATTGCCCATTAGTCGCATTTTTTAAGCATATTTTTTTTTGGAGAGGGGGAAGGAGACTTTATAAATTGGGTCAGGTTTTTGTATGAAAACTTTGATGTGGTCTAAATAAAAGATATGTATAGTATGTACGCTGTATCAATGATATACCACTCGTTGTATAAATTTATTTCGTGATTTAGTTATATATTCAGCAGAATATTGTTATGAACCTAACGGAAAACATGAACGAGGTCCCTAACTGGGTCAACTTCTTTCCTTTCAGGTTTATACTTGTTGTATAATTTTTTCAGCCTCGTTTCCTTTCAATGAAAATTTTATATATATCGTGGTATATTATTGATACAGCGTACATACTATACATATATTCTATATATGCCATCATACGTCGATACGGACTTTGACATTTACGGGGACTTTAGCAGCAGAGAGGGTGAACAGACCACTTAATTCGTCACGTACGTTTTTTAGACAAAAAAAAGATGACCCTTCATAGAGGTAACTACTATACCGCGTCATTGATTGACCCAAACAAGCAAGGGATGCGGTCGTCACCCTCTCTGCTGATATCAGAGTAATCTTGAGGATCTTTAAATTTTAAATAATATTCCATTTCTGTTGGTGGTTTTTCCATTTTTGAGTTTATTTTTTTTATTTTTCTGTAATACGCCATCAGACTTCTATATCGATCTCCACCGCAATTTTTGCAAATCTGATATAATCCTCTAACGCCGTTGTTACATCCAACACAATGTCGTGAACCAGCATGAGGATTTTTTGATAAAATATAATTATGTCTCCTGCAATATTCTCCATGGCACCTTTTATCACATTTATCTGTTGTTCTTTGAATCAGCCACGCACAATTGTGCATTATATTAATGATATCTGTTTAATTAAATTTACACCCTCTCTGCTGCTATAATTAAATCATTATGTTATATTAAAATAATGGTACATCCGGAATCTCATCCTGCAAGGATAGCTCGAGAATGATTAGAAGCAATCAAAAAATTTCTTCCTGTCAGAGACTCATTTAGAGAAAACTTGCAAGCGCAGCAACAATCACAAGTTGAGTACGGAGAAGACACTAAAAAACTGTTGAAACCCGTCACTGCAGCTACTAAGAAAGCTGCGGCAGCTGTTGAAAAACACTAAATGGGGAGATATTGCGGAGAAAGATGAGAAGAGGAAAAAGGGTATTTTTCCAGTATTAGAATAAACTGCAGCACAGACAAGAAAAAATAGCAAGAAGAACCAAACAGACAAAAAAGATTTTACGAGATCTTCCAACTGATATGGCTGCAGCTCAGCCTCCACCCATTGGCGAGGAAATACTTGAAGGTATTGGAAACTTCGTACTGAGATAGGTGATATGAAATATCGTGAATTAATAAAACCAGAAGAAGAGGAAGATGATGAAAGGGAAATGATTATGCTGAGCAATAAATTTACCAAGGCGGGCATCAGATTCATAAGAGAAATTAGGGATATTGATACGTTATCAAAACTTGCAGCAGAAAGTAAAGATAAAAAATAAAAGTTTTTAAAATCTGAATATAGTTCCGCTCGTATTAGTAATCCCGAATCTGGTATAAATGTATCGTATATATTACAATAAAGATAGAGTTTATTCCGATGATGAGGAATATAATGATTATCTTGCACAAAAAAAAAGAATCAAAATCATCACAATCTCTTAGAACAACAAGCGAGGAAGAAGGAGCAACTGGAAGTGGTCTAAATATCCTGACACAGCCGGGAAATAATTCTGTTTGTCCCGATAATATCCTCAATGATGTGTCACGGTTAGAAGTTCTCATAGGGGGAAAACGTGCCGGAAATAATTCCCCAGAAATAACCAATGAAGCAGCTGATATTTGTCGGCGATTATTTCAAGGTGGTATCATGGATATCGGCGTTTACCGAGAACTTATCGATGAACTTGTTGATGATTACAGTGACTAGTTGTTAGATAAATGGTAAATAAAATAAGATGATAGTACACAGCAATCATCGTAAATCTGTACAGGTCAGAGCGGTAAACTCACGATTGCCAGTCTACAGAGCTATTTAAGGAGATGGACTTGGGGACGTTGTACGGGGATTATTTACAAGGATAGCCCCAAAAGCAGCACCTGTTGCAAAACAATTATCGATGAAGGCTATTGATATTGTTCGTGAAAAAGCTCCTGGTGCAATTGTCAATGTTGCTGGTAAGGCGTTCTCGGCGATCAAAGATATACTTCTACGATTAATGCGACGAAGATCACAACCAGTAAAATTAACAAGTTCTGAAATAATGCCCGCAGACGTAAGTAAAATAATAAATCAGGCTGCAAATCAAAAACTATCGGAATTATCTGAAGAAGCAGAAAGAAATATAACAGCAAATTTAATAGCAGGAAGCGGTCTTCGTCGACGATGATAATTTAGATCACCATTTGGAAAAATGGTAATTATAATAAAATGTTTAAACGTATGTCCGACACAGCATTTGACATGGACGAACCGGTCTTCAAAAACGAATCGGTACGTGATTATCAATTTTATTCCTATGACGCAAGACAACCAAGTCAGCGGGGGAGAATCGAATTACAGGTTCAGGATGCAAGTAGATATTTCTTGCCCGCTGAGGCGTTTATTGAAGTAGAAGGTAAACCTGTAACGAATCTTGTAGCTCATACGCCATATGGTGCCAATTTGCGTGTTGGTTTTGTCAATAACGGGATTATGGCACTGTTTGATAGCGCTACACACATGATTGATGGAAAAAATATTGAATCAATTCAGAAGGATGTTGATGTTGCTACAACAATAATTGGTCTAGCGAGATATTCTGATGATTACACAAAATCAGCAGGTCCAACAATGATGTTTGCTAAGGATACTACCGACAACGCTGATCACGTTCAGTATACTAAAATACGGACACCACGAAATACTGCATCTGATCCACAACCAGTTGATTTTGAACACGCAGGCAGACCAGCTGATGTTTTTGATATAGGAAGTGTTAATGGAACTTACAGCTTAGGGTTTGCAACACGCCGAGCAGCGTTGTCAGGAAATGATAGAAATTTTTCATGTGCAATTCCACTGTCTCATATCTTTGGATTTTGCAGAAATGTTAGAAAGGTCATCTTTGGAGCTAAACACACAGTTGTGTTCGTAAGAAAAGGTGATGATAATGATGCAATCTGGCGAGATGCTGGTGTTGCTGATGGTAAAGTAAATATAACGAAGCTTTCATTGTGGATGCCAGTAATGATTCCATCTTTGCTGAAGAACAAAAATTAATTTCTTTTACGGATCAAGGCGATAAATCATTGTTATCATGGTTCACAGTAACCACAGATGCTACTCAAAGTTCTGTTAATGGTTTATTTACATGGCATATAGCATCACAACAAGGTGTTTCTGCGCCACGACATATTTTTTATTGCGCTGCAAAATAATGATCGGACGAATAATCAAGAACGTTCACATATGATATTTGACAAACTTGGAGTTGATGAAGTTTCCTTGCAGATAAATGGATATCAAGAACCAGCTGAAGATATATTGTTAAATTTTGGTCAAAATCACGTAGCGCGTGTATATCATCGTTTGATGTCATTTATGGGACGTGATCAAAACGTGGATACTGGGCTGCAAATATCACAGTTAGATTTTACAAATCTGTATCCGATTTATTATTTTTCACTGGAACATCTTGATTTATCCAAACAATCTTCGTTGATACACACTTTTGAGCTTGTGTTACTGACCCTCCTCCTGATATAGCTGGTCCACCCCTTATTCGCGGCACCTACAGAGCAATCGCGGTCATACTTAGTGACAAAGCGATGTTAGTGGTAGTGGTCGAATGAGAGTCATTGATGCACCAGTGGAAAATCTTTAATCATGTTATTTAAAAACACGTGTATTATCATAAAATGCCATATCATCACGTTAGTGTCAGTCTGACTCCTGGTCAGATTAAAAACCTTCAATCAAATTCAGCAAAAAACTGCGGAATGAAAATATCACTAAAGCGAGATCAGATCACGGGTGGTCAAAATAAATTATCATTATCAGAACGTCGCCTTAAACATTTCAACGACGCTAAACAATCAAAAACAGACGTCCAACTTAATCTCTCTGCGGGTGCGATTAAGGACTCAATTAAAACCGGTGGTATTTTTCCTTTTCTCGCGGCTATTCCGGCGTTAATAGCTGCTGCCGCTCCAGCCGTAGCAAAAGCAGCCGCATTAGGTGCTGTTGGAACAACTGCTGGACACTCTAAAGAAAGCAACAGGAAAGGCATACAAAAAAGGGACGCGGCCTAAGATTACCGGGATCTCGTTGGGGAAGAGGTCTGAAGCTTCCAGGATCACTACGTTAGATGCTCCAGCATCAAATTTTGATTTAGTTGATGCTGCTAAACGATTAAAAATAAAAAAAAATTCAGAGGTGTATTTATGCGAGATCAATTACCGAAGCAACCAAACAGTGTTGAAACAGATATTATTAATCTCGACTCGAATTCAGGACCCGGTACTCATTGGGTATCATACGCGGTTGATCCACGTGGAATCGTTTATTTTGATTCATACGGGTTAGCTCCACCGCGTGAGTTCATCAAGTATGTCGCACCACTTCACGCGCAAGTTTGGTATTTAACGCTACCCACACAAACAATGACAGATCCGCCAATATGTGGCCGTGAGGCAATTAATGTACTTAACGCTATATGAAAATCGTCCAAACCGCCACATAAAGTCGTGCATGATTATACAAGCAACCGATTCGTTTTAAACAGATCTTAGATCTTAAAATATAATGGTTGATATTTACGGAAGAAAATCTTCTTCACGCGTTAAGAAAAAATCCGATTACATTGATCTGTCAAAGTACGCGACTAAAGATGAACTCGCTGATATCATGAATCTTGCTGCAGTTTACCCAGATGAGGTTGTCATTTTTCAGGATCGATATGGTAAACTAAAAACTAGCAATATTAAATGGAATGATATAATTCGAATAGTACTCGGTGCAGTTAAGGATAATATCCTTGTGTTTACTGACAGCGGCAAAATCAGGGATTCAAGTATATCGTTTACAACCATCAGAAATCAAATTACAGCAAGTGTTGCTAATCGCGTGAAAAATACCGGTGACACAATGACGGGTGAACTCAGCATGAACGGAAATAAGATAGTAGTTTTAAGAGATCTAACATCCGACGAAGACGCAGCAACAAAAAGTACGTTGACGTCAACTAAAACATCGTAAATGGTAAATTATCAACGTTGCGGGGCGAGCATGATGTGCACGTAGGCGCTTTTGGAAGATTTCGAAGAAATTCTCAAAAAACCGATGAATCCATAGATAAATTCTTCGGCACTCCGCACGCCGTTGACATAAAACTTTCTGATATCAAGACGAACATCGACACGATCAAACAAACACAGCAAGACATCGTAGCGGGGATTCCTGAGATCGTTAATAAAAACCAATTTGATTAAAATTCCATCCGGAATAACTCCCGGGCTTATTACAAACATCGTATACACAGTATCATCGGGATTTGCAAAATGGTCGCAGCAAAATAAAACTATGAAATATACCGTAACAGTCACTGGCGTGTACAGGATGTCCGTGTTCAGTGCTGCAAAATTTGAATTATTTACAACGTATCCATGGCGTCATTCAACTGATAAGTTTTCCGGGGTTGTATCTGTTATATTAAATAGCGGAAGCGGAGAAATTTTTATTCTGGAAGCAGCTGATAAGAAATTAACCGCAACATCTTACTAGTGGTGTTTGGAATTTGTAGCTGAAACACCTCAATTATTTACTGCATAAAATATAATGAGTATCTCAATCGACGATGCATCTCAATACAGGTATAATCAAGCGCATGAATGGTAGGCAGCGTTAAAAGATCGAGTCGAACAATACATGTTAAAAGTAAAAAAATATCGACGACGACTAATTATCGTCGACGTAATCGTTTATTCAGCATCTTCTGTTGTTGCTGGAACCGGTGTGATATTATCAACAATGGCAATGATGACACCAGTAGCTGTACCTATTTGTATTTCAGCTACAACAACGATTGCAGGTGTGTTCAATATCATTGCGAAAAACATATGTACTTGCACGAATGAAAAATTATCCGATTACATGATAAGATTACATACAGCGACGGTCGCATACTCGAAGTTATCGTCTTTCTTATCAGCGAGTCTCAGTTATGGAATTATATCTGATTTTGAGTTTTCAGAAATGATTAAAATATATAACAGTGCTGTTATAGGTACGAGTATTAATAATGACGGAATTACTTCAGCAGATCGTGACAAACACAATCCCACACAAGACCACGATGATCTCGGTAAGCTCGATTAATCCTGAATTTAGTATCAATTTTCCAACTGCGATTCGCGCAAATGAAATTGCACTAGCACAATTACGAGTATACCATAGTTGGCCAAATATCAGATAGAATCATTTAATGGTAAACAAGCAAATAATTTGCTTGTATTTGCTAATAAGAATAAACCCGACGGAACACCTGACTGGGTTGTTGTCGGAATACCAACTGGCAGTTATGAGATCGAGGAAATCAATGAGGAATTTCAAGGTAGAATAAAATCAATAACCGGAAAAGAATCAAACATATCGATTAACGTTCATGAGCCGACGCTATCTTCTACAATTGAAATAAACTCTCCTGATTATGCCGTTGATATTTACCAGTTCACGATAAGATCCGTACTAGGTTGGCCTGATATTGCTCCAGAATATCGTGGACCACCAGAACCGAAGTTAAATGATTTTATCACAGATGAAACAAAGTTTATAATAACTCCAGAATGCAGAGATAAATTTCCATGGAATAGAGCATGTGGTTCGTATCGTCCTGATAATTTCAGTGATGATATAACCTATATAAATGTTTTTAGATTGTATTCTAATCCCATTAATTTTTAGATCCAACAATCAATTGACAAAATACAAAATCTGTTTTTCTCGTTATCGCAATATTATTCTGAGGATATAAAACAACAAATTATTGAGTCAATACAACATCTAAATCAAGTAGGATCAGATCTCAATTATATTAATGATATTTTTATTGAAGCAGCACTTAAACATGCTCTTTCCTTCCCCCGTCCAAGAAAACCATTTCTTGATAATTATATAATAACAGAAAAGGAATATGAAGGACCGGGTAATCTCGAATGTATAGTACCAAAATATAGAAAAGATAAAATAGACAGAATTATCAACGAAAGCGTTCCTAAAATAATCTATGCGTGGACAAAAATAGCCCCACCTCCGCTTGTTCTCAGACATAATAATGATCCATATGGCTGCGGTAGACACGGATCTCCGGGAATCGTTAATATAACTTCAACGTTCGCGGTTAATCTAGTTTGTGATGTGATCGATGATAGCTATCAAATAGATCCTGGAAAATCAAATCAGGCTCAACAAGGATACATTTTATACACGTTCACACCACAAGTTCCCCTTGGGGATTTGATCGTGCAAAAACCAACTAATCCTGTTCATCTGCGGTGTCATAATAATATGTTAACACGAATAAATTTTAAACTAAATTACCACATAGGACGATTAATTGACCTGGGTGGGGAGGAAATGATTGTCAATCTGTATGTAAGATTATAGATCTTTATCTTAAGATTGTTGTAAGACTTTATCGTAGATTTTTCAGAAATATTTTATTTTTATCAGAAATATTTTAGTTTTATCAGAAATATTTTAATTTTATCAGGAATTGATATGGTGGCTGATACTAAAAATCATACAAGTCAATCAGTTTGCAAATTCTGATGGGTATTTAGGTACTCAAATTCATGCAAATCAATCAGTTTGCTAATTCTGACGGGTATTTAGGTACTGAAAATCATGCAAATCGATCAGTTTTGCAAAAAATACTACAAAAAAATATCCTATTATTCTGAAATATTTTTTAAATTCTGAAATTTATGTGGTGATTGGTACTCAAAATCATGCAAAAATCAATCAGTTTTGCAAAAAATACTACAAAAAATCCTATTATTTTGAAATATTTTTTTGATTCTGAAATTGATGTAGTGATTGGTACTCAAAATCATGCAAAATCAATCAGTTCTGCAAGTAATCTGAAATAATTATTATAATCTGAAATATTTTTATTTATTCAGAAATTGATATGTAGTTTAGTACTCAAAATCATGCAAATCAACCAGTTTGTTAATTTTGACTAGTAAATGGGTACTCAAAATCGTTGAAATCAATCAGTTTTGCAAAAAATACTACAAAAAGATATTTTATCATTATTCTGAAATGTTTTATTTTAGCAGAAATATTTTATTAATATTCTGAAATATTGTTTTATTTTATCAGAAATATTTTGTTTTATCAGAAATATCTTAAATTGTTCTGGTAGTTTAGTGTTCAAAATCATGCAAATCAATCAGTTTGTTAATTTTGACTAGTAAATGGGTACTCCAAATCATGCAAATCAACCAGTTTGTTAATTTTGACTAGTAAATGGGTACTCAAAATTAACAAAATCGATCAGTTTTTTCAGAAAATAAAATATTTCAGAATTATTAAAAATATTACACTTGTTCGGTCGTTTCACCAACTAAGCTACTTTGGATCGTTTCACCAGTAACGAAGTTACTCGCTAACATAATTTTTCTTAATTGTCTTATCCGAGTAGTAATCGTTTTCTTTGCCTCGTATTCGTGGGATAACAGCGATCTAATTTTTTCTACTGCGGCAGAGAGAGAGAGGAACGAAGTCCTTGGCCTGATCATTTTTTACTGCAGCTAGTGACTGGAGCATCGCTGCCTGAATTCGTTTTATGAACTTGTATTCAGACGATAGTGTGAAACCACCATCATTTTTACGTTCTTGTAAGATTTCAAAATCAGAAATAATCTTTTCAGGATTCAGTTCATTAGATATTAATACTGTCTTTTTTAATTTTTTTATAGCAACACTTACATCATTGATATTTTCATAGTTCATTATTTAGTATATATATATTTAAAAGAAAAAATATCCACTATGAACCTCTATTCGAGTCTTTTAGCAAGTTCAGGAAGGGGCACAGCACAAGATATAGTATTTACATATTTACAACCCAGAACTCGTAACTTGTGGATTCTACCAAAGTTCAACGGGTCCACGAAACACTACCCCCTATGAGAACCCCTAAAGCGTCAAACAACGGTCTAGAGGCCCAAGAGGGTGCGTTTGGTGAAGACAGTATAACATATAATCCCCATTAAACTCGTAGCTTGCCACCGCATTCTACCAAGTTTAGAGGATACAGGGAACATATAATCTTAATTAAGGACAGCACAAACATACAATGAATGACATGAAATATATACAATGAATGAAATCTTAATTAAGGACAGCACAACACGTAGTATTTATAATATATACAATGAATGAGTATAAACAATGAATGAATGACGGCACAAACATACAATGAATGAGTATATACAATCAATGAATGACGGCACAAATATATATGAGGCCATTTTCTACGCTCAACAGAACACCCCCCCCAATAATCAGCCCGTGGGTGATACAAAACATGTATCAACCACCAGTGACGTGTGGTTGGAGGGGTTCTGTTGAGCGGAAGGGGGCTGGCGGTGCCCCAATTAATTATAAAAATCGTTAATATGCATACCACCGACAGTTGTCAGCCATGGGGATTCGATGGCCGGGCCACAATTATTACGGTCCGATACGTTATCAACTGAGCTATCGAATCATCTAACAATATTACGTTTTAGAAACTATTATATAGCTACGGTTTCTGAATAGATTGTAAAGTTATACATATTTCTACATTAAAACAGAGGTTTCTGAATATCTTGCACTAACAACGTGTTCTGAATAGATTGTAAATATTTCTGTATTAAAACAACCGTTTCTGAATATCTTGCACTAACAGTGTGTTCTGCCAAGATTTCTCGTAACATATTGTAAATATATAAATGGCGTGTCCTGCCTTGATAAAATATATGTACATGCTACCACTGCACTATCATACCTACAGATCGGTTTGTATATTTATGTATTATAACAGCGGTTTCTAAACAGATTGTAAATATATAAACTGCGTGTTCTGCCTCGATTTCTCGTAACAAATCTAAAAATAACTCGCTACATTGTACGATGGGAAATACGTTTATATAATTATTTTTTGAGCTAAAGACCATAAATATCCTTCTATGAGTATAATTACTGATATTAATTACGACGTAGATAGTTAATTGACCAATTGCGACCATAAAAATCAGAAATCTACGGATAAATATATGCACGCAGAAGTAATCTCCCTTTCGCATGAGTCAAAAATAAGTAGTATAAAAATGAGATTTTCTGACAAAAAGGATAAATGATTAAAAAATAGTTAATAAATATAATTAGAGGTAATTACTTGATAGTGATGATAGTTGATCTCATTAACAATATTGGAACATGATTTTCTGTTTATATTTACTGGAAAGAGTGGATTTGGTTATATTTTCTGCGACGTATTTTACCACACGCGACTTAATATCAAAGTATTTCGCAGCTGAATACATTGATTGAAATATAATTTCTTCGCCAGTTCCTATGTTTGTGGATTTTACCGCCCTCCTTACCATTGTTCTGTTATATTTACCAGTCTCACCCCGTGCAGAGTTCTCGCTCTGTGTAACAGTTTGAAGATCGGATAAACTATTATTTTGAGGATTCCCGTCAATATGATCGATCACAAGACCGTCCTTGATCAACCCTTGTGACCTTCATACACCAATCGATGACAGAGATAAGGTTTCTTCCCAGCAGTAAACAATAGATAACCATGATTATTAATATAACCAAGTGGTACTTTTTCTGACAATTTCTGATCATACCATTAATATTTGATTCGTAGTTTATTATTGTAGGATGCTTTATAAACTCGTGGTTCATATTTTGCTCCATTATACAATAATATCATTTGTTTAAATCATAATTTGTCTGAAAACTTAGATAATCCTCCACGATTTTATAGCGTTGTTATTGACTCTGTCAGGGTCGTTATTTTTTTTTTATTGTCATAATATCTTTTAAGCTCTCTGTTTACCACCACAACACGCACACAACTGTGTTTTTCCTCGTACTCCAGCACCACATCGCAGACATGGTATTGGTCCTAAGTTTCCACGGTGAACTTTTGCATGTGTTGTCCGCAGAATTCCTTCCTGCAGGATTTATTACAACGAGTTAATGATCCGATCACTAACCATTTGCATTGAGACATTGTATATACAATACTTTTTATTTAAATTCTTGTCTGAAATATAATATGGATGAGTTTAAAATATTATCCCGAATAAAGCCTTGGAAAACCAGTAAATTCAACCTCGACAGGATATCTCCTGATGTGCCAATAGGAAATCTGGTTGATCGGAAAAATAAAGGTTTGATCAATAAAATTCACGACGCCAAGAAAGAATTTCACGCAGATGGTACATCTAATGTTTGGTCAACGTTCAAGATTATTCGTAATGACAAAGTCAAGGCCAAAGGTGTCGACGCTGCGATGAATCACAAAAGAGCAGCAGCTATTATTAAACAGCTCGATGATGGAAGTTATCTTTTCAGAATAAAATTTGTCATACTTGCAGTAACAGATAACTGGATTATCCGCGACAAATATGATCCCGTCCACGGTAATAAAAAACTGTCATACTAAGTAGAAATTCCAAACCAGGTCTATTGACTGGTATTGACAAACCGTATTATGAGCGAGCGTATCCTGTAAAAGCATTTATTTATGGAATCTATGTGATAAATGAAAAACATAGCGTTGATAAACTGGCGGCAATGAAATTTTAAAAATTAAACTGTGTAGCTGAACGAGTAATAGAACATTTTACAAACGCGGCCCGTGGAAACGGTTTAACAGATAAAAGACGTAAAATGATAAACGAGTGGGGCGAAACAGTTAAAGATACCGGGGCGTCTATTAAAGATGTCACTGAGTTAGGAAAAGGATTAAAATTCCCAATAACCGTAGCGACGATTACAGGAGAAATATTATATGAATCAAAATATAAATCAAAAGGAGCTTCGATCGAAATTATTGATCATAACGCGCATGCATGGACTAGCGCAGTAACAGTGTTTCCACGAAATCGAACTGTTAAATTTTATGATGATAACATGTTTGATTTTATTAACAAAATAAGTAAAAACAATCCTGTGTCAGTGTGGTTATTTAAGGGCTCAGATGATGAAAAATATGATCAATTTGTGCGACCTAACGGTGAAATATATCTTAAAGAATCCCTTCATGAAGAAATGAAAAATCTTGCTCAAAGATATTCAGAAAACATTGTTGAGTTGCTCAGCAACAGTTTTATTTTTTCATCTGTTGCAGCTCATGTTGCTAAAGAAAAAAACTCGTGGAAACCAACCCGAAATGAATTTCTTTCGGATATACAATCAAGTTGTGTCGTGTATGGCCACGGCGGATTGTGGAATACCAAATATAATTACAACGATATGATATCTGTTGATATGGTTGCGTGTTATCCAGGAAGTTTTCTCGGATAGGGAGATTGTTCTAATTATTTTGCAAGGTTCGGTCATCCAACACATGAAATGACGCGAGTATCGATAAATGGACCATTGCCGGATTTTGATCTAACTGGATTTGCTTGTGTTGAATCATTCGAGTTTGCTATTGATCTTCGTACGATATGTTATGTTTTGTTTGGTAGACATTTCTCAGAAAAACGCTGGGCACCAATAGTTTTATTACGATATATGCTCGGTTGTGCGATATTGGTATCGTTGGTGGTTAGTGAGACAATTATATCATATAAGAAACAAACCGACGTTTGGCTACCACCGTTGGAAAATATCAGTCTCGATGAGGTCACTAAGGAATTTAGAGAAAAATGTCCTGACGCTTTCGAGGATGATATCATCAAAGAAGCTCCTAGAATCCTCGAGATTAAACTCAATAATAGCGATAAAACGTCAAAGGATCTTGGAAGAAAAATAATAGGAAAGTTTACTTAAGGTGGTGCATATGATCATAAACAACGTCATGCACGTTTAATACTGGATGATACCGAATACGATTTTATAGTTGCTGATGCAGCAGCGAGAAATATATTTATAAACCGCGAAGACGTTTATTTATCTAATGAAACACGACTAGGTACGATTGTAAGCTATATGGATGGAGAATCGCCTCAGTATACGCATTTAAGATCATCGATGTTGGCCTACGTGAGCATAAACTTGCTATCTATGATAAATAATTTTCCTGATACCGCAGTTAGGGTTGCAACGGATTCGTTCTATATTGGATGATTTTACGGACGATAATGCACCGTGCGGTTCATGAAGAATAAAGAAAGAAAATGTACTTGATTATACAAGATCAGCAGATGTTACGATCAAAGATGATTATTATAAAAATCAACGATCAAATATATCATCGACAACTTTGTTGTTACCATCGGTATATGATCCAATAGCTAGATATAAAACGATATACATAAACGGATCGGATGTTCTGGTAAAACCACTCGAGCGATCGAACTATGTTAGAACTCAGATATGATCGTGCTGACACCTACACACAGACTTGCGCGAGAAATGAAACAACGAGGAGTACAATCATATACTTATCACAGCTTCTTACGATGGAAGGGTGATACATGGACATCTTTAAGGATGGGTGAGAAATACATTCCAAAGATCATGATTTGGGATGAAATATGCACGGTGCCGTTAGAAACATTAAAAACATTTCTAGATTGGTTGTTAACAAGAAATACTGCTGTAATAATGTATGGCGATCATGGTCAACCACCACCGTTTGTTGGACCATCTCCACATGGATGGCTAAAAACTTTGTCGATTATTACGAAGAAATGAATGATGATCATAGAGCACTTGATGCAACGTTGAAACAGTTTAAAAAATTAATCAGACTACAACCGAATAAAATTCAGTGTGAAGTAATGCGTGGAATAATTTCAGAAACACCCATGAATGACTTTCTACAAACGTGGCGACCAAATGATCTGATAGTTGCAAATAGAAAGATAGTTCGTGATACACTTCAACGAGAGTTGTTTCAGTTGCATAAGGAAAAATATCCAACATTGCCAGTTCCATTATGTTATCGACCAGCAGATACACGGCAGCAGAATATTGACGTTGATATACCAGGACACTTGACACAGTCAAGGAAACAGAATCTTGTGCTGAATGATATTGTCACAGTTGATGACGATGTTGTTGAAGATGCTCTACGTGCTGATAAATCCCCGTGCACGCTTGGATACGCAATGACGATTCATTCATCTCAGGGATTAACTATTACTGATACAGTTGTCTGGATCGCGAACTTAGTTTATCTTGCAGTGTCTCGAGTTAGAAAACTATCTCAATTGAGACGAATCGTCATGGACTCGTCAGTGATTAGTGATGATATTGACGAATGTCAAAGTGATATAATAAGAAAAATATTAGCTGGTTATAAACAATCTGATAAAAAAAATAATCGAGAATTTGATCTCGACGTCGAATTTATCAACACATTGAAACAACAACATAATAATCATTGTGCAAGTTGTAATTGTATAATGTTATGGCGGTATCTGAAAAATGATCCAAGACAATTTACCGTAGACAGAAAAGATAACAGTCGCGGTCATACACGAGAAAATATCATGTTGACCTGTCTTGAATGTAACCGACGTAACGGAGCTAGTTAAGTGATCGCGGTGGTAATTGTGTATCCTCGGGAATTACTTGTAATTGTTCACGTACAAATCCAAGTTGAGGAGCAGTTGAATCCAGCCTGTAGATTGCGGTCTACCTGAGGATCTAGTTACAGTGGATATCTTATGTGTGGTAACACTCCAAATAGGATCAGTCGCTCTTTTTTTACCACCTTCGAGTTCACCGGGCTCGTATAAATACCTGACAGTGATATTACCTAATACTGGCTGTGCTGCAAGATCACGTCGTTGTGTAGGTATATTTTGTTTTGTAATTGCGGTAATAATTTTCATGTTAGTCGTTCGAGTGATCTCATTATTTAACGCTGCTATCACATTTAGCAATCTTGCAACCCATTCACGACATCTCGTATCCTGAATAAATTCCTTCGCATATTGATATCCAAATAACCGCTCAGCGAGTGTTCGATTAAATCGTTCAACAATTGCCTGATCACGATGAATTGCAGTATGTCCTCGTCGTATTTTGGTATTATGTTGTTGCATCAGCGATGATACTGGACCAAGAAATTCCTTGCCAGGATCAACCTGTAGCAGCTGTGGCCATCGTAATGGTCCTCGTTGATAAATTCGTTTAAAAGCATCGGACACTTCAGATGCTGTCTTCGTTGATAGCGGTTCTGCATCTTTATATCTACTTGCAACATCAACAACGGTTAGCGCGTATTTGTACGTTTTTCTACGTACATTATCATGTGGTAAAAACAGAATATCAGCTTGATGAACTTCATTAGGAACACTAACATCGAAATGTGCAAATCGAATTTGCTTGGGTGGTGGTAGGTAAATTTGCCATATTGCCTGTTTGGATAACCACGCTTTAGCAGTAGAATGTTTAACCGATGCTGCATCAGCAAGTTTACTAATTGCTGCTTTACCTTTCCAGTATCCTCTTGGAGAATAATAAATCGATTCCATTTTTATATATTAAGCCCCTAGCGCTAATTTACTTTTCATCGCTGATCTTACTAACCAATGAGCTAATTTTTCTTTGATATTTTTATTTTTTATAGAATTTAGCGCATGAATTAATTTCACATCTGCAACATGCCTATGTTGTAGATCATTGCTTTTATACGCTTATCATGAACATGACATGCTTTATCAATAGCGTTTATTGGTTCCTCGCCTGGTTTTGGTTGATCCTGATTATCAAGCCTGATATCGAGTCGAGTACCAGGACCGCAATAATTATATCCTGGTAGATGTTTTTCTCCTGGATATTTAGCCCACGGAGTTCCTGGTAGCTTTGTTAATTTCGCTGCAATATCACCTCCGCGTTGCTTTCTTTTTTTTTACTTGACTTTGACTTGGACTTTGGTTTTGGTTTTTCACCTGACTGCATTGACTTGTCAGTAGAGATAAATTTGAATTTCTTTGTACCACACCGCGTACACTTACCCGTAACCGCTGATTTGTTATTTTTTTTGTGGTAATAGTTGCTAGTGTATCCATCGGTGTACGCGTCCTGCACTTCACACAATATAAATCCATAGATATTTTATATAGCATGGATATAATTGATTTCTCAGCGACAAGAAAACGAGAACCTGTCAAACACCATCCTGCGTTACCGAATTCCATCAGAATGATAATAATAGGACCATCTGGGAGTGAAAAGACACAGTTGTTACTTAATCTTACAATGAGATGGTTAAAGTGGGATAAATTGTATTTGGTAGCCCCGTCAGTTGATGATCAACAATGTTATGATGTGCTCAAGGATTTTAATGAAAACGCGCGATTACTGGTTGACGATGTTTTCAAGTTTATAACCGATATTGATGAAGCACCATCAGTAGATTCCATAGACGGATTTATTAATAATTTGGTTGTGTACGACGATGGATAAACAAACAAACCCAGCTAGAATATTTTCTCGAGGTAGACATAAAAACACTGATGTCAATTACGTTACTCAACGATACACACAAATACCAAAATTGATCAGAGATAACTGTAATATTTTAGTTGTGTTTAATGGAGTTGATACACACACGATGAGAAATATTCATCAAACTTGGTGCAGCGGTGACATGGATATAATTAAATTCAGAAACTTCTTTTTACGAGCGCAAGCTACTCCGCATAGATTTATAACAATAAATTTGCACGATCCTAGAACAAGATATCGTATTGGACTTGATAAAATATTTGGATGAATAGAAGCAGAGAGGGTGACGACCGCATCCCTTGTTTGTTTGGGTCAATCAATGACGCGGTATGGTAGTTACCTCTATGAAGGGTCACTATTTTTTTTTGTCTAAAAAACGTACGTGACGAATTAAGTGGTCTGTTCAGCCTCTCTGCTGCTACTTTTTATAAATCACTACTCACTGTAACCACATCTTATCTCCATGTACGTGATCTTACATAATATATTGACATATCGCTTAGGTGATCCAAATGACTTCCAGGAGGATCTGTATGTTATCTGATGGCGTCACATCTTATGATATAAAATAAATATTTGTCGACCAACATAGCGGGTAGGGTTATTCTATTTTATACTGCTTACATTCACGTGGTTGAGCGCTTTCAGCTGGTTGACATTATGTAATTATGTGACGTTGGCGTTTCTGATCTACTGTAATGGTACATGCTACTCGAATACGGGTTTTTACTCTACGTGCTTAAGATATCCTTCCTGTAATTGGTTAGTATATATATATATATATATATATATATATATATATATATATATATATATATATATATATATATATATATATATGATGACTTAAATTGATCATTGCTGTATTGAAACATATGTGATAATTACACATCGCATTTTGTAAACCACGGAAATACCACATGTATTATATTTTCTGCTAATATTCACGGGTTGTATAATAAATATGACATACGTTAAATGGCTCCGTGTTGAACGTCAATTTATGTCGTAACGTCAGTATGAACGTAATTGGCTCCCTATCAAAGTCAATACCAAACCTGAATGTGGACTAAAATTAAAAACACCATCGATTGTTGCTAATGAAGAAACTGGTGCACATTCAACTTTTTAAAGAATCCATTTAATTTTGGTCCGTAAATTTGGTCTAAAAGTAAGAGGTTTTTAAAGGAAAAGTTTAAGATATAATGCATTAAAAAGAAACAAAAAAAAATATGACTTGTAGAATGCACTAAAATATAGGAATTTCGTGAATACCAGGAATTGGTTGTGATTTCTTTGACGCCTTTGCAAGCCACATTCAAACTGGTACGTTAAAGTAATTCGTATTAAGTTCTATTCTGTCCATTGTAGATCACAATGGTGGAAGAGAACAGATGTCTGAGAATATGTATGGCTGGAGGATGCATATTGTGTATTTTGACACCGTTTTTTAGCATAATCCCAATCTGCATACTTGCATTGTAAGTATAAGAAATATTATCAGACTGTACTTTATCTTAGACTTTAGATAATACAAATCTTGTCTGTTGTCTAGCATTTAGTCTTGGATAATTTGTATCTCACAGACGCTTAACTTATGCTTGCAAAATGGATACTATACTAATGATACGATTCTGTTGCTACAGTGACTCAGCAGACAATAATGCATAGCAGTCATCTAAAAAAGTTGGTTTTAGAGCAATGTAATGATCGTACACATACATATATAGAACAACGTAATGATCGTACACATACATATATACAGCAATGTAATGATCGTACATAAACATACATACAGCAATGTAATGATCGTACACATACATATATACAGCAATGTAATGATCGTACACATACATATATACAGCAATGTAATGATCGTACACATACATATATATAGCAGTGTGATGATCGTACATACATATATATATATATATATATATATATATATATATATATATATATATATATATATATATACAGCAACGTAATGATCGTACACATACATATATATATAGCAATGTAATGATCGTACACATACATATATATAGCAATGTAATGATCGTACACATACATATAAACAGCAATGTGATGATCGTACACATACATATATACATGAATGTAACACACATATACACATACATACATACAGCAATGTAATGATCGTACACATACATATATATAGCAGTGTAATGATCGTACATACACATATATATATATATATATATATATATATATATATATATATATATATATATATATATATACAGCAACGTAATGATCGTGCACATACATATATATAGCAATGTAATGATCGTACATAAACATACATACAGCAATGTAATGATCGTACACATACATATATATAGCAATGTAATGATCGTACACATACATATATACAGCAATGTAATGATCGAACATATACATGTATGCAGCAATGTAATGGTCGTACACATACATATATACATCAATGTAACGATCGAACATATACATGTATGCAGCAATGTAATGGTCGTTCACACACACACACACACACACACACACACACACACATATATATATATATATATATATATATATATATATATATATATATATATATATATATATATATATATATATATATATATATATATATATATATATATATTTATATATGTAAACCGCAACGTAATGATCATACACATACATATATACAGCAATGTAATGATCGTACACATACATATATGTATATAAATATAATGATCGTACACATACATATATACAGCAATGTAATGATCGTACACATACATATATGCAGCAATGTAATGGTCGTTCACACACACACACACACACACACACACACACACACATATATATATATATATATATATATATATATATATATATATATATATATATATATATATATATATATATATATATATATATATATATATATATATATTTATATATGTAAACCGCAACGTAATGATCATACACATACATATATACAGCAATGTAATGATCGTACGCATACATATATATAGCAATGTAATGATCGTACACATACATATATATAGCAATGTAATGATCGTACACATACATATATACGGCAATGTAATGATCGTACACATACATATATATAGCAATGTAATGATCGTACACATACATATATATAGCAATGTAATGATCGTACACATACATATATACAGCAATGTGATGATCGTACACATACATATATACGGCAATGTAATGATCGTACACATACATATATATAGCAATGTAATGATCGTACACATACATATATATAGCAATGTAATGATCGTACACATGCATATATACAGCAATGTGATGATCGTACACATACATATATACTGCAATGTAATGATCGTACGCATACATATATATAGCAATGTAATGATCGTACACATACATATATATAGCAATGTAATGATCGTACACATACATATATACGGCAATGTAATGATCGTACACATACATATATATAGCAATGTAATGATCGTACACATACATATATATAGCAATGTGATGATCGTACACATACATATATACTGCAATGTAATGATCGTACGCATACATATATATAGCAATGTAATGATCGTACACATACATATATATAGCAATGTAATGATCGTACACATACATATATATAGCAATGTAATGATCGTACACATACATATATACAGCAATGTAATGATCGTACACATACATATATACAGCAATGTAATGATCGTACACATACATATATACAGCAATGTAATGATCGCACACATACATGTATGCAGCAAAATAATGATCGTACACATACATATATACAGCAATGTAATGATCGTACACATACATTTATACAGCTTAGACGCGAAGCAGATTCATGAAAATCAATTTTGTACACTGGACGCACAGCACCAGATGTTGACCCCTTTATGGTTAATAATATATTTCAGAATGTGCAACGATGAAAGTGTCTCTTTGGACTCTTGTTATTAGCGAAATGACCCTTTACATCTTTTGGATGACATTTTTGTATGTTATTCTCGCTGTCCCGTGGTTCAGTAACTCACAACGAAAAATCTGTATGAGTGGGAAAACACATTAAACCACCACATATATGATTGGACCGATGCACTTTAGAGTATCCCCGTGATCGTACCCATTAACAATACTTTTCCAATTTGTATTTCTTTCTGTTTTTAACCGTTACTAGCCTGTGTGTATTATAAAACAGCATAATTCGTAATAATTTCTTACATTTGCTTGATATCTACTTTCATATTCACTGTAACAGTTCTTCTTTAGTGAACGCATTAATTCACTATTGCATTACTTCCCAAGGTATATCAGGTGTCTTTCTTGTAATACTTTCACCAGGGTTAGAGATGCTAACACTTTTACTGGAAACCATTCACGAATTATGAAAGTGTACAGGAACAATGTACATAGGGTTTTCAGCTATATCAAAATGAAAATTAAATTCAGTCATAATTCTCCATAAGTGGGATCATTAACTATAAATTGGTTAATTAAACACTGCAGCAAGTCAACAAAAATATCAGTACTTTTATTGATATGCGCAAAATAACTTTCATATTTAATCCGTTTAATATGCATTTATGTTGTGTTTTTTTCAGGAAAGATGGAAACCAGATCGAATGTGCCCGGCCAGGTGTTGGAATTCCTGTGGTATATATTATCATTATAGCCTTAAACCAAGTACGTGTATGGGTGAAATACCCAAACAATGATTCATCTTACGTAATGCATTACAGATGCGTAATGAATTCATTATACATGCGTAATGAATACATTATAAATGCATGCAACCTTTGATGGTTAACTGGCCAGTATAAACCTGAAAGCATTTTTAGATCCTAGTTATTTCAGTATGTCCAAATCTGTTGGTGATAATCTCTGCGTGAATTAGATCAATGCAGTAAAAAGGCGCTAAAGCGTATACATATACATCGTTTGAGGACGAACGATAGGATAACTAAATGAAGAAATAAAAATAGTCGGATGTTACTCACGCTGAATCTTTCTGGCAACGTCAGTGTAGATACATTAAGTCAAGAGGCATCACAGGATTTGTACATGAAGGGCATTAAGTCAAGAAGCTATTCTTCACACCACTTATACGATTATTGACAATGTTTAATGATCCGTTTGAATTGCAAATAAAGCATTGATTTTCACCTAAAAGAACTTTATTCTGCATTGTACAGAAGTGTATATTCTCCGTCTTCCGATGGCTGAGGAATCTAGTATTCCCTCACAGTCCACCATGTCCTCGGAAAATGAACCCGAGCTAGACTAAAGGACTTTAACTTTAGCAAGGTTTGAAATAGGGAAAATGAAATTTGCCAGAGGAGGCAATTCCAGTTTCCAATGTTGAAATCAATGAATTATGAAACATACTAATAGTAATACAAAATAGTTTCTTGGCTCAGTTTTTCACAACTTACCTTTGAAGTCCAGAATGTAAAAATGATCAAGCAGAGCTAGCAGACGTTTGGTAGGTGAACGTAAAAAGAAAGTCAATCGTATATTCTAAAACCCTAATAACACTCATCATTTATACAACAATGTAATCAGAATTAAACTTTCGTTTAACAATGCATAAGATATGCAATGTATTTTTAAATTGTATATGATAACCAGTGAGGAGAACCAAGCAAATACGATTTTTTATTTAAAAAAACATAAACCTTATGCAAAAAAACAGAAATGTTTAAGCGCCGCCAATACAGACATAATTACATGCATACATGCATGTATGCACGCAAGCACGCACATGCACATGCATACACACATACATAATATATACATACATACATACATACATACATACATACATACATACATACATACATACATGCATACATACATACATACATACATACATGCAATGATGTTGAGATACCGATATATATTTTCAAGATGAAAATGAAAGCCGAAGCCATTTCTAGAGATGCGTATCTCCAGTAACCCCCAAGGCTTGTTCATACCTTTTTGAGAATTCTCGACTGTCAAAAATGTTATAGAAAAATAAACAAGGCACATTGGGATCTCTTTAATGATTAAGAGAATATCCAAAAGCAATCCTAAGGGATTTACATTGTCGTTGACAGTTGATGTAATTCTTTATTAATAGGAGGAAGGATGAATGACTTTTTAAACTGGTCTAAACCGGAGATTGACAGGAGACGAACATAATCTGGAATATTGCACGCAAGTTCCCTCATATTTGTAAATATAAACCGTATTTCTAACCCTTGACCACACTTTCACTGAAATCATGTTCTCTTTTTCTTAATTATATTTGCTTAGGTTGGAGTTTTCTCTAAGCATCTGGCAGTTGCCTTGAGTAAAAACAATTCACAACTTCTTCAGTCTCGGGAAAGAGTCTTCTTTTCGCTGTGAATGGATTTTAATTAGATGTACACATATTGACACCTTGTTAAATAAAAAAGACGATTCTTGGATGAAAAATTTAAACTAATTTCTTTAACGTCTTTCCATTAAAAAAAAACAATTGTTAGACTAAATGAACATCAGATAACAGAACTTTTATTTACTGGAAAGTTTAAACTAACTCAATCGAAAACTGCACGATAGACATGCAAAGTACTTATTCTTATTGTAGTATGGTGTTCACATCTATTGTAATTGTCTAATCAATGTAGGCAAATCTCTGAGGTTACAAACGTTGATCAACGAATGACACAAACGAGAAACTGTGAGGAATAAGTCTTGTAGAGGAAGCTTATATTCCGTCTTTGTGAAAATAGCACTATCCCACACTCCAACTCCAACCAACCTCCGAAAAGAAAGAAAGTTGTAAATACGGCCAACTCCCACCAACCTCCGAAAAGAAAGAAAGTTGTAAATACGGTCATACATCTTCAAGCCAACAAAAATGCAACATCATTACACTGCTAGCTATAGTCCCCTCCCTCCATTCACATACACGCATGTGTGTCACTAACACTAACCCAAGGGTTGATCCAAATTTTAAAACTTATATCCCAAAGTTTGAAGTCTTTCTATCAAGTGATGTTGTAGGAGTTGTACGATATTATCAATACACACATTTACCTAAGTCGTACGAGCGAGACAACATAATCCCCACGTTTTCTTCGAAAATGGACTGGGATACAAATTGTGTAATTTATCATTGAAGAGCTTGACCAAACGTACCTCACCTTAATATACAATAGCTTATTCATTGAGGGTTTTCAAGCAGCCATTTCATAACGAATTTAATCAATCTAGATTTAGACAAAATTTATGTCTCATAGTATATTACACAAATTGTTCAGTTGCAGATCTTAGTAGACCGGGGATCTCACATTGTCGGTGGTGTGTGTGGGTGTGTGGGTGTTGGGGTGTGTGTGAACTGAAAATGGTGCTCGGATTCCATCATACCACACAAAATACTTACATAAGATCTGAAAGAATTGCTTAACAGGTAAAAATCGATCACAACGTATGTTTAGTACATTACCTTTATTGCAGAGCGCGCTTGACATTGCATATCTGTAGATTATAGTAATATAGAGTGGATTAACTCTGTAGGTTATATCAGTATAGAGTGAATTAACACTATAGATTATATTAGTATAAATTGGATTAACTCTGTAGATTACAGTAGTAAAGAGTGGATTAACTCTGTAGATAATAATATTATTAATTGGATTAACATTGTAGATTATAGTATTATAGAGTGGATAACTCTGTAGATAATGATAATATTGACTGGATTAACTTTGTAGATTACAGCAGTATAGATTGGATTAACTCTGTAGATTATAATAGTGCAGAGTATATTAACACTGTAGATTATTGTCGTATAGAGTGGATTAACTCTAGATTATAGTAGTATAGATTGGATTAACTCTGTAGATTATAGTAGTAGAGAGTGGATTACCTCTGTTGATTATAGCAATATAGAGTGGATTAACTCTGTAGGTTATATCAGTATAGAGTGCATTAACTCTGAATTAGCAGTATAGATTGGATTATCTCTGTAGATTATAATAGTATAGAGAATATTAACACTGTAGATTATTGTAGTATAGAGTGGATTAACTCTGTAGATTATTGTAGTATATAGAGTGGATTAACTCTGTATATTTTAGTAGTACAGAGTGGATTAACTCTAGATTATAGTAGTAAAGAGTGGATTAACTCTTTAGATTATAGTAGTAGAGGAGATTACCTCTGTAGATTATAGTAATATAGAGTGGATTAACTCTGTAGATTAATGTAGTATAGAGTAGATTAAGAATATTGCTTAGCAGTGGTTTAGTATTGTTTCTTAATAAACGGGGATAATTCTACGCATGTGAGTTTTTAAATGGGGAATGAATGAATTTACTTATTTGTCGCTCTCTTCTCTTTCTCTCTCTTTGTCTTTTCTCTCTCTCTGTCTCTATTCTCTCTCGCTGTATATATATATATATATATATATATATATATATATATATATATATATATGGCGCAGTTGTTATCGATATTGTTGTCATATCTATTATTGCCATTGTTATTATTATTATTATTATTATTATTATTATTTCACTGTCAGATGAAACGTGTTCAATATGTCTACAAGGCAGAAGCAGGTTGAATAAATTCAGTGAGTTGCCATGCAAACATGGTAAGTATCCTACATAATCTTTTGCCCTTCCCTTTTGAGTTCCTTTCCTTTTCTTTCTCTTGACATTTTCTGTCTTTCCCTTTATGTGCTTAATCAAATAGTGTCTTTATTGTTATAATAACAAATAAAACGTTCGAGTTGTTTATAGCTACAGTAGTTCACCATTGCGTCACTCTTATCAATATTGCAATCTGACAAATATCTATCATAAAGGTATGTGAAATTACAATACCACCTTTAAATACCATACTAACATGACATTAATGTACAATGACTAATTTTAATTACTGAATTTTCAACGCAAATATTGTCCATTTGTCACATAAGAATTGTTTATATTCTATGACAATTACAAATTTTACAATTTCAGTTTTTCATAGGAAGTGCATCACACGATGGATTGAAAAGCAGGTTGATCCAAGCTGTCCTTTATGCAGAGACAAAGGTATGCATCTTACCTCGCAGTTTCGATGAAATTCAGTACTTCAGGTGATAATAATAATCAGGTTAATTGTAACCTCGCAGGTTAAAATAAGTAACGGTACGCAGTAGGTCACAAGGGCATTGCCATCTTTTAATTCCGTTAATTTGTTTTCGTACTGATCAGTAAATAAAGGAAAGTACTGGAAGAAAAGTGACTTTTATTAAAGTCAGTGGATAAGAAATCACGACTGTTACATTTTTGTTTATTTGGGCTTAAGATCATTTTACAACGCAAAAACAGTATATACATGGTGGCTAGTATAATTGGTGGATGTAGAACCCAGGAATCACGAGAAGCTAGTGTGAAGCTTTCTCACACACATACAACGCGGACAGAGGAAGGATGGCAGTAATTGGCAAAGGCAAACACTTTGGACAACTCTCCACCCGGGTTTACCTGTACGTTATCAATGAATACAGTTCAGGTCACCACTGGTAAATAAGACCATTTCGCATAACTTGGATTTACCGCTTTTTTAACAGAACTTTCCAGTAGCAGAGTCCATTTGTGATAAACTAATTTGGTTCTGTGTGTGGATATTTACATTGCCAGGACTTCAAAGGGTCTTTCTAGTTTTGTTTGCTTCTGCAAACCAATATTTTATATCAACAATGTACTTCACTTGTTATCATTTTGCTTGTAATAACTTTAATGTAGTTTGAATACCTGGCTTGGTAATGTTATGAGGTTATTTGCTCTGTTATTAAGATTTGCGATATCGCAGAACCGAGGGAGGTCGACGGACATCGAATACAATTTGCCATGAAATTCACTATAGAATCGTATTTATATTTCTAAGTCAGTATTTCCAAGTAATTACGATTAAAACGGTTGCCCGAAAGTCGACTCTTATTGACGAAAATTTACATAGACTATTTTAAACTTTGCACCATAGTCTTCCGGCAGATTAATAAAAAAATATTGTTTTTTTTTGTCTCTTCTTGTAATCCTTTCTTTGATGCACACTTGCTTGCGTCTGCTTTAATTTCATTATATAAAAGAGTTAAAATAGGTCAAACATATTCACAGTGTGGAAAATGTGGGCTTCATTAACTTTCTTCAGCTCTGCATGCATATTTATGAAACGTAATTATAGTTTATGAGTAAATATTCAATGGACATTCTATATCAGCTCTACAATAATGGTATTTGGCATTTTTGATGGTTTGTAATACATTTTGAATGCATTTCAGTAGCTTCGAAATGAAATGATAGGTGTTGTTGTTATGAGTTTAACTCCATTTTTCAGCACATGATAGGTTTATACATGGATACCAGTACATCTGGCGGAGGAAGAAACCGGGAAGAAGCATCGATTCACGGGAAGCTTACGGCAAGAGTTCTCACATTCCCACGTAGGCCGAGTCCAAGACTCGAACCAATGCGAACAGAGTTGTGAAGAGAGTGATCCATAAAGGCGAACGCCTTAGACTGCTTGGCCACTCGAGGCCCCTGTTTGTTGATAGCGTGTGCCGTAGACCGCTAGGCCACTCGAGGCCCCTGTTTGTTGATAGTGTGTGCCGTAGACCGCTAGGCCACTCGAGGCCCCTGTTTGTTGATAGAGTGCGCCGTAGACCGCTAGGTCACTCGATGACTCTGTTTGTTGATAGTGTGTGCCTTTGACTGCTAGGCCACTCGAGGACCCTATTTATTGATAGCGAGCGCCTTTGACTACTAGGCAACTGGTGGCCCCTGTTTATTGATAACGCATCACATCTAAGATAACCGTACTTCTTCCTCACCTATATAATGATATGACTAGTTATATGAGGAACCATAAATAGCCACTTGTGGGAAACCCTATGTTAAATGTTATAATAGGGTTAACGTTGTGGTTTGTTAACCAAATCGAGTTAACATTCGTCACATCTCACCGACCTTCTTTTCCTCAAACATCGTTTCACAGGGGACCGTACTACAATATTCGCTTCGAACAGTCTTGCTTCTCCACAATAACCTGTTTCAAATAGCTGTGTCCGTAGTATTGCAGATGGGTCATTACGATTTCAGATACATCAAATAGTTCTAGTTGTACAGCATTTCCGATACGTGCGTGGATGCCTCCATATGTACTAACATGGTATGCGTCTTGGACTCTTCACTAGTCACCAAGGTAAGCATCTTGAACGTTGTTGAGAACAGGTGAAACCATGGAACTGGTTGCTTGTATTTATAGCCTAATGTCGGATCGAAACGGATTGAAATACTTCACCAATCCAAAAATGTGTTACAAAATTCATTATGAGCGTGGAATCTACATTCCAATGAGAAGAGAGCGGCACACGGTGTCACATGCAGTATATACGTGTTCCAGCGTTTGTCCATTGTTGGTCAATGCGACACGGTTTGGAGATGGCTGAAGCCATGACAATTTATGTATTGGGTGCGCATGCTATGGCTAAGAGGAGTGATTGTATTACAGATACGAAAACCATTGCATGCGTTCAGGAGAGAATGATTTTAAGATGGATTTAGCAGATTTTGTTTCGTCTTCGCAAAGATATTTGCCAGCACCACTGCCTTCACCACCTTCTCCATCGTTATCTTTGGTAGAGTATTTTAGAAAGAGATAGGAGGAAGAACTGGAGAGCGTTACTATAACAGTAGAAACAACCAGAACAAACACTTATTATTCACCAACATGAAGAAGAGGAAAGAAGGAAACGAGAAGAAGAAGAGGAGAAGAGAAAGTGTGAAGGTGGAGGAAAGAAGAATGAATGTGATATCCAAACTCTGTGTACTACAACACAATTGGCAGATTACTGGTATCTGAGACAAATGTATTGGACCTCTTTAACTTGACCCAAGAGATAGAGTCCATCTCGTACTAAACACTCCAGCCCAACCATCACTGCCACTGAGATGCCATCATCAACAGTTATCGCTACCAAAGCATCAACAGTTGCAGGAGGAGAAGTAAGACTTGTTCGTGGTAAGGACTTAAGACAGTTAAAGATCATCTTGTCAAGTCCATGAGTTTGTCAAAAACAAAGCCCAATGGTCTTTTTCAGGCCACCTACATCTCTATAAACGAGACATATTACTCCATGATTGCCAATTTCGGTAAAACTTAAACCCCTTTCCGATGGTTGAATGGTGTGCGTGTGTTTGGGTGTGTGTTTAAGTCACTGGGTATTTGACAAATAAAGACAAAGAGACACGTATGTTTTCTTTTCGGTATATTCTCTTTCTGAAAATCACTATGAACTTATGAAAACACATAACACAAGTCCATTTTCTTCTTATCTTACTGTCCTTTCTTTAGAATTTCTTCATCGGCATTAGTTCTTCTTCATCTTAAATTTATTCTCGTTGTCTGGAGGTTTTGCCTTTCTTGAATAAATGGGTTCTTCACCATTTTCTACAGACCGCTTCTACTTCTCCTCTACCACTTCCCTTATTTTTGTTTGTTCTTCTTTTTCTTAGGGCACTCTGTAGACCAGTGTACTTTCTTCTGGGTATGATAACATGTATCTTGACCTTTGTCTCTCGTTTCTTTTGGCGTTCATTTTCTTTTGACGTTATGGGCGTTCTGGAGCACAATGTCGTTTCCACAAACAGACATAGCATATTGTGACTTTTATCTCTGGATGAGTAGTTCGTCGTCTTCTCTAAAGTATATTTACGTATTACTCTCTGCCAATTTCTGACCAGAAGGCAAGCTTTTTGGACTCTTCCATCTTGACTGTTGAACCCACTGCATTTAAAACGAAATTCTGCAATCAAGATGAAACGATTGCAGTATTCAAGTGAGACACAGGATTAAAATAAGTGGTAAAAACGTGCCATGTCGCATGAGATGAGGTTGTGACTTAAATCGATGCGAGCGATTTCGAAGACGTGTGCGAATCTGAGTCAACGCCTTCTATCCCAAATGAAGATCGTTCAACAGGTCCTGAACATCACTACCAATGTCAAGGGACACACAAATCTAAGAACCATGGGCTACTTACGCGGTGAAATTTAAAGAATTCAAGGTCAAAGTAAAAGTAAAAGATTTTATCACCTATGTTTGGTATTCCTTGCTAGAAACCATGAAATGGCAATGCAAAGATAAAGACGACGATCGATTGAGACTCTTCATCCACCACGACATGCGCTCTGCATGTTAGTCACATGAACCCATTTAACAGAGTATATCCCTTTGACCCTAGTTGTTCCCCCATCTAAACCCTATAGACACATTAAACACAGGATTTCCCCATGGCCCCTAGTGTCTCCCGCATGTTAACCATATGAACGCATTTAGCACATTATATCCCCTTGGTATAATAGTGGCTCCATCACGTTATTCCAATGGACACATTTAACATATGTTTTCCCTTTGGTCCCATTGTGGCTTTATCATGTTAACCCTGTGCACACATTTTCCTCGGATTTCCCCATTGAACAAAGTGGCTATATTTGCCCTATGGTGTAATTATAACTACTGATATGTTTATGGTTTCTAGTTTAAATAGTATATAAAATTGTGTGTATGAAACGATATTTCTAAATATACAGACATGTAGCTGGAAACAACACATTTAATAGCACCTTTATGTCTTTAATATCCTCTAAATTAATGATAATAATAATAATAATAATAGCGCTTTACAACATTAGACGACACCTATAAGATAAAAAAACAACAACAAAAAAAAAAACATATAATGATATGATTACAAACACAAACACCATGCAATTAGAAAACATAAAATACACGCTGAGAATATTTATGATAGGAAACCATATTAGGTCTTTCAGTTTGTTCTTGCAGTCGAAATAAGTGAGTTTTGAGAGCACTCTTGAATGTGATCACTGTATCTTTGTGTCTAAGTTCAGTGGGCAGTTCATTCCACGCTGCTAGGCACTGGTATGCAAAAGAACGCGTCCATATGACTTTGTTTTCATAGTGGGAATAATGACTATAAGATTGTCAGAAGAGGAGCGTAAGTATCTTGCTGGTGTGTACACATGAGTGAGGTCAGATAGGTATGTTGGACTAGAGTCCGTCAGTGAAACGTAGCACGGAGAACAAATTTTGTGTTTGATTCTGGATCGAATGGATAGCCAGTGTAGGGTACAGAGCAGCGGAGAGGTGTGCTCTGATCGTGGTACTCTAAGTATGATCCGAGCAGCTGTGTTTAGAACGTTTTGAAGTTTTTGGAGTAGATATTGAAATGAACCAGACATAACTGAGTTACAATAGTCCAGTCTTGAAAGTACTAATGAACACACAAGTATTTTAGTGGCATCAACTGAAAGATATTTGCGAATGTTACAGTGTTTAAGAGGGTATCAGATTCGCCTGTAAAATTATGTTTTACAGGGCAACTGATTCGCTTGTAAAATGATACATTTGTGATGGCATCTGACAACCATTGTAAGCAAGATGCGGATGGCTTTTGAAAGGATTTCTTGCTACTCTCTACAATGATATATTTACAGTGTTGACGATATGTTTCAAAAGTATTTTACATGCTTCAGCGTAATATTTAAATGTGTTTTGTAATAATTGTCTTTAAGGGTATGCTAAAATTGCTATGATACTTAAACATTGTTTTATACTAATTTTGAAACTGTATTCAAATATAATGTAATTAAAATAAGCAAGGGCTTCTCCGCACAATCGGAATGGAAATTCACACTTCCGCCCATTAAAATATGACTAAATATAGTTTTATATGCATTTTGAGAATTAGAGTTACTATATCATGATATTTATAAAATGCTACTTTCATTTTCTATTTAAATATTGTTACGAATCAATGGTCTTAAGCATAGTAACATTAATGATGCAATATGTACCTAGTCGGATTTTTAAATGCATTTCACTAAACAAATTACCTGCAAATATTCATGATCCAAAACGAAAGGTCCTAAATTAGAAGTTAGCTTTAGACTATATTGAGAATCTGCATGATTCTTATAAATATTATCCACACGTGTCCGAAACAATAGCATTAAAAAAGACATATATTGAGACGGTAAACTTGTTCGTTGTGATAAATTACTACCAAATTTAATGAATAAGAAACACAAAGTACATTATCAAAATGTACAAGTATTCATAGACCAATGCATTATGTTAGTGTATAATAGTTTTGAATCCTATCAATATTGTTGAGAATATCGAAATTCAATCATAATTTCAGAGCACTATCTAAAACTGATTTTGAAAAATAGATCTTTTTTGTATGTTAATCAATAACTCAGTTGTTGTGATAGATATAGATAATCTAAGGAAAAGGTTAATATTGAGTTAGTGATGCCGTCAGAAAAAGATACAATCAAAAGGCCAATCATCAAGAACACCCCCCCCACACACAGACGCTCGTATATATATATATATATATATATATATATATATATATATATATATATATATATATATATATATATATATATATTATTTTTTTCTCCTCAGGATGTAATCAAGCCACAGAAGAGAGTCAGAAAGGTACGGAAAGTTCTGAAGTTGTCTTGCATCTCTGATTAATGCAGAATTATCATGATAATTACTACGCTCGAAACTTCTGAAATTATTGACTATCGTTACACCATAAGATAGGATTCTACAAAGGATTGGAGCTTCAACCTAGAGGGAAAGAATAGACGGAACACTGATCTAGGCTTCGGAAATTTTCTTCACGAAAATACACTTAAACAAAACAAATAGGTGTATACTCTGGAGTGAACATAAAGATTCCTGCTGGCGGGCTAATATCCAGTCGGTATATACTTAGATGTATTTACGCGGCATTCCTTTTAACTCCCTGCAATTGCAACAGCGTCTGAACCCTATTGGATCACCGAAGCGAAGCCATGTCTGAACAGAGCAAAATTAATACACTGATCCGTCTTAAAGAAATGTTCTGAGTTTACCGAATTAGCAATAAATATAATGCCGATCGTTTCAAAATATGAACATTTTGTAGAAATGGTTTGCAGATGCAGCTCGTCCGACACATGCACACCAATGCGTGTGATATTGCATATTGAATTGCATGTGACATACAAGGCTCTGAAGAAGGAGAACAATTCTGCTACAAAGAAAGAGTATATTGTAAAAAGTAGGGATATACCTTGTATACCGCAAATATGTTTTTAAGCAGAAGAGTTAAGAAATTATTTGACTGGAAATAGACTTGTATCCATGTCATTAAAGGTAGTGCCACAGCAAATTGCATATGAATGAAAATAGTGATATGACATGAGACAGACATAGTTGTCCAACACTGAGTTAGTTTCTAAAACCGGAAAAGAAAACAAGCAGAACAATTGGATATGTCAAAATACTATCGCTATCAAACCTCTTTTAACACAGGACAATTAATAGACTCAATATTATTTTCAAACTTTGATTTAGAATACGCAATAATTATCTTACTTTTTTAAAATAATACAAAAATAGAACACCAAATTTACGCTTGCCATGACCATTTTGGATCTCCTTCCCTATCAAATATTGTTTGCTTTTCGTTGTTTTGATTTCTTTGCTTTTTTCTGAGTGACTGAATGTGATTTAAAGGTAACGAACATTTACTATGCATGCTATTTTATCGGGACTTTGGAGGGGTGGAATAAATTATTTGAAATTGTATGTAATGTCATGAAAATATCAAATGTCATGTTTAAAGGAAAATAAACTCAGATAATCGTCCTCTTCTACTTCACCATCACCCTAATGCCCCATCCAGTCTCGATAAAGTGGTCGGTACTTCACCTGCACCCTAATGCCCCATCCTATCTCGATAAAGTGGACGATACTTCACCTGCACCCTAATGCCCCATCCAATCTCGATAAAACGGACGATACTTCACCTGCACCCTAATGCCCCATCCAATCTCGATAAAACTGACGATACTTCACCTGCACCCTAATGCCCCATCCAATCTCGATAAAGTGGATCCAATCTCGAAAAAGTGGACGATACTTCACCTGCACCCTAATGCCCCATCCAATCTCGATAAAGTGGACAATACTTCACCTGCACCCTAATGCCCCATCCTATCTCGATAAAACGGACGATATTTCACCTGCACCCTAATGCCCCATTCTATCTCGATAAAACGGACGATACTTCATCTGCACCCTAATGCCCCATCCTATCTCGATGAAGTGGACGATACTTTAATTAAATATATGGTTGAGATTTGGATAACACTCTTCTTAGAAAGAGAATTAATTTAATTGGATAGTAAAACCCTAATAAAATGGATACCAAAAAGTAAAATAATTTTATACTCACATCCTAATTAAATTGCATGATAAAAACGCGAATACAATTGGATACTACAAACGTAATTACAATGAATGCTAACAATCCGAATTAAATTGGACAATAAAAAAACTAATTAAATTTGATAATTAAACCCAACTAAATTGAATAACGAAAACCTAACTAAATTTGATCGGAAGAAATCTAATTCAATTTGGGTACAACAAATCAATAATTTATTAAATTAATACTAATTGTATGCTAATAAATATTATAGAACGGGATTCTAAAAGCATAATAAAAATGGATACTAAAACCTAACAAAAATTGGTACTAAATGGCTAATTAATTGATTACTAAAAGACTAATAGTAGTCCCCCATACACTACTAATAATTTAGTTGGAAACTAAAATTCATAATTAAATTGGATAATAAAAGTCTAATCAAATCTGATACTAAAAACCAATAAATTGATACTAAAACTTACAGAAATTGATATAAAATGCGTAATTTCATTGGATAATAAAATTCCTAATTAAATTGGATCCGAAAATCCTAAATATCGACAAAACTATCCTAAATACCGAAAATAACTATTAATAATTCCAGCTTTATAATTGCAAATGGATCAAACATGTTACACAGTTTCATCCAAATCTGCTTTGAATTCCATGTTGTCTGTTGATCTGTCTGTCTCTCGTTAAATGGCCACAATACATGGAAATTTGTGGAGTGTGAGAGTCAACAACATTTACAACGATGGAAACCTTTAACTCCCTCCGTGAATAGACGGCTTCCTCTAGTCTAGCACACACACACACACACACACACACACACACAAGAAAGTTATGTTTATAGCTGGGATAAAGACTACAAGAAGCCGTTTATTCAAGGGAGGAGTTAATTCTTCACATTCCCTTTAAAAAATTATAAACCTTTGGCTATTCATATTTAAAAAATTATAAACCTTTGGCTATTCACATTTAAAAAATTATAAACCTTTGGCTATTCATATTTAAAAAATTATAAACCTTTGGCTATTCACATTTAAAAAATTATAAACCTTTGGCTATTAACATTTAAAAAATTATAAACCTTTGGCTATTCATATTTAAAAAATTATAAACCTTTGGCTATTCACATTTAAAAAATTATAAACCTTTGATTCGAGACCAAATGAGTACGGGTTAGATTACCACCATCTGATTAACACAGATCCCATGTGATGCTGTGTCCGAAGCAGGGTTAGAATATCCATAGGGCAAAGTGGGCAACATTCCCAGGGCCCCCGAGGCTCAAGGGGCCACGTATATTATCCTCTGATTTCACAGGCAGTGTTGTTAATAGTACTGTAACCATATATATGGACAAGGCATGATAGCTATGGGCCCCTATGTTGGCTGTGCCCAAAGCCCCCAAAAGCCTTAATCCGGCCCTGGTCCGAGGGCAAAGATTTGTAATCTGTTTGCCTCAACTATTCGTTCTGCGTGCAAAATTCGAGATCACACAATTGATAAACAAAGTAGATATAACATTGCATGTTAATAGATCTTGCAGAACTTCTTTGTCAGATATATGATGTATTCAATGTCCATACAACATATTACATGATGGGGTGTACCGGTCTGTCGGTGTCAAATATGAAGAGAAATCATGGGCGCCCGCACGCTCATATGGGCAACGCAAGGGCTGGGGCGGAGTGGGGGATATACCTCCCCCAAGTTTTGCCTCTAAACATATTTTGACCTACAGCCGTAAAACTTAATAGCTGACCACTGCATGTTTACCACTTCTCGAATAATTCTGACGGCGCCCCCGAGAAAAATGAAAAGCCACGGACATTTGACATGTGATACACAACGCGTATTCGGCCCCCATTTCAATCAACGACTCGTATGGACCATGCTAAATTTTTTAAACGTGTTAAAATCTCTGCTCATTCTGTTAAATAGAAATTAAAGAATGCTGAGTGACAAACTTGAAAGCAATTTGTCTTTCTTACCAGGTCGTACTTATCAAACACTGATAAAAAACAAACTTTGCAAAAGAATTAACGTATTCAACTTGAAGTAGGTTTGCACCTGTATTACGTACATCTTAAAAAGCAATACTCGCACATTTCATACTAAAATCATGTAAACCTCTTGGGTCTAAACTCAGTACACTTATATGAATTTTCACCTCACAAGTTTGTTAAGATAATAGCTAATTGCTCAAAATGTTTATTACGTTGAACATGGTGTATTGTTATTTACCCATACAAAGCTGAATTCCAAGTTGCATACATATAAACAAAAGACGAGGAAATGTTGTTGTTTAACGCCATTTTTCAGCACACCATAGACGGCCAGTATTAATGGTGGAGGAAGAACCCGGGAAAACCCCAGAAAGAACCACCGACCCACGAGAAGCTACCGGCAAGCTTTCTCGCATACATGCATTGGCTGAATCCGAGCAGACAAAGGTGATGTGGCAGTGACCCGTAACGGAGAGCGCTTTAGACCACTCCACCACTCGGGGCGCCAAAGACGAGGAAATTAAAGCACTGTTAACAGAACATGCATCTCTGTTAAATCTTCTTTTGTATTCTTCGCAGGAAAATATGTACTTGTGGGAAAAATGTTTGGAGGGCGAGGGCTCTATTCCAAACTGAATTTACTTCGAGCAGTAATGACTGAATGTTTTATAACAATGCACGAAATACAGTAAGAACTGAAATCAAATTGGTGTAGTGTTGTGTTGAGGTAAGAAGAAGAAGAAGAAACAAAAAAACAAGACAATGTCACTTATAGTGAACTTTTTGTGTATGTGTGTAGGAGTGGATGTCTGGAATGGGGTCAGTTTGTGTGCGGGACATTAATTTTGGTATGTGTGTGTGTGAGGGAAGGAGTTAATGCGTGCGTTTTGGAACGTCGTGGTCCAATTATGTCTACGTAACATACGTCGAGGCGGATATGTGCAAACTTACATACTTACAGGCAGGGAGACAAAAATACTTGCATGTGAAAACAGTACAATTTAAAAGTAAATTATTATTTTACAAGTTATAATTCAGTGAGCAGCAGTCAGTCTATATTAGTGTAAGTAGTATAAGGGGTGAGATTAGCAACAATGGGAATTAGCATTAAAAACACCCCCTGGGTAAGATTAGCGACAATGGAAATTTAACATTAACCACCCTGGGTAAGATTAGCGACAATGGAAATTTAACATGGGCAAAAAACCCTGGGTAAGATTAGCGACAATGGAATTTAACATTGGAGAAAGGAAAAAAAAGGAAATATTGAGATTAGCGACAAAGGCATTCGAACAATGGAAAAAAAATATCGATTCTAGGGACAAAGGCAATTGAACATGGGGAATAGAGTTTGGGTCTGTCTAGGGACAAGGGGAATTGAACATGGGAATAGAGTTTGGGTTTGTCTAGGGACAAAGGGGAATTGACCATGTTAGAAGAAAAACTACTTTAGGGACAAGGGGAATTGAACATGAGATTTTTTTTTAAAAAAATTTTTATAAAGGGGTAGGAAATCGAAAGGCTATCTCTTTTCGAGAAATGTGGGTGGTCCTGAAAAGGGCCTTTGGATTTATGTTAATATTAATATTAACATAGACGGCATCTGTCACATCTTCTTCTTCTTAAACTCCTTCTAACTGCAGGTCCATACACAAGTACCCTCTTGAGGCATCCTTGTCTTTCTATGTAAACTCTTCTCATCCATAGACTAGTATCTGTCCTATCAACAACAGTCCACTTGGACCGGACATACATGAGCATGTCCGTCCTAAACATCATTGAAGACACAAGGCTGGATGATTCAACTGTGGTCCACATCGTGAGGCGACGAGAACAGGTGAATCAATGCAGTGAACTGCGCTTATTTATAGGTAGAGGAAGGATTGAAACGGTTTGAGTTCAATCACCAATCCGAACACACGTTACAAAATTCAGTCAGTCCGCATCCAATCCGAAGAGAGCAGTCTGTGACGTCATGTGGTCTATATAGATTCGCTAGCGCCTGTGTGCTGTCAATCTATGCGACAGTGATTCAACATGACGGAAACTCAGAAAACGATCCATTGGGGTGCACCAGCAGTGGAGACCGCCCAAGGGAACCCGGACTTACTTTCAGAAGAGGTAAATTGGGATTTTGTGGATTTTCTTACCTCGCAAGAATTTGTTCCGGAACCTTCGTCTCATTCTTCATTACCGCAAGTGGAGAATTTTAGACAGAGACAGAAAGAAGAATTGGAGAAATTTATGCAACGACAAAAGGAAGCGGAACAAGCTTTTCTCCTACAGCAACAGCAACAGGAACAAGAAGAGGTAAGAAAAAAACAACAGCAACAACAGCAAGAAGAAGTAGCAGCAAAGAAACAAGAGGGTGAAAATCAAACGGTCACGGTACTGTTGGACATTTTAGCGGAGTTAAGAAGTCTGAAACAAATGTATCAGACTTCTTTATCACGACCGAAGAGAATACGACCTTCCCGAGCTAAACACGCCAACCCTGTGACTAAGCCTATCGTACCACCCTTAGTGATTTCAACCCAATCATCATCATCAGAAGTAGGCCTCGGCCGTGGCAAAGGCTTAAGGCAGTTAAAGTTGATTGCTTAAACTCACCCCTACACCAAAAAAGGCCCTTTTCAGGGCCACCCACTTCTCTCGGAAAGAGATAGCCTTTCAATTTGCCAATAACTCAGAAATCAACAACAAAAAAAACATTTTACCCTTATAGTACATGTCTGTGTATGAGTGCGTGTGTGTAGCTTCTTATTTTAAAATCAAAACTCAAAGACACTTACCTTATATAATTAATGTATTCTTTTCTCCATAGTTACAATCCAATTCACAATTCACAACAGAACACTTTATAAATTACATTCACTTCTTCTGTTTCTTTTTTTACTCTCTCTTTTTTTCAATTTCTTCACCGTCGCAGTCTTTTCCTCCTCTTCCTCCTCACTTTCTTCCCTTCTTCTTTTCTTCACCTGGCTGCTTTCTTCCTCTGAAGAATCTCTCTCTTCTTCTGAAGAATCCCTCTTTTCTTCCGACTCCTCTTGTTTCTTTTTTGGGCAATCTGGAGACCAATGTCCTTTTTCTTGACAATAATAACAGGTATCTTGACTTTTGTCTTTTCTAGCCCTTGTTTTTGTTCTTTTTTGACGGTCTGGACACTCTGAAGACCAATGCCCTTTCTTCTGACAGATATAGCAAGTATCTTGACTTTTATCTCGAAAGGAAGGAGAGTAGTCCGTCGGCTGGTCTGAAGAGAATTTTCTAATGACCCCTCGCAAAGCTCTGATGAAACGTTCCATCTGGGTAGTCTCTTCCATCGTTGTGCTCGGTTTGAGAGTGAAATGAATAGTGAAAGGACAAGACACACACCCTTTTTAAATACGCTGGTTTGCCATGACTATAAATTAGTCTATGGTGTTTAAACTTGAGTCATTTGACGTTTTGCACTCAAGATGAAACGATCCTATTCATTCGAGAAGAAAGAAGAAGAAGAAAGTAAGAGGCAGAAACGTGATCTATCGCCTCGTACCAGAGCTGAAGTCTTGGCACAAATTCAGGCCAGTGATCTTGAAGAGGACATGAGTGAACCAGAATCCGAACCCTCTAAACAAAGTTCACCACTCTTAGTCAACCCTGAAAAGTACTATTCCATTCGAGAGACGGAAAAGCGCTCCTCTAGAAAATTTAGAACCACGGCTTACACCTACACAGTGAAGTTTAAAGATTTCAAGTCCGACGTACCATTGGAGAAAGCAGAAGGGTTTATCACCGAGATGTGGGATTCTTTGCTCACCGCACTCAAGCGACAATGTCAACCCAAAGAAGACGATCGCTTGACACTATCCATAGATCACGACAGCTTGAAATCCCCTGTTTGGATCGAGTTTAGCAGACCCGCAGAACTAACCCCTTCCAAAGTCATGGACAAGATTCAACACGTACAACAATCTAATGACCAGTTTGACATCACCGATGGTAAAGCCACACTGAAAATGGCCCACGTCTCTCCTCCTCAAGGGACCGGACAACGCAATAAGGTGTTATTGGTGAACGACCTTCGCAACACCAAAACGAGTCTCGTCCAAATTCACAGTTCTCAAGACCAGATGTGTTTAACCCGAGCCATCGTGGTGGGACGAACCTATGCCAACAAGAACGACACGGTAGAATGGAAAAGAGCCTGGAAAACTATTCAACGATCCGACCGAGCCAAACAACGAAACGAAGCAGAACTCCTGTTACAACAAGCCGGACTGTCCAAAGACACACCCTGTGGCATTCCTGAGATGCAGAAATTGCAAGATGTCCTAGCTCCACTCTACACCTTGAAAGAGCACCCTCAAGAAATGCGCGGACCTCTGTTGTTTCGAGGGAAAGACTTTAAGGACGGAGAATACATTCATGTCTATTATCACGATGACCATTTCGATACCATTACCACTATCACTGGATTCCTGGGATACAGTTATTACTGTGAGAAATGTGACTATGGCTATAACAATCGAGAGCAACACAAACATTGCGGATGGAAATGCCCAGGATGTTTGGCCTCTCCACCCTGTCTGAGCGAAGGACAAGAAAGAGTACAATGTCCTGCTTGTCTGCGCACGTTTGTCAGCCCTGCCTGTTACCAACAACATCTGACGACGCAAGGTTCACAGCAGAAATGTGCTTGTCAACTGCTGAGATTGAGCCCTACGTGTCGAAAAGGCCTACGTACCAATAATACCAAGGCATACGTATGTTCAGGAAAGAAAAAATGTCACATTTGTCTCCACATCGTGGACTTGGAACACCAATGCTACGTGCAAAAATACCAACCCCCACCAGAGAAAGAGGACGGTCACAAGAAGAAAGGCAATTTCATCTTTTTCGATTTCGAATGCATGCAAGAGACTGGCATTCACATTCCTAATTTCTGCGTGGCTCATCGAGCGTGCGAGAAGTGCATTCAAGAACCTATCTTCAGTCATTGCCCTCACTGCAGCAGGATTCCCAGAGGGCGTGAAAAAATCTTTCGAGGACCGAACACGTTAGCCGATTTTGCCCAATGGGTCTTAGATCCCATCGACAAGACGTGGAACCAAGAGGACATCGAACGTTACGGAGATTGTCATCGTCATGCCACGGTGATGGCTCACAATTTCTCCGGATACGATGGACAGTTTCTTTTGAGGTACTATACGGAACATGGCACCGAACGTCCTAAAGTCACTTTGAACGGAGCCAAAATCATTTTCATGCAAGTGGGACAAGTGCAGTTTAAAGATTCGATGAGTTACTTGGCCATGCCTTTGAGTCGAATGCCTAAAACGTTTGGAATGACAGAAATGGCTAAAGGTTATTTTCCTCACTTTTTCAATACGGAAGCCAATCAACACGCCGTTCTACCCCATTTGCCTGAGGCTCACTATTACGAACCCGACAACATGCGTACCGAACAACGAGAAGCTTTCTACGCTTGGTACCAGACTCACGCCTCCGACCCTTTCGACTTTCAGGAAGAAATGCTAAAGTATTGTCGTTCTGACGTGGACATTTTACGGCGTTGCTGTGGAAAATTTCGAGAACTGTTCATGGAAAACGGAGGGGTCGATCCTTTGAAAGAAGCTTGCACCATTGCCAAAGCGTGTTCCTTAGTGTATCGACAACGATTCATGCCTGAAAACACCGTGGCTGTCATCAGTCCTCAAACGACCCACTATGACAAACGTCAATACTCGGTCAAAGCCCTACGTTGGTTACATTACTTGTGCGACAAGGAAGACAAATGGATTCAGCATGCCCGCAACGGAGGAGGCGAAAAGACCATCGGAACGTATTCGGTCGATGGCTGGGACTTAGAAAACCCGAAGATCGTGTACGAGTTTAACGGTTGCTTATTTCACGGATGTCCCGTCTGTTACCCTGATCGTAGCACTAAAAATCAGTTTTTACAACGAACCATGGAAGACTTGTACGAGGACACTTGTCAGCGACGCCTAAAGTTAGAACAGCAAGGATACCAAGTGGTGGAAATGTGGGAACACGAGTACGATCACCGTTTGAAAACCGATCCCGAGTTTAAACGTGCCGTGGAAAGTTACAAGCTGATGGACCCCCTAAACCCGAGGGATAGTTTGTACGGAGGAAGGACCAATGCCACCTGTTTGCTGTACCAAGCCGACAAAGAGAAAGGAGAAGAAATCAAATACTTGGACGTGTGTTCGCTGTATCCTTACGTGTGCAAACATTGTCCCTTTCCTGCAGGGCACCCACAATTGTTCACGGAACACATCGACCTGAAAAACATTCGACAATACGAAGGCTTGATCAAGTGTAAAGTTTTGCCTCCCACGAACCTATACCATCCCGTCTTACCTCACCATTGTCAAGGCAAACTGATGTTTCCATTGTGCCGTACTTGTGCCGAAACGTGCAACCAAGACCAACCTTGTCAGCACACCCAGGAAGAACGTGCCTTGACGGGAACCTGGATCAGCGTAGAATTGTTCAAAGCTCTGGACATGGGATACCAACTGTTAGAAGTGTACGAAATTTGCCACTTTCCCAAGACACAACAATACCACAAGGGTGACCCCAGTCAGAAAGGCATTTTCGCCGACTACGTGGATGCCTTTTTGAAACTGAAGCAAGAAGCCAGCGGCTATCCTTCCTGGTGTCACACTCCCGAAGACGAAAAGACATTCAAAGAGAAATACTATGAACAAGAAGGCATCTCTTTAGACCACATCGAGAAAAACGAAGGCAGGCGGTCGTTTGCCAAAGTGATGTTAAATTGCTTGTGGGGTAAAATGGCACAACGACCGTGTTTACCCAAGACGGAATATTTGACAGAACCTTCCCGCTACTTTCAGATGATTCACGACAAAACCAAATACATGAAACACGTGGACGTCGTTCACGAGGATTTGATCTTGGTCAATTACGAAGAAGATCTGGACTTTGTACAAGACGACCCCTTTGGAAATGTCATCATTGCGGCTTACGTGACAGCTCATGCTCGCTTAAAATTGCACGAAGCTTTAGAACTGTTAGGGGAACGTGTCCTGTACTTTGACACGGACAGTTGCATTTACATCCATCACCCGAGTCAACATCACCCTGACATCGAAGGAGACCGTTTAGGAGCCTGGACAGACGAACATCCCGACAACAAGATTCTAAGTTTCCTCAGTGGTGGTCCCAAAAATTACGGCTACGAATACCGGGAACCAGAAGGAGAATTGCACACGACGTGTAAAGTGAAAGGATTGACTCTGAATTATCGTGCCAGTCGTGTGGTGAACTTTGGGGTATTGAAAGAAACCTTGTAATCGGGAGAGAATGCAAACTTTAAAGTGACCACCTATCAACCGAACAAAAGTGCACGTTTACCCACTCACCACATCGTCAGTCGACCCTTGGAAAAAGTCTATCAAATCGTGTACAAGAAGCGAGTGCGACTTCCCAATCATTTCACCTTACCGTATGGACACGTCGGTATTGGTCTGTATATAAAAAGAAACCCTAGGCAAGATCGATAGTTCATTGTGACTACCAAGACCGAGCGAACAAGATGAATACTTTCAGAGAAACACAAAACAAGTTTAGAGAGGCACAATTCAAGTGTGGGGCTTCTGAAGTGGAATGCGATTGTGAGCCTTGCGACTTTTCAACCTGTGTTAGTGACGGTGCCAGAAGAACCCGTCACCCAGGACGGGACTGTCGTCGACAGGCCTGAAAGACCCTTTCGGGAGGACACTTGTGTGACCTTACCCCCTACTATACAACTGGTTAGAACATTACCCAAAACATGTTGTACAGACATTTGTGTTGATACCACGTTAATGGTTATCATGTGCCTTTTATCCTTATACTTAAGCCTTTGGCTTTTATGTATTTTTGTCTTTCGTATTCATATTTGAAACATTCAATAAACGTGTTCTGAAAAAAGTATATAAACTCTTGTCTTGTTTGTTTTCGTGTCACAAGTGACATTTATCACACTATGGCTACCTCTGCTGTCTCTGCTCCCTCTTCCTCTACTGTCAAAGTCATCGACGAACACTTAGATCGTGCCAGTTGGGAGGCTTTGTATCTTCGCCATCCCTTTAACATGCTCATTGCTGCACCTAGCGGTTCAGGCAAAACCGAATTCGTCAAACGTTTGATCGAACATAAACATCATTTGATCGATCTGCCACCTCAACGGATCGTGTGGTGTTACAAAGAGTGGCAATCGGCGTACAACCTCTTGCGAGAAAGTCAAGGCGATTCCATCGTGTTTGTGGAAGGCATTCCTAAAGAAGACGACGGCATCGTCTCTGACTCCCGTCTAACCCATTTGGTCATTTTTGACGACATGTTAGGAGAAGACGAAGAAGAAATTAAACTGTGGTTCACGCGCAAAGGGCATCACCGTAATGCCAGTGTCGTTTACATCACCCAAAATTTGTTTCAACAAAGTAAAGCCCATCGCACCATCAGTCTCAATGCGCATTATGTGGTCTTGTTTAAAAGCCCTCGAGATAAATCGCAAGTGCAAGTCTTAGCCAAACAGTTAGGAACGCCTTGGCTGACTCAGGCGTACGACGATGCCACTCAAACTCCACACGCCTATTTACTCGTCGATTTGAAACCTACGACTCCCGAGGATTTGCGATTTCGTACCCAATTGTTTCACCACTGGTGCCAAGACGGAGGGCCTGTCCTGTACACGTCTCTGTCCTCGACTTAATTTCACTCCACAAAAAAATATATAAAAACCTCAGACCCTTGTCGTCTGTCTCACACAGCGTCAACATGACGTCCCTTCAGTCGCATCTTCCCGTCAAATTGATTCGTGCCTTGTATGGCATCATTCGAGAAAAAAATCCACAAATACGAGCTCGTGTCTTAGAAGCTAGTCTCAAAGAAGTCTTACGATGGTTGACGGTGACGGCACGTCAATTACTCCAAGGAATCATTCAGATTCCTCATCAAACCAAACGCTTTTTCGATCGAAACAAAGTCGCTTTGGTCCAACTGGCCGATCCCCGCATAGACACTCAAACCAAAAAAACAAATCATTTTGAAACCTGGAGGGAGCGGTACTCTAGGAGGGGTCATCATTCGCTCTCTCTTAAGATGGGATCCTAATGCCCCCAAACTTCTCCCCAAGAAAAAAGTCCAACGAAGCCCCAAGAAGAAGAAAAAGACCAGGTCCCCAAGAAGAACTTCTCCAGTGGCGGGACCCTCCTCTGACCAGACACCACCCCAGAAAAAGAAAAGAAGCCCCCAGAAAAAGAAACAGAGAAAAAGTCCCCAGAAAAAGAAAAGTCCACAGAAGAAAACTAGTCGCAAGAGAGGCACTTCGACCAGGACGCAACTTTACACTCGCAAACCGCGACCTGCCACGGCGGTGACCGCATCTCCGGCAGCCTCACGTTCATCCACTCCTCCGTTGATGACACCAAGAACTGAAGAGTACTTGGAGACGTTGATCACACCAAGAACTTCTCCGTTGATGACCCCAAAAATTACTTCCCTAGTGGCAGGACCCTCCAATTTAGTGGCAGTGGCTGCTGCTCACAAAGTACCTTCTCCCAAAATCAAAGTTCAAGAAAGATCGGGCATGTTACAAAGTTTACTGGATTTGTCCAAGCAAGAACTGGCTCGATTTAGTCCGTTACGTACCCCTGCACGACGTGTCATGCCTGTCCTCAAATTGATACGACGTAAAGACAATCAGTGGCGACGCGTTCCAGTATAAAAAAGGCCTGTGACCAAGTCGGGTATCAGTGTTTTTTGGTGCTCCTGAAGACTCAAAGATGTCACCCTCCAGAAAACCCCAAGGAAAGAAAAGGAAAGGACTGCCACCACGTTTAGCCAAACATGGGGACATGTTATCTGTCCTGTCCAAAGCTTCTCCACCCCTACGAAAAAAACTCATTCAATCGGCCTCCAAAGAGGTCATCGATACCGTGTGCGAATGTTGTTTGAACGTCTTGAAAGGCACGATCCCTTTGTCCAAACACCAGAAACAATGCTTAAGCAAACATCGTCACGTTCTTCGCCAAATGGTTCAAAAGAAAATTCCGATTCGTCAAAAAAGAAGATGTTGGTCCAACGTAGAGGCATTTTACCTCTCTTGTTAGGCCCCTTACTGAAAGGAGTCTTGGGAACGATGTTGGGAGGACTGGTGGGAGCAAGATAAAAAGGCCCTCGGAAGTCCCAAGATTTCAGAATCGACCCCTGACAACCCCATGGAAGGACGAAAACTAGCTTTAGTGCCTTACAAACGATGGATGGAATACCAACAGTGGCAAGAACAACGCACCCCGCATTTACCTCCCAATCCCCATTTGAGCGAGATGTCCCAGTTACAACACGAATTGCAGTCCTTGATGGATCGCCAAGATTTGTCCGAAACAGAAAAATCGCAAAAGTACGGTCAACTCTTGCAACGACTGCAACTCTTTCACCAGAAAGCTTTAGACGAAACAGCTCTACCCACTCTGAAAGATTTTAAGACCTTGATGAAAAGTCCAGCACTATCACCAGTACCAGTACCAGTACCAGTACCACCACTACCAGTGACCAAGACAAAAAAAGGAGAAGAAGAAGAAGGGTTTCAAACTCCACCAGAAAAAGTACGCAAGTTAACAACACCACCTACCTCCAGAATTGGATGGATTAAAAAGATGATGGCCACCTCTTCTTCATCACAAGAGAAAAAGAAAGTGAAGACAGAAATGAAGACAGAAGTGAAACAAGAACCGATATCCCCCGCTCAGACATCCTCCTCTTCGACACCTATTGCCGGTCGCACACGCAAAGCATTGCAATCCAAGAAAGTACCCCAAGAGAAAAAGAGTAGCATCCTCCAAGAGTGGGTGTCTTATTAACACACCAATCAACACAAAAAAATAAAAAATGGAAAAAGTCTTAGCCAGCATTTACTACGATCCCTCGCATCCGGCAGGTTACGCAGGAGTTCAAAAATTGTATCGTGCTGCCAAAACGCGACTGAAAAGTCTCCGTTTACCTCAAGTGCAACGATGGTTACAAGAACAAGCTACCTACACTTTACACAAACCCATTCGACGCAAGTTTGCCAGAAGTTGCACCCGAGTGGAAGGCATCGATCATCATTGGCAAGCCGATTTAGCCGATGTCTCTCATTTGGCCAGCTACAATCGTGGCTACAAATATTTGTTTTGTGTCATCGACGTCTTTTACAAATTTGCCTGGGTCGTGCCCTTGACTTCCAAATCGAGCAGCGAGTTAGTGCGAGCCCTGCAACGGGTGTTGAAACAAAGTGGTCGTCACCCTCTACGATGGCAAACGGACAAAGGCACCGAATTTCTGAACCAAGCTTTCCAAAAAGAATTAAAGAAACGTGACATTCATTTTTTTACCACCGAGAATCCCGAAACCAAAGCCAGCATCGTGGAACGTTTTCAACGCACATTGAAAGAACGCATGTGGAAATATTTTACGCATCATCGACATCTTACCGCACCTGGTGCAAGCGTACAACCAATCTTACCATCGAAGCATCGGACGTGCCCCGCAAGACGTGACTCCCGACAACGAAGTGTTGGTGTTTGAGCGTCTGTTTGGTTCGTCCCCGACGAGGGCTGTTCCCAAGAAAAGTGGAGAGTTGGCCGTAGGAGATTGGGTGCTCATTGGCAAAACCAAACGCACTTTCGACAAAGGTTACTTACCTAACTGGACGACCGAATTGTTTCGCGTCACTGGACGAGTGCATGGTCGTCATCCTGCCATCTATAAATTGGAAGACATGAATGGAGAAGTGCTCAAAGGAACGTTTGATTTGCCCGAGTTACAACGTGTCACCAAAAAAGAAGACGACGTGTACGACATCGAAAGCATTCTCGAACGCAGAACCCGTAAAGTGGGCAAACGACGTGTCAAAGAAGTGAAAGTACGTTGGAAAGGATATCCACCCAGTTTTGATTCTTGGATCGACGCTTCGCAAGTCATCGACTATAAAAAGAAGTGACCGTAATGCCCTTTCACACAGACGCAGCTACGTCGACCACTCCTCCTTCACCTAGTTCTTCTGTGCAAGATTTACAAAAACAACCCTTGTGGGTGTGGTGTGGAGAACGTGTGCCTAAAACGCAAATCGTCTTTTTCTGCCAAATCTTCGTGGTGTATTGTGTCATCGGGGCAGCCATTGCGAATTTGAGTTTGCAACAAGGAGACATACAATTGTGGACCATTTTATTGAGCAGTTGCATCGGTTACCTGCTTCCTAATCCCTCCCTGAAATTCTCCTCGAACGGGAACCACGGGAACCTTGTGTCCAGTGCCAGTGCCAGTCACCACTCCAACAACAATCACAACCAGAACCCCATTTTGGGCGGAGACACGCCTCTGACATCCACTAACCCCTCGGACAGCCACAGAACTCTGGAATTATGAGTCACGAAAACCAATTTTACTTAACCTTACCCAGTGACAGTTCCATGGAGTGTTTCCCCACAACACGTTGTGCTGTTACACGGCTAAATTACCTCAAGCCATCCAGTTAGATCACGAAGCCCATTGGGAAGTGGCTTTGATAGAAATGATTCACCCTACACAAATCCAAAACATCACCGGAAAGCAAAACACTTTTGAGGTCGAAATCCTGAACCAACAATTACAAGAAGCCATGAATGACATCGGGTTTTCAGGGGACACAAGACCATCCAACAATTCACCCTTCAATATCTACACCTTGAAAATTCCGGCAGAGTTTTATTTTAGTGGTCAACATTTGGTGGACACCATTACTTCCAGGTTCGAGTTAGCCTTTGGCAAAGCCCTGAACAGAGTCAAAGAAAGTGTCACCCTGGAGTACCATAAAGTGGCTCGTCGCTTACTGATGAAATTTCAGGATACCCAAACGTTGTCCATCAGTTTTAATCCTGACTTGTTTGATATTTTAGGTGGAGACACAAAAATGGCTCCAAATTTTAAACCGAAGATCAACAGCAATACGGAATTTTACAAGTTTTTTCGATTCCCCGTAGAACTGAACCAAGGACTGAATTTGATGTTCGTGTACTCCGATGTGGTGGAGTATAACGTGGTGGGACACACCTCTGTGCCGTTACTGCGTGTCATTCCTTTCAAAGTGGATAGTACCACGACCAGTGACCAGGAAGGTGGAAACACCTATCACGTCCACCGGGAATTTGTGCATCCTCATTATTTGCCTGTCAGCAAGTCGTATTTGGACACGGTCAACATTGCTATAAAAGGAGATTTGGGACAAAATATTCCATTCACCAAAGGAAAAGTCACGGTGAAACTCCATTTTCGAAAACGGTTCTCTCACGATTCGTAAGTAAGTCATGTATCCAGTGTACCAAGGGGTTGCACGACAGCGAGGACACGGTTTAGGAGATATGTTAAAATCGGCCTTTCGTTCGGTGGCCCCAGTGTTGAAACCGATGGTGAGACGCGGATTGCACGCCTTGAAAGATGCGGCACTGACGCAAGGCAAAGAATTTCTCCAAAATGTCATCATCGACAAACAAAACCCTAAAGAAGCCTTCATGAGGGCAGGCAAAAATGTCTTGCTGCAAACAGGCAAAGACTTTTTGGGCCGACGCGAAACACCTATCAATGCCCTGCACGCTACCGAGTCAGGCATTCAGCAAGGACAAGGCAGAAAGAGACGACGAAGAAAACATCCTTTCACCAGACTTCAAGCTAGAAAGGCAAAGAAAAGAAGAACCGTTCGAGACTTAGACGTTTTCGATTATTGAGACACAGCAACAAAAGAAATGATGCACCGAGAGTCTTGCGCCTGTTCCAAGACGGAACTGGATCTGTTTGCCATGCCACCCACAATGATGACCATGCAAGAATCCCAATGGGTGGAATTTCATCCCGTCTCCTCATTGACCGATTCCGCTCCCATCGAGTTTGAAATCAAAGGACAGCCCGAATATTACATCGATTTGAATAGCAGTTACTTGTACTTGAAAGTCAAAGTTCAAGATAAGGATGGAAATGCTATAGACACTGAGCCAGTAGCTCCCGTCAACAATTTCATGCATTCCTTGTTTAGCGGAGTGGACTTGTACTTTAATAACAAACTAGTCAGTAGCAGCATGGATACTTCCCTTATCGAGCGTACCTGGAAAATCTCTTGACGTACGGAATAGACGCCAAGAACACTCATCTCAGTGCCTGTGTGGTATGGGAAGCTGACGATGCAGGCGAATTTGAAACATTCAAAACTGATACAGCCAAAGACCACAATGCGGGATATGTAGAACGAAGAGACAGAATCAAAGACGGACACAGTTTAGAACTGATGGATCGTTTGCATTTGGACATGTGGTTGCAAGAAAAGTATTTGCTGAACGGGGTGGATGTCCGCCTGAGACTGAATCGCAGCAGTGCCGCTTTCCATTTAATAGCTGATAGTGACGATAATTACAAAACCAAAATCCAAGAAGCCAGACTCTACGTACGCCGTGTGGAAGTGTTACCTAAAGTGGGAAACGACATCAGTCAGACGTTGAGCAGAACGACCGCCAAGTATCCGATCCGACGCGTAGAAGTGAAAACCTTCACCATTCCTAGGAGACAGCGATCCATGATTGAAGATCATCTGTTCCAAGGACAGTTACCCAAACGTTTGATCGTTGGTATCGTCGAGAATACAGCTTTCAACGGAGCTATCGCTAAAAATCCTTTCTACTTTCAACACTTTGACGTGTCCAAGATCGAAGTCAGTCGCGATGGCAAGACCTTGTGTACCCGACCTTTCGAACCTAACTTTGGCAAGAAGAATTACTTGAGGTCGTACTTGTCGCTGTACGAAGCCACGGGACAGTTAGGAACCAACACCAGTCACGGCATTGCGTACGAGGATTATGCAGGAGGCTACGCTTTGTGGGCTTTCGATTTCATTCCAGACCAAGGCAGCGACGAGGGACATTTCCACCCTATAAAATCTGGCCAGATTCGTGTGGAACTTCAGTTTGCAAAGCCACTGGACGAGACAGTGAACGTCATCCTGTATGCAGAATTCGATAATACCATAGAAATCAACAGTTTGAGAGAAGTCATTCTAGACTATTAGAAGCTATGGAAGACTGTTCTCCCTCTTTACCTAGTGGAGAAGCTTTGAAGATGGAATGTGAGGAGACCGTGGAAGGAGAATCCCAACACAAAGACGAAAAGGACATCGTGATCAAGTCGAGATGTCCAGAACAAGAACAGCAATTGGTCTCCTACTGTGCTACATACCTGGCAGACACAATTACGATATGGATGAAGCATGATTACTATGGATGTCAAAACATCAGTCAAGAAGAAAAATTCAACGAATATCTGGACGAAGCTTGGAGTCTGTTTAAAAAAGACGTGTTACGTTGGTGGTATAGAGACTTGCGTGAACATTTCTGTCCTCCATTAACGACTCGAGACATCCATTACATCAATGCCCTCTTTGACAAATTCAAAGAGAAAGTCGAGATCGAAATTGATCACTTATTATCAGCAAAAGAACATTTAGTGACTTATTTTGATCGTGATTTTTCTAGAAACGATGAGAAAGTAAATCGTTGATTTTGTGACTAGTATGCTTATTTTGTTGTCTTCAGCTAGGAAACGTAGTGTCCATCCATGACTCAATGACTTGCAACAGTGGAAATCACAATTTCATTCACAACGTTGCCAACCCTGTTTAAAGTAGAGTGTAAATTGAAAAAAAATGTTTGTCATTTGAAAAAAATGTTTGATATTATATTGTTGGATTATTGTTAAAAAATGTTAGAGTTGTTGGTTAATGTTAAGTGATTTTGAATAAAAAATGTTGTGTTTTGAAAAAAATGCCTTTGTGGTTTGTTTGGCTATAAGAATGTTGATTTATGCTCTTTGACTTCTTACTATCCCTCTCATGACACTCATTGAACGTTGCGGCTCGAAAACCGTGGAGGGATGTTTTCCTTCACGTCCGCGCTTTGACTTTAAGAACCGGATTGTTTCCAGCCTAACCATCCATTGTCGACTCATCCTCCTACGAAGATGTGCTCCAAACTAGCTAAGCTAAACGAAGCCTACGTGAATTTGCATAGGGTCAGACACAGTCTGATACCGAAGCCAGAAGAGATAGAGAATGTGAGAATGTTAAAAGTTACTGAAGACCTGATAGAAGAGCTCTTCGGTGAAGAAGTGAACAGGGAGAAAGAAGAATGGACAGAGAAGTACAGACTTCAGAGACAGCAGCAGCAACAACAACAACAGCAGCAGCAACAGCAGCAGGAACCTGAACCTGAGAGAGGCTTTGTCGATTGTCGTACCGACACCAAAGAGTTCTTCTTCTCTTTCCGAAGAAGCAGACCTATTGTCAGAAAGTCTATCCTCAGACGACATCGCATTCTTAGAAACTAAAAGATTGCCATAGCAAACAAAAAAAAAAAAAAAAAAAAAAAAACAGCCCTTTTCAGGGCTACCCCAATACTCTAGAAAAGAAATAACAATCAATTTGCCAATGTGTGTAGGTAGAGTAGTGTGAATATAAACACTAACTCTTTTTTATAGTGTGAGGTTATGTGTTTGTGTGTTTGTGTTTGTAACATCTCACGTACGTTGGTGTGGATAGTAGATTAAGATCATGCTTGTTTTGGCTGTTTGAGGTGTGGGGAGAGTAGATTTGGGGGGTTTGATTGGATTGCTTTGCGTATGTGAATAGTATATTGGAGTGATTCATGAAAAAAATTTTAGAATAGGAATGGGTAGTATAAAAAAGTGAGTGAGTGTTTCTTTTAGGTCCGCGCGTTGTTTTTTGGTCATGATCTAGGTAAGATCAATTTTATGTTTTTTAGGGGGATGTTTTCCTTCACGTCCGCAGTTTTAGTATAAATTGAAACTCGTTCGGCAGTCCAGCTACTCTTGTTGATTGATCAACACCAGAATGAACACGAGACTGGCGAAACTGTTGGAACTTCATGTGCATCTGGAATATGCCAGGCGCCTGTTGAACGAACTGGCCGCGGAGGCCATTGTGGAAGAAGGAAGGATGAGAGAGGAGGAGGAGGAAAGAAGAAATAAAGAAGAGGAGGAGAGAAGATACAAAGAAGAGGAGGAAAGAAGATACAAAGAAGAGGAGAGAAGATACAAAGAAGAGGAGGAGAGAATATACAAAGAAGAGGAGGAGGAAAAGGAGAAAAGAAGAAGAAATTTCAGAATCCCAGAAACCGAAAATTGGGATTCTGAAGCCACATATCCTGCCTCTGCTCTCTCCCCCAAAAAAGTAAAAAGCAACTGGGGAACAAGATGTGTATGTGGCGCCAGGCCTGGAAGGTGCCACCATTAACCAGGTGTCCATGAAGTTCCAAAAAAAACAGCCCTTTTCAGGGCTACCCAATACTCTAGAAAAGAAATAACCATCAATTTGCCAATGTGTGTGTGTGTGTGTGTGTGTGTGTGTGTGTGTAGGTAGAGTAGTGTGAATATAAACACTAACTCTTTTTTCATAGTGCGAGTGTATGTGTTTGTGTGTTTGTGTTTGTAGATTATGGATTTTGTTTATTGTTTCTTAGCGTATGTGGAGAGTATAGTTTGGGTTTTGTAACCGCTCACGTACGATTGTGTGGATAGTAGATTATGGATTTTGTTTATTGTTTCTTAGCGTATGAGGAGAGTATAGTTTGGGTTTTGTAACCGCTCACGTACGATTGTGTGAATAGTAGATTATGGATTTTGTTTATTGTTTCTTAGCGTATGTGGAGAGTATAGTTTGAGTTTTGTAACCGCTCACGTACGATTGTGTGGATAGTAGATTATGGATTTTGTTTTAATGATTTGCGTGTGTAAATAGTAGATTTGGGGTTTGTTTATTGTTGCTTCACTTATGTGGATAGTATATTATATGAAATGAGAAAAGTAGGGGATGTTTTCCTTCACGTTCGCGCGTTGTTTGGTCATGATCTAGGTAAGATCAATTTTATGTCTTAGGGGGATGTTTTCCTTCACGTCCGCGCTTTTCGTATAAGAACCCACAGTATTCGTCGTTCAAACCATTCTACAAAGAAGATGGCTTCGAACCACCTTGACAAAATGCAAAAATTACAAGACGTTTTAGACAATTTAGGAATAATGGAGCAGATGTTAGTGAGACTCAATGAAGAGGTTTTTTGCCCATGTTAAATTTCCATTGTCGCTAATCTTATCCAGGGTGGTTAATGTTAAATTTCCATTGTCGCTAATCTTACCCAGGGGGTGTTTTTAATGCTAATTCCCATTGTCGCTAATCTCACCCCTTATACTACTAGTGTATCATCTGACACATACATCATTGATATTCCGACTGACATTCCAGTATGATTTCACATAGTTCATTAGGGTTAGGTTTGTCAAGCAATGTACATTTCCACAGGTAAGCATTCCTGGTCTTGCATACCAGTGCGAAGGGATGTTTACTGAAAAGAGAAAGTCCAGCTCTATTGTAATGTATTGTGACCGGATATTTGCATTATTGGATTTGGAATAGTACAGTAGACATATTGGAATAGTGCAGTAGACATATTCAAATATCATTTTAGAGTCAGCATTGCATCCTATAATCTGAATTATTAGGTAGTTGGAGTTATTTTACCTCGTACAAATTTGCTACAGTTGGATAACATTTAGTCATTAGGGTGTCCAGCATATGTCCATGTTCTTTCTAAATAGAGGTGAGTTTATTTATTACTCTAAGTTAATATTGAAACCACGCTTGTAATAGGGTTGGGTCCATATTGAAGTCCTCCCCCCCCCCCCACATAATCGATAATCTTTGTGATTTGGTAATGAGTCTCATTTGGATAATATGGCCATATTCCAACAGACGTGACCATTATTGCCAATGCTACTTGGGCATTTGATTTGAAAAAATGTCCGCCATAACGTTGATAGTAAGATTAAAAAGACGAGATAAGCTTATCACTGTTGCAGCCATTCAATACTGATAATACTACACACAACTTACATGGCCTTATTTCGACCAATCAGATTCACACAGTTTCATATGTTAAGGTATTAACATATCAAACATCCAATTGTCCACGCCTTATGTTAAGTGTACCACCTATGTGGTCAATTCACGATGCAACCTTTCGACGCGAAATATCATTACCCCACGTATTGAAGTTAGTGAGCTAAAGTTGGGCCCACTTCTGGGTTTAACTTCCAATCTTCATGCGTGCACGTGCGACGCAAACCTATGGTCATTTAGTCAACTTCCCGACAACTAGTCTGACATGTTTCAAAAATGTAAGGTTTAGCACGAGGTCAGAATCTCGCAGCCACAAGCCTCGCGAGAATGTATTTTTTTTCCTTAGATAAATCAATCTGAAGACGAAGATAATTACCAGGTGCTCCGATTATCTGAGCTTTTTGACTCATGAGAAGAACAAATGCAGCACATATATCACTGGATGATACATACCTCAGCCATATCACTGGATGATACACACCTCACATATTATCTCAATGGATGATACACACCTCACACATATATCACAGGATGATACACAGCAGGTCCAAAATTAACCCACACATTCATAATGTACTTTGTCAGGTTTATCATCTGGTTCATCAAGGAAACATATTACAATACAGGAATGCGGTCTTTTGACAATTTTGCCGAACCTGTAAATTCAAACTTCCGTAAACCTGTGCACGCAATCGCCCTTTATTACATGAAGAATGAGTAAATGGAAAGTTTTTGTATTATTTGCCTGGATAATAGGGGTAAGAAAAAACCTGACCCAATAATCATTTCAATGGGCGCGGTGAGCACACCATGGAGATTATGTATACATTTCTATACTTGCTCGCTTAAGTCATTCAAGACACTAGAAAGTGAATTTATATTACTATGTGGCCAATGTAAAATCCCATCTGGCAGGTATATCACCATTTATTTAAGCCAGAAATATCTTTCAAACTGTTTGTCCATACGATCAAACTACTTAATCGTATGATAACTATAGTATATTTCTTTTAAACGAGGTGGATACTCGTTAATAATTTTGACACGTTTCATGAAAATATGTATATAAAGAGGGAAAATGCAACGAAAATAATTATCCGGTATTTACTGTTTTCGTTGCCAAAAAATCTAAGGATTAATTTAAATGCTAAATGCAAAAACATGAAAGGAATTTGTGGCTAACGTACATGCACCTCAAAGCTAAGGTGAACGTTAGTTCAGAAAAGAGAAAATATGTCGATTGTCTCTCAGTTCCAGAAATTTGCTCACTCGTGGTAATTAGCACAAGAATATATATACTACCTTATCAAAATGTAAGAATCTTTCTAAATGTAGTGTTTCGTGTAAACGTTTACATTTAAGCTGATCCCAAGTAACTGGTGATGCAAGTTTTGGTATAGCTTAAAGCTAGGCTATGTGGCTCATAGGAAGGAATAACATAGTTATAATCATCATCGCTTAGACGATAACGATATTAGTCTGGAAAATATGTTAATCAATTTGTAAAAATATGATAATGACATTTTCAAAACTAGTTTGCTATTAACGAGATGCTACGTCAGTGAGAATATATTCAATGATATCTGCACTGAAATAAAGGTCTGATTTAAAACATAATCTGAACACAGCCCAGTACGTTAGTAATCGGAATGAAATGCTTCATTTATGTGTAAAATAAACGTTGAAACAGAATCTGAACACAGTCTAGCACGTTAGTAATCGGAATGAAATGCTACATTTAGGTGTAAAATAAACGTTGAAACAGAATCTGACCACAGTCTAGCACGTTAGTAATCGGAATGAAATGCTACATTTAGGTGTAAAATAAACGTTGAAACAGAATCTGAACACAGTCTAGCATGTCAGTAATCGGAATGAAATGCTACATTCAGGTTAAAATAAATATTGAAACAGAATCTGAACACAGTCTAACACGTTAGTAATTGGAATGAAATGCTACATTTAGGTGTAAAATAAATATTGAAACAGAATCTGAACACAGTCTAGCACGTTAGTAATCGGAATGAAATGCTACATTTAGGTGTAAAATAAACGTTGAAACAGAATCTGAACACAGTCTAGCACGTCAGTAATCGGAATGAAATGCTACATTTAGGTGTAAAATAAACGTTGAAACATAATCTGAACACAGTCTAGCAGAATCTGCATCGGAATCATTATGAAACTACTGTATGCAAGCACCATCTGCATATAAGTGCAAAGGTCAATGTGAATCCTTTAGGCACAAATTAAAACATTCATATAAGTGCAAAGGTCAATGAGAATCCTTTAGGCACAAATTAAAACATTCATATAAGTGCAAAGGTCAATGTGAATCCTTTAGGCACAAATTAAAACATTCATATAAGGAGAATCTGCTTGTGAAGCCAACTTCCATATTGTCTTGTGATTAGTCTATACACAGGGTCTTTACTATGTCTCATTAACTATGTCTCATTAAGTTACTGTCGATGTTCAATTATTAAATGTAAGGTCTTTCTAGGATTTCAGTATTATAGGAATTACAAACACATACAATCTAGGTTGCGACCGGCCCTTAAAAATCTTTTGTATCTTCCTGAGAATCGTGTGTGCATATTTCTATCTGATTTAAAGGTTCGAATGTTTAGTCGATGTGGCATGCCAAACGTTGTAGGAAATATTTCACATGAATACATTAACTACGGATACACAATGAATATTGAAAATTAACGAAAATTAGTAAAGAAGATTGAATATTAATGACATTTGTTTCAAAATAAATAACGACTGCGAACTAGAAATTGTCGAATATAAACTGAGTATGTTATACATTTGGCTGTTTTCTTCTCTTCCTTTAACAAGAGAGATATTAATCAATTTAAAATATCAAGGTCCATATGGCATCCCTTATCAGCACGTTCAAATTTTCAATTGTTTCTGATTTTCAGCATTTGAGGTGCGTATATTGGTGTCACAAATGCGAAGACAAGCTCTCCAGTGTATTGTGATTTGTAACCAAATCCTTACTGAAGCCTCTGGGTGACGTTTCTTTCGAGGACTTAACCCTTAAAAATGTTTCCTAGCGAACCTGATACGATGGGTGTCTGCGGATCAGTGGCAATTATAATTTGGCTTCAGTCATTTGCCAACCAGGTAGTTTTAGTTTAAAAAAAAACCCAAACAATATCCTCCATCAGTTATTCCACTGCTCATGCATGTCTCTATACTTAGTCTTATGCGTGATGGGGATTATCAAGATCGACTTGTCCAGCTAGGGCTTTACGTTTCTATTTGGCAGCCTCTCAAAGGAGAAGAAATAATAGTGAGCATCTTTTCCTTCCACAAACAGCTTGGCAGACATTTTGGCTTCAACTGTTTTGACGTTGGTTATGAAGAGAATTTATCAGTCCCTTATCGAGAGGCGCTTTCGCTTTAACGAACTTTGGAACTGTTGACATAATATAAATCAATGCATGATGTCCTAATGTTAAATCTGTTACAAATCTGTGGTCTTAAACTAAATAGCAGAAAAAGCGAAAACCAACATATTTTGTAAAAGTTAATTTTTAAAAAATTATTTCCGCATAGTACAACGTGAAAAATGAAAAATAACTTACGGAATTGTGAAATAAATCTGAAATATTGTTAAAGGTTCTATCAGGAGTCCAAACGTAATGAGTTTTACAAACGAGATCCAGTGGTGTTCCAATGAAGTCCAATTGTGCATGTAATGAAGTGACAGTACCCTTGAATAGTGTTGATAAGCTTTATGTATAACAATGGTATCATTTAATTATATCTTTAAATTAATTCAGATTAATTCCAGAATAGTTATTTAGTCCTCAATTACATACTCACATTATAATTCTAATTCTAACAAATAACTGGAATAAATCAATCCACTCAGATAATAATTGAACACAGTTAAATGACTGTCTTCACAAAAAATGTTTATGACAGGAATAATTAATTCTTTTACTACCTTCCTAATACGCAAAAGACACAATTTCAGAACCAGAATGAGGGGCATAAGTTCATTTCCGGATCATTCCATCTTTTCAACAAAGATAATCCGTTTAGCAGCCACCCATCAAAAATCAGACGTGCAAGAATGTTCTAGAGAAACTCAATGACATGATCAGAGTTTCCTTCAAATTCGTCAATAGGTGCACTTCTACACCTTACAAGATCAAAGGTCACATACACATATTTATACAAATGAAAAGTGCAATACAATATTATGCAGCTATGTAATGTGTTTAAAAATGACCCTCTATAACCTACAATCATGAATCAGAATGACACACACACACACGCACATATATATATATATATATATATATATATATATATATATATATATATATATATATATATATATATATATATATATATATATATATATATTACGTACCACGCTTGCCGCGCTTACATAATTTTTATTCAGCCACATATATATTAGTACCATTGGATATTGTTACAAATCTTGAGTTGATTACACAAAGTCGCGGGCATACAACAAATAAGTTGGGCGAAATTGGTTCGTATAATAATGGTATTACCGTATGTATAGTGGGGGCTGAAAAGTGTATTGGCAGAGAAAATTCAAGTGCCTTGATTTATGTACGTATATCCCTTCTGACACCTAGGCCCGGCCCTAGTACGTGTGGGGCCCAAGGCATCATGGGGATGGGGGCCAAGGCAGCAAACGATGAGCGGTACCCTAAGCAAAATATCTGCATTGCGGAGTTGATTTCCTGGAAGCGCAGGGCCCAAGGTGGTTGCCTCGTTCGCCTTGCCTAGGGCAGGGCCTGCTGACACCCCAGCTTACCATATCACTAGTATCCCGCACGCATATAATCTGTTAACCAGTAGCGTAATTAGGGTGCTTGAGGTCCTGGGGCGTCAAAACCTCTCTGATCCTTCATCGTAAACCCGGGCGTCATTTATCCTTAGTACGCCTCTGCCGTTAACCCATCCTTTAATCAACATTCACACCTCTGTTAAGTTACTGTTAAGATACCAATCGAGGCTGAAATCTACATTTAGTACTCATTCTGTATCACGTGGATCATCTGTCATAGTACCGTATATTCTGACTGATGCTAAAGAAGTGTGGAGTCTTCTATATAATCCAACTTACATTGCTAAACTTACAGTTTGATACTAATTTATACCTGTAATGTCCAATTTTCTTTCAACATGTTTCTTATAATTGAAAATATGTTTTGATTTTCTCTTGTGTTTCTCACAAAATCTTTAGCGATTGTATCAGAGATTAACATACATGTTTTATATATGTCAGAGGTGTTATCTAAAAACTTGCTTTCTTTCACCTATTTGTAATCGTGGACTGGAAAATAATTAGAAGTTTAGCCTCCTCTGCGCTGTCGTCCCGATTGGTTCTTAATTTCTACATATTGAGAGAGAGAGAGAGAGTATCGACCGCATATATTCAGTTTGATTTAAGCATTTTTAAATTGACTAAGTTACGATAGACTATTCTGACGATTAACAACGCGAGGACAGATTTCTGGTTTTAGTGTCTCGACATAATCCAAATTTCACGAGACCTTCAAATAACTACACATTATATTGCACATAAAGACACCATTCTTCTAGTAATTACACATTATATTGCACATAAAGACACCATTCTTCTAGTAACTACACATTATATTGCACATAAAGACACCATTCTTCTAGTAACTACACATTATATTGCACATAAAGACACCATTCTTCTAGTAACTACACATTATATTGCACATAAAGACACCATTCTTCTAGTAACTACACATTATATTGCACATAAAGACACAATTCTTCTAGTAACTACACATTATATTGCACATAAAGACACCATTCTTCTAGTACCTACACATTATATTGCACATAAAGCCACATTTCTTCTAGTAATACACATTATATTGCACATAAAGACACAATTCTTCTAGTAACAACACATCATATTGCACATAAAGACAACATTCTTCTTCTATGAACTACACATTATATTGCACATAAAGACACCATTCTTCTAGTAACTACACATTATATTGCACATAAAGACACCATTCTTCTAGTAACTACACATTATATTGCACATAAAGACACAATTCTTCTAGTAACTACACATTATATTGCACATAAAGACACATTTCTTCTAGTAACAACACATTATATTGCACATAAAGACACCATTCTTCTAGTAACAACACATTATATTGCACATAAAGACACCATTCTTCTAGTAACAACACATTATATTGCACATAAAGACATCATTCTTCTAGTAACTACACATTATATTACACATAAAGACACCATTCTTCTAGTAACTACACATTATATTGCACATAAAGCCACATTTCTTCTAGTAACAACACATTATATTGCACATGAAAACACCATTCCTCTAGTAACTACACATTATATTGCACAAAAAGACACATTTCTTCTAGTAACTACACATTATATTGCACATAAAGACACAATTCTTCTAGTAACAACACATTATATTGCACATAAAGACACCATTCTTCTAGTAACAACACATTATATTGCACATAAAGACACCATTCTTCTAGTAACAACACATTATATTGCACATAAAGACACATTTCTTCTAGTAACTACACATTATATTGCACATAAAGACACAATTCTTCTAGTAACTACACATTATATTGCACATAAAGACACCATTCTTCTAGTAACTTCACATTATATTGCACATAAAGACACCATTCTTCTAGTAACTACACATTATATTGCACATAAAGACACAATTCTTCTAGTAACTACACATTATATTGCACATAAAGGCACCATTCTTCTAGTAACTACACATTATATTGCACATAAAGACACCATTCTTCTAGTAATTACACATTATATTGCACATAAAGACACCATTCTTCTAGTAACTACACATTATATTGCACATAAAGACACCATTCTTCTAGTAACTACACATTATATTGCACATAAAGACACCATTCTTCTAGTAACTACACATTATATTGCACATAAAGACACCATTCTTCTAGTAACTACACATTATATTGCACATAAAGACACCATTCTTCTAGTAACTACACATTATATTGCACATAAAGACACAATTCTTCTAGTAACTACACATTATATTGCACATAAAGACACCATTCTTCTAGTAACTTCACATTATATTGCACATAAAGACACCATTCTTCTAGTAACTACACATTATATTGCACATAAAGACACAATTCTTCTAGTAACTACACATTATATTGCACATAAAGGCACCATTCTTCTAGTAACTACACATTATATTGCACATAAAGACACCATTCTTCTAGTAATTACACATTATATTGCACATAAAGACACCATTCTTCTAGTAACTACACATTATATTGCACATAAAGACACCATTCTTCTAGTAACTACACATTATATTGCACATAAAGACACCATTCTTCTAGTAACTACACATTATATTGCACATAAAGACACCATTCTTCTAGTAACTACACATTATATTGCACATAAAGACACCATTCTTCTAGTAACTACACATTATATTGCACATAAAGACACCATTCTTCTAGCACCTACACATTATATTGCACATAAAGCCACATTTCTTCTAGTAATACACATTATATTGCACATAAAGACACAATTCTTCTAGTAACAACACATCATATTGCACATAAAGACAACATTCTTCTTCTATGAACTACACATTATATTGCACATAAAGACACCATTCTTCTAGTAACTACACATTATATTGCACATAAAGACACCATTCTTCTAGTAACTACACATTATATTGCACATAAAGACACAATTCTTCTAGTAACTACAAATTATATTGCACATAAAGACACATTTCTTCTAGTAACAACACATTATATTGCACATAAAGACACCATTCTTCTAGTAACAACACATTATATTGCACATAAAGACACCATTCTTCTAGTAACAACACATTATATTGCACATAAAGACATCATTCTTCTAGTAACTACACATTATATTACACATAAAGACACCATTCTTCTAGTAACTACACATTATATTGCACATAAAGCCACATTTCTTCTAGTAACAACACATTATATTGCACATGAAAACACCATTCCTCTAGTAACTACACATTATATTGCACATAAAGACACATTTCTTCTAGTAACTACACATTATATTGCACATAAAGACACAATTCTTCTAGTAACTATACATTATATTGCACATAAAGACACATTTCTTCTAGTGACAACACATTATATTGCACATAAAGACACCATTCTTCTAGTAACAACACATTATATTGCACATAAAGACACCATTCTTCTAGTAACTACACATTATATTGCATATAAAGACACATTTCTTCTAGTAACTACACATTATATTGCACATAAAGACACAATTCTTCTAGTAACTACACATTATATTGCACATAAAGACACCATTCTTCTAGTAACTACACATTATATTGCACATAAAGACACCATTCTTCTAGTAACTACACATTATATTGCACATAAAGCCACAATTCTTCTAGTAACTACACGTTATATTGCACATAAAGCCACAATTCTTCTAGTAACTACACATTATATTGCACATAAAGACACCATTCTTCTAGTAACTACACATTATATTGCACATAAAGACACATTTCTTCTAGTAACAACACATTATAATGCACATAAAGACACCATTCTTCTAGCAACAACACATTATATTGCACAAAAAGCCACAATTCTTCTAGTAACTACACATTATATTGCACATAAAGACACCATTCTTCTAGTAACAACACATTATATTGCACATAAAGCCACAATTCTTCCAGCGAAAGATGACAAATCTCAAACTGTAAAAGCTTTAAAATTTTAAAAATATATTTACATTACCGTCTACTGCATATTCATGATTCACTGAACGATTTTCTGTAATGCATTTTCTTCTTTGCGTCCGTTCATGTGGAATCATATATGTTATTTATGAGTATTTGGACCCTAAACTATAGTTTCATTTGTTTGCGTATATGTGCATAAATTGTTAAATGTTATATATACCGCATACCTAAGTGCCTACGTATATATACCGTATACCTACGTGCCTACGTATATATACCGCATATACCGTATACATACGTGCCCACGTATATATATATATATATATATATATATATATATATATATATATATATATATATATATATATATATATATATACCGTATATACCGTATACCTACGTGCACAATTACTCCTAAGAATCGGTTCAATGATCAGAAGAATATTAAGAAGGATGATTCTTCGATTGACCCGTCATACTAAATTTGTCATATTTACCGCCGTCTGAAATTAATCGTACTGAAGGTAAACGTAGGTGTGTGCGGTAGGCGACAAATTGTAACTCTCTAACAGGTTTCAATATGATTTCTTCAACACAAATATGAACAGATTACAAATTTTAAAAGCTATTAAAATTCAAGAATCTTAATAACCGTCTTTATTACCTCTGTTTCACAGTCAACACTTTTCTTTAATGTATTTTCTTCTTTCATTCTATACTGGTTGAAGAATCATCTAGCAAATGTCAAAGGTGGTAGTTAGTGTAAGACACAAGAGAGAGAGAGAGAGAGAGAGAGAGAGAGAGAGAGAGAGAGAGAGAAGGGTGGGTTTAGAAAATTATCAGGGGATTGGGATCGTATCAGTATATTCACGGTGTGCAGCAGAGTTGAACATTTTAACATATTTCGTACAGATAAAGACGATTTTCTATGAAGCTTCCCTCCATTTTAACACGTTTCCCCCTCTTAGATCCAGGCAGAGTTGCAAGATTTACAGGTTCAAACAAAATGTAATGTTACACATATCTATGGACTTAACATGGGCGGCTATATGGCCAAACAGGAAATGTAATGTTAAGACTTTACCTAATATCAAACACTCTGTTACCTACGATTCATCATGCTTTGTCACCATCAACGAGTGTTTTGTCTACTATCAAACATTACGTTATCTACTATAGAACACCCAGGTTTGCCATTTGATGTGACCATCACAAAGTTTTGTTACGTTGCAACTCCCAGTTGTCTTCTTTACAATTCTACTCTATACAAAGTCCGATAGATTATTACAGTGTAATTGTACCATCGGCACACGCTATAAATATGTGTTAAAGAATTGATACTATCAAACAATTGTTAAACGAAAAAAATACCTGCATTATAAAATCGTATGAATGAGTTTGAGTGTGTTTGAATATCTTATTCATACATAAAAATAGATCAAAACATTGAGACTTACCTTTTGTATATTATTTTTTTTGTACAAATCACCTTCAAATTTTAAAACAGATCACATATAGCTTCTAAACAAGTGTTATTTTGTCTGATTCTCTTATTTTTAAGAATCAACAGGCAGACGAAAGCCAACACCTGTGGTCACTTACACTTACGACACCTTTGAGCTTTCAGCCTTCCTCGATTCTACCGCCAAATTTATTCGTCGGTTTTCCTCGACAACAGTCCTCTTGGACAACAGTTTTACGAGAGAATTTCTCCCAGATTTACTCGCAAAGTAATCTTACACTTGTTTTCTCTTGCAGAAAAGCTTAGAATTGTCTCCTCGTTCTCTCATTCCAGGGATCCCGAATGGTCGAGTGGTCTACATCATTCACCGTTGCCATATCATAGCCATCTTACCTCTGTCCGCGTGCATTCGAGGATCGAGCTCGAATATGTGAGAGAGCTGCCAGCAGCTTTCCATTGGTCGATGGTTCTTACCGCTTTTTATTTTCCTAGCTTCACATCCATCAGCTATATTGGCCGGCTTGTATAGTCTATCTTGCCTTAGGAAATGGCGTTAACCTAAGCTACATCATCAAGCATAATTTGATCACATTGTCTGACTCTTGGGCGGTATCTATAGTAAATGTCATGCCAGTAGTGAAGTGGGGCTGTTTAGCCTCAAGGGGAATTAGCATTAAAAACCACTCTGGGCAACCTAGCGTCAATGGAAATTTAACATGGGAGAAACACCTAGGCCTGTTTAGACTCAAGGGAATTTAACATGGGAAAAATTCTTGGGCCTGTTTAGCCTCAAGGGGAATTTAACATGGGAAAAATATTGGGCCTGTTTAGCCTCAAGGGAATTTAACATGGAAAAAAATAAAAAATAATCTTGGGTCTGTTGAGCGTCAAGGGAAATGGAACAGGGTCGGAACCCTATTTTAATACGGTCCCGACCTTATGGGTCTATGGAAATGGAACAGGGGAGAGGGACAGAACACACACACACACACACACACACACACACACACACAAAATAAAAAGGGGTAGGCAATTGAAAGTCAAGATCTTTTCGAGATATTGGAGTGGCCCTGAAAAGGGCATTTGGTTTTCTTCTTCTTCTAATTTCTTCTATCCCTCCACCAGCTTCTTATTTTCTGTCCTACACTTTTTCTCTTCTTTTCTTTTTTTCTTCCTCCTTTTTCTTCTTTTTCTCCTCTTTCTGATTCTCCTTCTCTTCTTTCTTCCTCTTCTCATTTTCTTCTTCCTTTTCAATTTTTTCATTCCAAGCTCTCATCCTTATCCTTTCCTCTTCATCCTCCTTCTCCTCTTTTATTTCTTTCAGCAGAGCACTGATGATTTCCTTTAGTTTTCTTAAATTGTTGACCTCCATCTTTATTCTATGCGGACTATATGAATAGCGATCCTCGTCCGGTCTTAATAGCATCTGCTCCATCATTCCTAAATTGTCCAAAACGTCTTGCAATTTTTTCATTTTGTCAAGGTGGTTCGAAGCCATCTTCTTTTTTATTCTTTGTAGAATGGTGCGAACAACAAACGTTGTGGGTTCTTATAGTTAAAGCGCGGACGTGAAGTAAAACATCCTCTACCTTTCTCATTTCATATTATCTTCTATTCACATACGCGAAGCAGCAATAAACAAACACATAATCTATTATCATCACAAACGTACTTGAGCGCTTACAAAACCCAAACTATACTATCCACACACGCTAAGCAGCAAAATTAAACCCAAAATCTACCATTCACACAAACGTACCTGAGCGCTTACAAACACAAATACATACACTCACACTAGGAAAAAAGAGTCAGTGTTTATATTCACACTACTCTACATACACACATTGGCAAATGGATTACTATATCTTTTCTAGAGTATTAGGTAGCCCTGAAAAGTGCTGCTTGTTTTGATCTCCATGGCACCTGGTTAATGGTTGCACCTCCCCGGCCTGGCACCGCAAACGCATCTCCTACTCCAATCACCTTTCACTCTTTTTGCTGGGAGTGCAGAGGCGGAATGAGTGGCTTAAGAATCCCAATCTTCTGTCTCTGGGATTCTGAAATTTCATTGTTGTGTCTGTGGTACAGCCATTCCTCTCTCTTTTTCCTCCTCTTCTTTTTTTCTTCTCTCCTCCTCTTCTTTTTTCTTCTCTCCTCCTCTTTCATCGTTCCTTCTTCCACTATTGCCTCTGCGGCCAGCTCATTCAGTATGAGCCTGGCATATTCCAGGTGCACATGAAGTTCAAGCAGTTTCGCTAGCCTTCTGCTCATTTTATAGTGTTGATCAATCAGCAAGGGTAGCTAGACTGCCTAGCGGTTTTCAATTTATATTAAAAGCGCGGACGTGAAGGAAAACATCCCCTAAAACCCAAAACTTATAATACCTAGATCATGACCAAACAACGCGCGGACCTAAAAGAAACACTCACACACTTTTTTATACTACCCATCACTATTCTAAAAAAATTTCATTAAACAAATAATATACTATCCACATACGTAAAACAGTCAAATCAAACCCCAAATCTACTATACCCACACTTCAAACAACAAAAAATATTATCATAATCTACTATCCACACAAACGTACGTGAGCGCTTACAATCACACACATAAACATATACAATCACATTACGAAAAAAGAGTGAGTGTTTATATTCACACTACTCTACATACACACATGGGTAAATTGATTACTATTTCTTTTCTAGAGTTTGGGGTAGCCCTGAAAAGGGCTGTTTTTTGGTTTGCTATGGCAATCTTTGTTAGGTTCTAAGATTGCGGCCTCCTCTGACGATAGGCTTTCTCGCTGGATACGGTCTGCTTCTTCGGAAAGAGAAGAAGAACTCTTTGGTATCGATACGACAATCGACAAAGCCTGCCACGTTCAGGTTACTGTTGCTGCTGTTTCTGCTATCTCTGCTGTTTCTGAAGTCTGTACTTCTCTGTCCATTCTTCTTTCTCCCTGTTAATTTCTTCTCTGAAGAGCTCTTCTATCATGTCTTCAGTGACTTTTAACATTCTCACATTCTCTATCTCTTCAGCCTTCGGTATCAGACTGTGTCTGACCCTATGCTAATTCACGTAGGCTTCATTTAGCTTAGCTAGTCTGGAACACATCTTCGTAGAAGGATGATTCGACAATGAAAGGTTAGACTGGAAACAACCCCGGTTCTTAAAGTCAAAGCGCAGACGTGAAGGAAAACATCCCTACACGGTTTTCGAGTCGGAACGTTTAATGAGTGCCATGAGAGAGATAGAGAGAAGTCAAAGAGCATGAATCAAAATTCTTATAGCCAAACAAACCACAAAGACATTTCTTTCAAAACACATTTTTTTAATTCAAAATCACTTAACACCAACAAACAACTATAACATTTTTAACAATAATCTAATAATATAATATCAAACATTTTTTTCTTCAAATCACAAACATTTTTTTCAACTAACACATTACTTTGGACAGGGCTGACAACGTTGTGAATGAAATTGTGATTTCCACTGTTGGAAGTCATTAGGCCATTGATGGACACTACGTTTTCTAGCTTGAGACAAAAGATAAGCATAATGGTCACAAAACCATTTATCTACTTTCACATCGTTTCTAGAAGAATGACGATCAAAATAAGTCACTAAATGTTCTAAAGAATAGCCCAGACTACGATGACGCAGAAAATACACACAATATTGTCCACACACCAAAGAATCTGTGCCTTGTAATTTCACATTATTGAATCGGGTGGTCTGAGCATTTCTTCTCATAAAGTCAATGATATCGTCTTCCAGAGGGGGCAATCCATAGGAATCGAAATATTCCACACATCCTTCTTGAGGAAAGTAGACGGCTACCCAGTGGGTTCCTGGGAGATGACTTTCGTCCGTGTTGATCACATAAGCTAGATGGTCTTGAGGTTTGCGATGAGGGAGTTCATCTTTAGCACAGACAGCAGGATTCCAAGAAGCAGTGTACGAACTGTGGTTCAAAAGATAATAAATTCCCAGGTATCCGTTTGTGTGTTGTTATTTTTTCTTTCACAGGTAATGATAAGTGATCAATTCGATCCTGACATTTTGCTTGAAAATGTCTGACAAGTAAAAGGCGTTTAGCTCCGACTTCTTATTCTGGTCAAAGAGAGATTCGATGCGACGGCACTCCAGAGACGTTAATGGATGAGAAGAATGTTTATCCAAGCCTTTATACCACTCGTTCAACACGAACTCTATCTCGATGACACCCCAATTTTTGTCAAGATATTCGTCCAATTTTTCTTCTTGGCTCAACATCAGACATTTGTCGTGTTGAATTTGACTGGGATTATCGTTGTGACATCCTTAGCACTCTTCCTTGATCAATTCTTTCATTATATCTGTCTGGAATGTAGCAAAACAGAGACTAAATGGGCTTCTTGTTCTGGCCATCTCAACTTCATCATGATAACTTCTTCGTCTTTGTCTTGGGATTCCTCTTCCACGGTCTCCTCACATTTCATGTCTAAAGTTTCTCCACTAGGTAAAGAGGGATAACAGTCTTCCATAGTTTCTAATAGTCTAGAATGACTTCTCTTAAACTGTTGATTTCTATCGTATTATCAAATTCTGTATACAGGAGGACGTTCACCGTCTCAGTTAGAGCTTCTGCAAACTGAAGTTCCGCACGAATCTGGCCGGATTTTATAGGGTGGAAATGTCTCTCGTCGCTGCCTTGGTCTGGAGTGAAATCAAAAGCCCACAAAGCATAGCCTCCTGCATAATCTTTGTACGTAATGCCATCACTGGTGTTGGTCCCTAACTGTCCCGTGGCTTCGTACAGGGACAAGTACGACCTCAAGTAATTCTTCTTGTCAAAGTCAGGTTCGAAAGGTCGGGTACACAAGGTCTTGCCATCGCGACTGACTTCAATCTTGGACACATTGTAATGTTTAAACTCAAAAGGATTTTGATTGTGGACTCCGTTGAAGGCCCTATTCTCTACCATACCAAGGATTAAACGTTTGGGTAACTGCCCTTGGAACAGATGATCTTCGATCATGGATCGCTGTCCAGCAGGAATGGTGAAGGTTTTCACTTCCACGCGTCGTATGGGATACTTGGCGGTCGTTCTGCTTAACGTGTGACTGATGTCGTTTCCCACTTTAGGTAACACTTCCACACGTCGTACGTAGAGTCTGGCTTCTTGGATGATGGTTTTGTAATTGTCACTATCAGCCACTGAATGGAAAGCGGCATTGTTACGATTCAGTCTCAGACGAACATTCACCCCGTTCAGCATATACTTTTCTTGCAGCCACATGTCCAAATGCAAACGATCCATCAGTTCTAAACTCTGTCCATTTTTGATTTTCTCTCTTCGTTCTACAAATCCCTCGTTGTGAATTTTGGTTGTATTAATTTCGGTTTCGTCAAACTGACCTGCATCGTCAGCTTCCCATACTACACAAGCGTTGAGATGAGTGTTCTTGGCGTCTATTCCGTACGTCAAGAGATTTTCCAGGTAGGCACGATATGGGTAAGTATCCATGCTGCTACTGACTAGTTTGTTATTCAAGTACAAGTCCACTCCGCTAAATAAGGAATGCATGAAATTGTTGACGGGAGCTACTTGCTCGTCATCTATAACACCTCCTGTTTTATTTAGAACTTTGATTTTCAGGTACAAGTAACTGCTGTTCAGATCGATGTAATCTTCGGGCTGTCCTTTGATTTCAAACTCGATAGGAGCGGAATCCATCAAAGAGGAGACAGGGTGAAATTCCACCCATTGGGATTCTTGCATGATCATCATGGTGGGGGGCATGGCAAAGAGATCCAGTTCCGACTTGGAACAGGCGCAAGACTCTCGGTGCATCATTTGTTTTCTGTTTCTCAATACTTTAATAATCGAAAACGTCTAAGTCTCGAACGGTTTTTCTTTTCTTTCTCTTTCTAGCTTTAGAAGTGTGAAGTTTGGTGAAAGGGTATTTTCTTCGTCGTCTCTTTCTGCCTTGTCCTTGCTGTGGCTTCAGGGAAGTAGGAATGCCTGACTCAGTAGCGTGCAGGGCATTGATAGGTGTTTCTCGTCGGCTCATAAGGTCTTTGCCTGTTTGCAGCAAGACATTTTTGCCTGCCCTCAAGAAAACTTCTTTGGGGTTTTGTTTGTCAATGATGATATTTTGGAGAAATTCGTTGCCTTGCGTCAATGCCGCATCTTTCAAGGCGTGCAATCCGCGTGTCACCATCGGTTTCAACACGGGGGCCACCGAACGAAAGGCCGATTTTAACATATCTCCTAAACCGTGTCCTCGCTGTCGAGCAACGCCTCGGTACACTGTATGCATGACTTACGAGTCGTTAGAGAACCGTTTTCGAAAATGGAGTTTCACCGTGACTTTCCCTTTGGTGAATGGAACATTTTGTCCCAGATCTCCTTTTATATCAATGTTGACCGTGTCCAAATAAGATTTGCTGACGGGTAAATAGTGAGGATGTACAAATTCGCGGTGGACTTGATAAGTTTTTCCACCTTCCTCGTCAGCGAGCGTGGCAGAATCCACCTTGAAAGGAATGACACGCAGTAATGGCACAGAGGTGTGTCCCACCACGTTGTACTCCACACATCGGAGTACACAAAGATCAAATTCAGTCCTTGGTAAATTTCTACTGGGGCACGATATAACTTGCTAAAAGAATCGTTGTCGGAAATGACTGGTAATTCGTTTTTCTTCATCATGGCTATCCTCATGTCCATGTCCTCGCCCAACATGACAAACAATTCAGGACAAAATAAGAAAGACAACATTTTGTGTCCCTCAGGAAATTTCATCAGGAAGCGACGAGCTACTCTGTGGTACTCCAGTGTGACATTTTTTCTGACATTCTCCAAAGCTTTCAGAAACACGACATTAAACCTGGAGCTAATGGTGCTGACCAAATGTTGACGACTAAAATAATAGCCTGGGGGAATGATCAAGCGATAGGTCGTCTTTTGAGTTTCTGGGTTATATATTTTGTTATCATATTTGATGTGGGTATTCAAGTACTGTTGCATTTGTTCGTCATGAACTTCCACTGAAAAAAAATTTTGATTGGGAAGGACGTTGAGAACTTAGGTCGGGTGAATGATTTCTACCAAAGCCACTTCCCAATGGGCTTCGTGGTCTAATTGCATAGGCTGAGGTAATTTTGCCGTGTAACAGCACAACGTGTTATTGGGAAACACCTCCATGGAACTGTCACTGGGTAAGGTTAAGTAAAATTGGTTAGTGTAATTCATAATTCCAGAATTCTGTGGCTGTCGAAGGGGTTACTAGAAGTCAGAGGCGTGTCTCCGTTCAAAATGGGATTGTTGTTGTTGGAGTGGTGACTGGCACTGGCACTGGACACAAGGTTCCCGTTGTTCCCGTTGGAGGTGAATTTCAGGTAGGTATTAGGAAGCAGGTAACCGATGCAACTGCTCAATAAAATGGTCCACAGTTGTTTGTCTCCTTGTTGCAAACTCAAATTGGCAATGGCTGCACCGATGACACAAGACATTACGAAGATTTGGCAGAAAAAGACGATTTGCTTTTAGGCACACGTTCTCCACACCACACCAACAAGGGTTGTTTTTGTAAAACTTGCAGAGAAGAACTGGGTCAAGGAGTGGTCGTCGTAGCTGCGTCTGTGTGAAAGGGCATGATGGTCACTTCTTTTTATAGTCGATGACTTGCGAAGCGTCGATCCAAGAATCAAAACTGGGTGGATATCCTTTCCAACGTACTTTCACTTCTTTGACACGTCATCTGCCCACTTTACGGGTTCTGCGTTCGAGAATGCTTTCGATGTCGTACACGTCGTCTTCTTTTCTGGTGACACATTGTAACTCGGGCAAATAAAACGTTCCTTTGAGCACTTCTCCGTTCATGTCTTCCAATTTATAGACGGCAGGATCACGACCATGCACTCATCCAGTGACACGAAACAATTCGGTAGTCCAGTTAGGTAAGTAACCTTTGTCGAAAGTGCGTTTGGTTTTGCCAATTCGTATCCAATCTCCTACGGCCAACACTCCACTTTTCTTGGGGACAGCTCTAGTCGGGACGTACCAAACAGGCGATCAGACACCAGCACTTCGTTCTCGGGAGTCACTTCTTGCGGGGCACGTCCGATGCTTCGATGGTAAGATTGGTTGTACGCTTGCACCAGGTGCGGTAAGATGTCGATGTACTTCAGAGTGTGGTGATGCGTAAAATATTTCCACATGAGTTCTTTCAAAGTGCGTTGAAAACGTTCCACGATGCTGGCTTTGGTTTCGGGATTCTCGGTGGTAAAAAAAGTGAATGTCCCGTTTCTTTGATTCCTTTTGGAAAGCTTGGTTCAGAAATTCGGTACCTTTGTCCGCTTGCCATCGAAGAGGGTGACGACCGCTTTGTTTCAACACTCGTTGCAGGGCTCGCACTAACTCACTGTTTGATTTGGAAGTCAAGGGCACGACCCAGGGAAATTCGGAAAAGACGTCGATGACACAAAACAAATATTTGTAGCGATTATAGCTGGCCAAATGAGAGACATTGGCTAAATCGGCTTGCCATTAATGATCGATGCCTTCCACTCGGTTGCGACTTCTGGAAAACTTGCGTCGAATGGGTTTGTGTAAAGTGTAAGTAGCTTGTTCTTGTAACCATCGTTGCACTTGAGGTAAACGGAGACTTTCAGTCGCGTTTTGGCAGCACGATACAATTTTTGAACTCCTGCGTAACCTGCAGGATGGGAGGGATCGTAGTAAATGCTGGCTAACACTTTTTACATTTGTTGGTTTGTGTGTTAATAAGGCACCCAGTCTTGGAAGATGCTATTCTTTTTCTCTTGGGGTATTTTCTTGGATTGTAATGCTTTGCGTGTGCGACCGGCAATAGGCGTCGAGGAGGAGGATGCCTGAACAGGGGATATTTTTTCTTGTTTCACTTCATTCTTCACCTTCTTTTTCTTTTCTGATGAAGAAAGGGTGGTCATCATCTTTTTAATCCATCCAATTCTGGAGGTAGGTGGTGTTGTTAACTTGCGTACTTTTGCTGGTGGAGTTTGAAACACTTCTTCTTTTTCTTCTCCTTTTTCTGTCTTGGTCACTGGTAGTGGTGGTGGTAATGGTGATGGTGCTGGACTTTTCATCAAGGTCTTAAAATCTTTCAGAGTGGGAAGAGTTGTTTCGTCTGAGGCTTTCTGGTGAAATAAGTTGCAGTCGTTGCAAGAGCTGACCGTACTTTTGCGATTTTTCTGTTTCGGACAAATCTTGGCAATCCATCAAGGACTGCAATTCGTGTTGTAACTGGGACACCTCGCTCAAATTGGGATTGGGAGGTAAATGCGGGGTGCGTTGTTCTTGCCAACGATGGTATTCCATCCATCGTTTGTAAGGCATTAAAGCTAGTTTTCGTCCTTCCATGGGATGTCATTGGTCGATTCTGAGATCTTGGGACTCCAGAGGGCCTTTTTATCTTGCTCCTACCAGTCCTCCCAACACGGTTCCCAAGACTCCTTTCAGTAATGGGCCTAACAAGAGGGATAAAATTCCTCCACGTTGGACCAACATCTTCTTCTTTTGTCCGATGGGGATTTTCTTTTGAACCATTTGGCGCAGAACGTGACGATGTTTTCCTAAGCATTGCTTCTGGTGTTTGGACAAAGGGATCGTGCCTTTCAACACGTTCAAACAACATTCGCACACGGTATCGATGACCTCTTTGGAGGCCGTTTGAATGAGTTTTTTTCGTAGGGGTGGAGAAGCTTTGGACAGGACAGATAACATGTCTCCATGTTGGACTAAACGTGGAGGCAGTCCTTTCCTTTTCTTTCCTTGAGGTTTAGAAGAGGAATGTTTTCTGTAGGGGGACACCTTTGCTTGTGGGTTCCGGGACATTCACTAAACATACACTAACATCGATGATTTAACACACGCCCTTGTATCTTTTTTGGGGGACTATCGCTTTGTCATAAAGGTGACAATGTTTTTTTCCAAAATCGCCAAGGAATCCTCGCCTTTGTGAACGCCTCTTTTTCTAGGAACGACTGTGTCTTTTCTTAGGGTAACGTCGATGCTTGGCTAAGCGTTTTGTCGGATGACGAGTCTGCCTTTGTCTCTTTCTTTTTTGACTACTTGGAGGTGACATCTTTTGGAAGTTTACTAATACCCCTACTTGGTCGCAGGCCTATTTCATACTGGAACGCGTCGCCACTGATTGTCTTTACGACGTATCAACTTGAGGACAGGCATGACAGGTCATGTAGGGGTACGCAACGGACTAAAGCGAGCCAGTTCTTGCTTGGACAAATCCAGTAAACTTTGTAACATGCCCGATCTCTCTTGGACTTTGATTTTGGGAGCAGGTACTTTGTTAGTCGCGGCCACAGCCGCTAAATTGGAAGGTCCTGCCACTGGGGAAGTTCTTGGGGTCATCAACGGAGAAGTTCTTGGTGTTATCAACGTCTCCAAGTACTTTTCAGTTCTTGGTGTCATCAACGGAGAAGTGACTGAACCTGAGGCTACCGGAGACGCGGTCACCGCCGTAGCAGGTCGTGGTTTCCGAGTGTAAGGTTGCGTCCTGGCCGAAGTGCCTCTCTTGCGACTAGTTTTTTGTGGGCTTGTCTTTTTCTGGTGACTTTTTCTCTGTTTCTTTTTCTGCGGGCTTTTCTGGTAAGAGGAGGGTCCCGCCACTGAAGAAGTTCTTGGAGACACGGGTCTCTTTCGGGATCTGGTCTTGACACGTGGCTCTTTTTCTTCTTGGGGCTTCGTTTGGCTTTTTTCTTGGGGAGAACTTTGGGAGCATTAGGATCCCATCTTAAGAGAGAGCGAATGATGACCCCTCCTAGAGTACCACTCCCTCCAGGTTTCAAAATGATTTGTTTTTTGGTTTAAGTGTCAATGCGGAGATCAGCCAGTTGGTCAAAGCGACTTTGTTTCGATCGAAAAAGCGTTTGGGTTGATGAGGAATCTGAATGATCCCTTGGAGTAATTGACATGCTGTCAGCGTGAACCATCGTAAGACTTTTTTGAGAGTAACTTCTAAGGCACAAGCTCGTATTTGTGGATTTTTTCTCGACTAATGCCGTACAAAGCACGAATCAATTTGACAGAAAGATGCGACTGAAGGGACGTCATGTTCAAACTGTGTGAGACAGACGAAAAGTGTTTGAGGTTTTTATAGATTTTTTGTAAGGTTAAGTCGAAGACGGAGACGTGTACAGGACAGGCCCTCCGTCTTGGCACCAGTGGTGAAACAATTGGGTACGAAATCGCAAATCCTCGGGGGTCGTAGGTTTCAAAGCGACGAGTAAATAGGCGTGTGGAGTTTGAGTGGCATCGTCGTACGCCTGAGTCAGCCAAGGCGTTCCTAACTGTTTGGCTAAGACTTGCACTTGCGATTTATCTCGAGGGCTTTTAAACAAGACCACGTAATGCGCATTGAGACTGATGGTGCGATGGGCTTTACTTTGTTGAAACATTTTTTTGAGTAATGTAAACGATACTGGCATTACGGTGATGCCCTTTGCGCGTGAACCACAGTTTAATTTCTTCTTCGTCTTCTCCTAACATGTCGTCGAAAATGACCAAATGGGTTTGACGGGAGTCAGAGACGATGCCGTCGTCTTCTTTAGGAATGCCTTCCGCAAACACGATGGAATCGCCTTGACTTTCTCGCAAGAGGCTGTACGCCGATTGCCACTCTTTGTAACACCACACGGCACGTTGAGGTAGACGATCGATCAAATGATGTTTATGTTCAATCAAACGTTTGACGAATTCGGTTTTGCCTGAACTGCTAGGTCCAGCAATGAGCATGTTAAAGGGATGGCGAAGATACAAAGCCTCCCAACTGACACGATCTAAGTGTTCGTCGATGACTTTGACAGTAGAGGAAGAGGAAGCAGAGACAGCAGAGGTAGCAATAGTGTTAGGAATGTCACTTGTGACACGAAAACAGACAAGACAAGAGTTTATATACTTTTTTCAGAATACGTTTATTGAATGTTTCAAACATGAACACGAAATACAAAAACACATAAAATCCAGAGACTTAAGTACAACGATAAAAGACTCATCAAAATCATCAACGTGGAATAGAAACAAGTGTCTGTACAACATGTTTTGGGTAAGGTTCTGACCAGTTCTATAGGATGTAAGGTCACACAAGTGTCTTCCCGAAAGGGTCTTTCAGGCATGTTCATGACAGTCCTGTCCTGAGTGATGGGTTCTTCTTCTGGCACTGTCACTAATACAGGTTGAAAAGTAACTTTTTTCCTTGAACAATTATCGTGCATACCGGGCCCCTTCTTGGGTCCAAGCCTCAAAATCCCATTCTTTCCAGACACGGACATCTGTCCAATGGGGGTGTAAGTCACAAGCTACACACACATCGTGATACACGTCTTCGGTAGCTAAAAGTTGACGAATCTTTTTTTTCCCGTAGAGGTCGAAAAGTATCTATATGAAAACGCAAGGCTTTGAGTAAAAGGAGTCTTTCGTGACCATTTAAGGCCATTTGGGTGGCAAGTACTGATCGTAAAGAGTCCACAAGGAATCGGCTGGTAAACGAAATCCTAGAAAACAAGTCACTAAGACACACACCACTTGTCGACCCAAATTGAATAGATACAGTTCTTGTAATAATGGATGGTAATGATCCACGGTTTGAATGTGGTCATTGAGTTCCTTCCACGAAATCTGTTCAATCAAATGTGATAAAAGTCGTGGCATGGCAGCCTGTTTTTATACTCTCTTTGTTTCGGAAACAATACACGTACTTTCTACCCAGAGATCTTCGTTCTCCAGTAGGGAATCTAAATCTTGCATACTGTAACCTAAACATCAGAGTTCGTTTAGACGTTTACTCTTCCGTTAAGTAGATTCCACGTAAAATATCTTGGTAATCCTTTAACTTGTCTTCCTCTATGCGTTGCACTAGGTGAATCTCGAAGTAACCAAAATTATAAACACGCGGATCATCGGTGGCCTGGAAGTATTGACCAAGGTCTGACCATTGAAACAATTTCTGACGAATCAGTTCTCTTATATCATTCAGGGACCAGTGGTTAAAGATCTGGTGACGTAACGGATGCAACTGTTCTTTACGTTTCACTTGTATTTTGACAAGCTCTCGGTAAATGCCTTCTCTCAACTCCACAGGTAAAGCACGAATGTTCTCTTGTAAAGTATCCATGAATAGGTCAGTCAGTACAATTCACAATCTTCTAGAGCAAAAGTAATTCACATAGTATGTAATTTCTGACCACCGCCATTCAGGGTAACGTCCAAGAATCTCACTGAACTCTTTTGATGTAAACGGTCTGGAGTGATATAATAGGATGAATGCACACTTTACCCAGAGAAATCTAACACATTGATTAATTTTGTTCACTTTCCTCTTGTGAATATCTCGGCACAAAAGTTCTACAGTTATCCATTGAGATTTCACTCTGGCAAGTCCCTGCTAAACTTACTTGTAAATCTTCTCTTGCAGTTCTTTAGGTAATGATTCAATATCGTTTTTCAAATGAAGTTTAAATACTGGTCTCGGTGATGTCCAACATTTGATTCCTAACCAATCTGGTTTCTTCTTCAACGACATGGTTAAATCCTTCAATGTCTCGGTCCTACTAAGGGTAAGTAATGACAATTCGGTGACCAATGAGCATGTTCTAGGTAGGCTGAATCTTGCGGTTTCCAGTGGTGAAGTGACACACCACAACTGAAGCACTTGACTTTATCCCCTTCGCCCAAGTAGAACAATCCGGCTCTGGCTAATTCTTCGGGGGTCGGTCCTCCCAGATACTTAGGCCATTTTCCTTTGAACGATTGAAGACGATTTTCGAAGTCGCAGTATTCCGACAAACGCACAGGGAACGAATACTCGTCTTGCACAGGTTCGTTTCGATGAGGATTGGGTGACATGGACAGGAGTTTACTCAGGGCTGGATGACATCGGTAGGTGGGTAGACGTGAAGGTGAATATCCACCTTTAAAACGAAACCCAGTAAATTGTCCAAGAGGACGAGCGGATTCGCTTTCGCATCCCTCAGGTTTGGCACGCACAGCATCACTTTCCATAGGGGCAGTGAGAACAAAGTTCCCATGATGCTTTACGGCATCGCTAAGGTCACAACGTACAGCATTGTTCCCATCGCAAGGCTCACAATCGCATTCCACTTCAGAAAACCCACACTTGAATTGTACCGGTCTGAACTTGTTTTGTGTTTCTCTGAAAGTATTCATCTTGTTCGCTTGTCTTGGTAGTCACAATGAACTATCGATCTTGACCATAGCCTCTTTTTATACTAGTCGCAATGCAGTCTCAAGCTTGTACATCGTTCCTTTTTTATGTCTAGTTTTGGAAGGTACCGTCTATAAGGTGCCGTCATAATTGTACCGTAGTGTAATGGGTGGAAAGGCCATATAAAGGTAAGGGCAGTGCGGAGACCATCGAGTATGTTCCAGAATAGCTTAATCTTTATAGATACATATATCCATTCGTAACTTCAGTCCGCAAGCGAAACACTGTACTTCGTATCCCAATCCAGCCTCAGGTCCCAAGTAGACAAATCCTGTTCTAGCTAAAACATGCGAAGAAGGTAATCCTTCCCTATCCGTAGGCCATTTTTGAAACGTGTCCAATCGACGGGCACAATCACAATAGTCAGGTAAGAAGACCGGAAAATGGTGGCTCTTGAACTTGGAGTTCTCATTGGGTTTCTCACTCGATTCTTGTTGTGACAAAGTCATACTTCTGGTGAGTGGCTATCCTGTTACAACCAATGTTATACCAACGTGTCCATACGGTAAAGTAAAGTGGTTGGGAAGTCGCACTCGCTTCTGGTACACGATTTGATAGACTTTTTCCAAGGGTCGACTGACGATGTGATGAGTGGGTAAACGTACAATCTTGTTGGGTTGATAGGTGGTCACTTTAAAGTGTTCATCTTCTCTCGACTGCAAGGCTTCTTTCAATACGTCAAAGTTCACCACTCGACTAGTACGATAATTCAGAGTCAATCCTTTCACTTTACACTTCGTGTGCACTTCTTGTTTGTCCCGGTATTCGTAGCCGTAATTTTTAGGACCGCCACTGGCGAAACTTAGAATCTTGTCGTCGGGGTGCTCGTCTGTCCAGGCTCCTAAACGGTCTCCTTCGATGTCAGGGTGCTGTTGACTCGGGTGATGGATGTAAATGCAACTGTCCGTGTCAAAGTACAGGACACGTTCCCCTAACAGTTCTAAAGCTTCGTACAATTTTAAGCGAGCATGAGCTGTCACGTAAGCCGCAATGATGACATTTCCAAAGGGGTCGTCTTGTACAAAGTCCAGATCTTCTTCGTAATTCACTAAGATCAAATTTTCGCGAACGACGTCCACGTGTTTCATGAATTTGGTTTGGTCGTGAATCATCTGGAAGTAGCGGGAAGGTTCTGTCAAATATTCCGTCTTGGGTAAACATGAACATTGTGCCATTTTACCCCACAAGCAATTTAACATCACTTTGGCAAACGATCGCCTGCCTTCGTTTTTCTCGATGTAACCTAAAGAGATGCCTTCTTCTACCCAGTATTTCTCTTTGAATGTCTTTTGGTCTTCGGGAGTGTAACACCAGGACGGATAGCCACTGGCCTCTTGTTTCAGTTTCAAAAAGGCATCCAAGTAGTCTGGGAAAATGCCTTTTTGCGTGGGGTCACCCTTGTGGTATTATTGTGTCTTGGGAAAGTGACAAATTTCGTACACTTCTAACAGTTGGTATCCCATGTCCATAGCTTTGAACAATTCTACGCTGACCCAGGTTCCTGTCAAGACCCGTTCTTCCTGGGTGTGCTCACAAGGTTGATCTTGGTTGTACGTTTCGGCACAAGTACGGCACAAGGGAAACATCAGTTTGCCTTGACAATGGTGAGGTAACACGGGATGGTACAAGTCCGTGGGAGGGAAAACTTTGCACTTGATCAAGCCTTCGTATTGTCGGATGTTTTTCATGTCGATGTGTTCCGTTAACAATTGCGGGTGCCCTGCAGGAAAGTGACAATATTTGCACACGTAGGGATACAGCGAACACACGTCCAAGTATTTGATTTCTTCTCCTTTCTCTTCATCGGCTTGGTACAGCAAACATGTGACATTGAACCTTCCTCCGTACAAACTATTCCTCGGGTTCAGGGGGTCCATGAACTGGTAACTTTCCACGAGGCGTTTAAACTCGGGATCGGTTTTCAAACGGTGATCGTACTCGTGTTCCCACATTTCCACCACTTTGTATCCTTGCTGTTCTAACTTTAGGCGTCGCTGACAAGTGTTCTGGTACAAGTCTTCCATGGTTCGTTGTAAAAACTAATTTTCAGTGCCACGGTCAGGGTAACAGACTTGACATCCGTGAAATACGCAATCGTTAAACTCGTACACGATCTTGGGGTTTTCTAAGTCTCAGCCATCGACCGAATGCGTTCCGATGGTCTTTTCGCCTCCTCCGTTGCGGGCATGCTGAATCCATTTGTCTTCCTTGTCACAGAAGTAATGTAACCAGCGTAGGGCTTTGACCGAGTATTGACGTTTGACATAGTTGGTCGTTTGAGGACTGATGACAGCCACGGTGTTTTCAGGCATGAATCGTTGCCGGTACACTAAGGAACACGCTTTGACAATGGTGCAAGCTTCTTTCAAAGGATCGACCCCTCCGTGTTCCATGAACAGTTCTCGAAATTTTCCACAGCATCGCCGTAAAATGTCCACGTCGGAACGACAATACTTTAGCATTTCTTCCTGAAAGTCAAAAAGGTCTGAGGCGTGAGCCTGGTACCAAGCGTGGAAAGCTTCTCGTTGTTCTGTACGCATGTTGTCGGGATCGTAGTCTTTAGCCTCAGGCAAATGGGTTAGAACGGCATGTTGATTGGATTCCGTATTGAAAAAGTGTGGAAAGTATCCTTTAGCCATTTCTGTCATTCCAAGCGATTTAGGCATTCGGCTCAAAGGCATGGCCAAGTAACTCATCGAATCTTGAAAATGCATTTGTCCCACTTGCATGAAAATGATTTTGGCTCCGTTCAAAGTGACTTTAGGACACTCGGTACCATGTTTCGTATAGTATCTCAGAGAAACTGTCCATCGTATCCGGATAAATTGTGAGCCATCACCGTGGCATGACGATGACAATCTCCGTAACGTTCGATGTCCTCTTGGCTCCACGTCTTGTCGATGGGGTCTAAGACCCATTGAGCGAAATCGGCTAGCGTGTTCGGTCCTCGAAAGATTTTTTCACGCCCTCCAGGAATCTTACTGCAGTGAGGGCAATGACTGAAAATAGGTTCTTGAATGCACTTCTCGCACGCTCGATGAGCCACGCAGAAATTAGGAATGTGAATGCCAGCCTCTTGCATGCATTCGAAATCGAAAAAGATGAAATTGTCTTTTTTCTTCTTGTGACCGTCCTCTTTCTCTGGTTGGGTTTGGTATTTTTGCAAGTAGCATTGGCGTTCCAAGTCCACAATGTGATGACAAACGTGACATCGTTTCTTTCCTCGACATACGTGTGCCTAGGTATTATTGGTACGTATGCCTTGTCCACACGTGGGGCACAATCTCAGCAGTTGACAAGCAGATTTTTGCTGCGTCTTCAGATGTTGTTGGTAACAGGCACGGCTGACAAACGTGCGCAGACAAGCTGGACAACGCACCAGTTCTTAACCTTCGTTCAGACAGGGTGGAGAGGCCAAACATCCTGAGCATTTCGATCCGCAATGCTTGTGTTGCTCTCGATTGTTATAGCCATAGTCACATTTCTCACAGTAATAACTGTATCCCAGGAATGGGGTGATACAGGTAATGGTATCGAAATGTTCATCGGGATGATAGAATTGAATGTATTTTCCATCCTTAAAGTCTTTCCCTCGAAACAACAGAGGTCCGCGCACTTCTTGAGGGTGCACTTTCAAGGTGTAGTGTTGAGCTAGGACATCTTGCAATTTTTGCATTTCAGGAATGCCACAGGGTTTGTCTTTGGACAGTCCGGCTTGTTGTAACAGGAGTTCTTCTTCGTTTCGTTGTTTGGCTCGGTCCGATTGTCGAATAGTTGTCCAGGCTCTTTTCCATTCCGCCGTGTCGTTCTTGTTGGTATAGGTTCGTCCCACCACGATGGCCCTGGCTAAACACATCTGGTCTTGAGAATTGTGAATTTGGACGAGATTCTTTTTGGTGCTGCGAAGACCGTTCACCAATAACACCTTATTGCGTTGTCCAGTCCCTTGTGGAGGAGAGACGTGGGTCATGTCCAGTGTGGCTTTTCCATCGGTGATGTCAAACTGGTCATTAGATTGTTGCACCTGTTGAATCTTGTCCATGACTTTGGAATCGGTGAATTCCGCAGGGGTGCTAAACTCGATCGAAATAGGGGATTTCAAGCCGTCGTGTTGTATGGAAAGTCTCAAGCGATCGTCTTCTTTGGGTTGACATTGTCGCTTAAGTGTGGTGAGGAAAGAATCCCACATTTCGGTGATGAACCCTTCTGCTTTCTTCAACGGTAATTCGGACTTGAAATCTTTAAACTTCACCGTGCATTTGTAAGCCGTGGTTCTAAATTTTCTAGAGGGACGCTTTTCCGTCTCTCGAACGAAATAGTATTTTTCAGGGTTGACTAAGGGTGGTGAACTTTGTTTAGAAGAGAACTCTCTGGATTTTGATTCTGGTTCACTCATGTCCTCTTCAAAATCACTGGCATAAATTTGTGCCAAGACTTCAGCTCTGGTACGAGGCGATAGATCACGTTTCTGCCTCTTACTTTCTTCTTCTTTCTTCTCAAATGAATAGGATCGTTTCATCTTGAGTGCAAAACGTCAAATGGCTCAAGTTTAAACACCATAGACTAATTTATAGTCATGGCAGACCAGCGTATATAAAAGGGTGTGTGTCTTGTCCTTTCACTATTCATATCACTCTCAAACCGAGCACAACGATGGAAGAGACTACCCAGGTCGAACGTTTCATCAAAGCGTTGCGAGGGGTCATTAGAGAAGTTTCTTCAGACCAGCCGTCAGACTACTCTCCTTCCTTTCGAGATAAAACTCAAGATACTTGCTATGTCTGTCAGAAGAAAGGGCATTGGTCTTCAGAGTGTCCAGACCGTCAAAAAAGCAATACAGGAGCTAAAAGAGACAAAAATCAAGATACCTGTTATCATTGTCAAGAAAAAGGACATTGGTCTCCAGATTGCCCTAAGAAACAAGAGGAGCAAGAAGAAAGGGACTATGGAGAGGAAGAAGAAGAAGAGAAAGAAAGTAGACAGATGAAGAAAAAGAAACAGGAGAAGAAAAGAAGAAGGGAAGAAAGTGAGGAGGAAGAAGAGGAAACGACTGTGACTGTGAAGAAATTCAAAAAAAAAACAAAAAACAAAAAAAAAACAGAGTGAACAATGAGACAGAAGAAGTCTATGAACTTTTTTAAAGTGCTTTGTTGTGAATTGTGAATTGGATTGTAAATATTTATAAAAGAATAAATTAATTATAAAAGGTAAGTGTCTTGGGGCTTTTGATTTTAAAATAAGAACCTATACTCATGCACTCATACACAGACACGTACCATAGGGGTAAAATGGTTTTTTTTTTTTTTTGAGTTATTGGCAATTGAAAATCTATCTCTTTTCCAGAGACATGGGTGGCCCTGAAAAGGGCCTTTTTGGTGTAGGGATGAGTTTAAGCAATCAACTTTAACTGCCTTAAGCCTTTGCCACGGCCGAGGCCTACTCCTGATGATGGTTTGGTTGAAATCACTAAGGGTGGTACGGTAGGCTTAGTCACAGGGCTGGAGTGTTTAGCTCGGGAAGGTCGTATTCTCTTCGGTCGTGCTAAAGAAGTATGATCCATTTGTTTCAGACTTCTTAACTCCGCTAAAATGTCCAACAGTACCGTGTCGGTTTGACTTTCACCCTCTTGTTTCTTTGCTGCTTCTTCTTCTTCTTGTTTTTTTCTTACCTCTTCTTCTTGCTGCTGTTGCTGTAGGAGAAAAGCTTGTTCTGCTTCATTTTGCTGCTGTATAAAATTCTCCAATTCTTCTTTCTGTCTCTGTCTAAAATTCTCCACGTGTGGTAATGAAGAAGGTGACGAAGGTTCTGGAACAAATTCTTGCGAGGTAAGAAAATCCACATAATCCCCATTCACCTCTTCTGAAAGTAAATCCGGGTTCCATTGGGTAGTCTCAACAGCTGGTACACCCCAATTGATCGTTTTCTGAGTTTCCGTCATGTTGAAAAACTGTCGCATGGATTGACTGCGCACAGGCGCTAACGAATCTATATAGACCATGTGTCGTCACAGACTGGTCTCTTCGGATTGGATGTGGGCTGACTGAATTTTGTAACCCGTGTTTGGATTGGTGAACTAACTCAATCCGTTTCAATCCTTCCTCTCCCTATAAATAAGTGCAGTTCACTGCATTCCTTCACCTATTCTCGGCACCCGCAACATGTGGACCACTTTTGAATCGTCGACTCTTGTTTCTTCCATGATGTTCCGGACGGACATACCGATGTATGTCCGATCCAAGTGGACAGTTATCCACAGGACAGACACAAGCCTGTGGATGCGAAGAGTCTATGTGGAGAGGCAAGGATGCCTCAAAAGAGTGCTAATCTATGGTCCTACAGTGAGACGAAGTTTAAGAAGAAGAAGATGTCACAGATGCCCTTTATGTTGATATACCGTAATATTAACATAAAACCAAAGGCCCTTTTCAGGGCCACTTCAATATCTCGAAATGATCTTGACTTTCAATTGCCTACCCCTTTTTATTTTTTGTTTGTGTGTGTGTGTGTGTGTGTGTGTGTGTGTGTGTTCTATCCCTCTCCCCTGTTCCATTTCCATAGACCCATAAGGTCGGGACCGTATTAAAATAGGGTCCCGACCCTGTTCCATTTCCCTTGACGCTCAACAGACCCAAGATTTTTTTTGTCCATGTTAAATTCCCTTGAGGCTAAACAGGCCCAAAATTTTTTCCCATGTTAAATTCCCCTTGAGGCTAAACAGGCCCAAGATTTTTTCCCATGTTAAATTCCTTTGAGGCTAAACAGGCCTAGGTGTTTCTCCCATGTTAAATTTCCATTGACGCTAGGGTGGCCCAGGGTGGTTTTTAATGCTAATTCCCCTTGAGGCTAAACAGCCCCACTTCACTACTCATGCCGCATCGCTGTGGTGTTTGCTTGGTTAAATGATTCTCGTACAGGAAGCTGTCAATCATTTGCATCAAGTTGTTTGTTCAAAGAGGCTCCATAGACCGGTGTATTAGTGACCATTCTGAGTCCGACTGCCCTTTCGATTCTGAGGTTTGCCAATTCAGATCCAAGGCGCTGTCACATACTATGCGGACAGAGCAGTCACCAACTCTCTTGTTGCCTTGGATACAAATATCATCAAAACTATCATGCATTATATATTTGTAGAACAAATTAAAGCTTTCTGACATATTTTAACAAGACAATGTTCGTCAAACATTTTGTATCTGATACGACGACTAGTTGTATTGCCAATGATTTTAAGATTTCAAGTATCTAGAACAAATGTAGGCTCAAAATATTTTATTCCACGATGATGTCATTATACTTGAATTTTAGGCAAAACATATGCGACCACGTTATCAGTCAAACATTAGTTTGTTGCTTGCGTAACTTATTTAAGACTAACTTGTCAATAGCCAAAGTTGGTAGCGCTCTGAATTGAATAATGTGTCCTGGGCAGAATTTTCTGGGCAGCGGGATCGAATAAAATAAGTGTAATGATGCAAGTCAGAATACAAACATGTTGAACTATCAACATGCTTAGTGTTCGATGAATTAGAAATACAAGTTTGCTTGTCGCCTAAAATATGTTTTAGACAGCATTAGTGTAGACAGACCAATGTGGTATTTTCTCATAAAACCTACATTTTTAATTGTGGTGTCGGCAGGTAGATAGGTGATATCTTCCAATTTTTGATTATTACGTCGATATCATGCCATCTTAGAAAGCTCCAAATTTGTTTTGGTGAAAGCTACATTTAAAACCAGTAGCACAGTCAATATGAGGAGCAGCGTTTTTTTTTTGTACGTGTCCTCTCACTTCAAAAAAAGGTTTATGATGCAGCAAGTAAACATTCTTATCTCTTGAATCAATAATTCCTGTACCAGCTTTATTGACTTGATGCGAGTCTGCATCCAAGCATTCCACGTGCTCGTATTCTGTATTAGACTCATCAACTGAGGACTCGTCAAAGAGCTTAAATATTATGGTGTGTGTGTGTGAATGTAGATAACATGATGATACAAATATGTTTCTCACAAAATTAGTCTATTACCTGGGTCCATCATTATACTTGAGAAAATATGCAATAATGCAGTCAAAAATTTTACATCGAGCTGATTCATAATTTCTTGACGATACTATGTTTGGCTGCATTAGTCATTGTTTAGACATGATTTCTCTACTAGCTTCTTTGACGTCTGGTCGTATATGCGAAATATATTTGTAACCCTTTTATATGTCTGTAACTGACGAGGTGCTTTTTTTCGAATCTCAAGGCCAAAGGACCAATATTTCTTATACTTGACAACGCTACTGCTATCGCACCTAATATTCATCCAGAGAATCATCCTATCATCTTTTTGTGCTCAATTCGTTGTGGCTTCATTATTCCAGTGAATTACATTATTTCATCCTGTGGTCGCGGATGCAAGTAATATTTAATTATTTATTATTAAGTTCACGTTATTTCCTGGTTGGTCTGTAATAGACATAGAGACTGCTGGGAAATTGTACACACTATTAGCTTGATAGTAAATTGTATGAATATTTGCAGCATTTAATGCCTCTTCATTTCTCAGGCTTAATAATTGTAATAATTTTGTCAAAATCAATCTTGACCTTTTCTACAATATTACTTAATTCACCCTGGTTGTTTGTTTACTGTATTATGTGTTTTCGTTCGCAAGATAACGTATACAATACAGTATACTCTGGTATTCATTCGGGGTCACAACTACTTCTGATACGCAATACCAGTTTCTTCAATAAATTCTTTCTATTCTGTATCATCCATGGTTTTCGATGGGGTCCTCTACATCTTCCACAGCAGCTTGATGTTCTTGACTAAAGAAAAACGTTCGTCTTGCTCTGAATGCACTGCTGGCTTTTGTTGAATCCATCAGTTGCTTAAGTCTTTATCCAGAAATCAGAAAGTCCTAACCAAATTCGCTTGCTCGCTCCCACTTTCTACTGAACGTAGCTGCCTCTTCTCTCATTTTGTTTTATTTTATTTCTCTCGAGTTGTTCTATTTCTCTCCTTATCTACGATCGAACTGATCAAAAAACATTTCTGCATCACATAAAACATCTCGATGCGTTTTATTTTGTTCATCAAATAATTATTTGATATCACTGAGCGTATGAGCAATATTTTTCTAATACAACCTGATGTTCCATAGCTTGCTCATAATACGCCTTAATAAGTCTATTATGCCTGACATCATGCATAGTTGCAGCTAAATCTTGCTTTTGTTGTCAGAGGCAGAAAAGAACTATACTACATCTCGTTCAAATACTTGCTCGTCTATATGTTTCTGCGTTACATACTTTCACTCGTCTTTATTTGTCTCCATCACATACTTTCACATATCAGCTTTATCGTTTGACTCTACTGATCTGACACATTGCATTATGCTGTATGCTTTTATGTTGGACGTTCAGTCTGACAAATAAACTTCACCAAAAACACGCCGATACATTTCAGAAACCACTTCCACATTCGCGGTGAAATACCATGAAATCATTCTTGTTGCCAAGTATAGCCTTGCGTCATCAACGAGGACATTTAGCAGAATCTATTATTGATCGCTTGAATTCGAAACTATGTCGCGGTTGTCTGACCCAGAATATAAAACAAAGCAGCGTTGTGTCGAAAATATTTTGGCAAATCACAGTAACACCGTGCCTAGTATATTGTATTGCAGCACTTATTTTGTGTCAGTTAAACATATTCTTTGATTTAATGCTTTTGGTTTTGATCACTGTTTAAATAGTCCTTTACTAAGACAGAACAGCAATCACCATTAAGTTTGTCTACTTGAGTAATTTCGTCAGGCTCCGAAATTTTAAATGTAGCCGTCTTGCTTCTGTCAACAGCATCAGAGTCTCTCACAACCTCGTCAAAGTCACTAAGTGTTTTCATGTATCTGTACTGGGATTGCGCATACAAATAATGGCTTTGTCATAGATAAGTCCATTAAGAAGGAAGAAGCAAGCCAGCAAATAAACAATTATGCCGTGATTTGTGGCGTCTTCTGAATCAAACTTAATGATGGACACTCTTGTAAGTAGCCTGCATACATATATAGTTAATCGATATGCAGCTTTTGGCACCGTAATTGCAAAGACACCACCTCATGTACCACATCAACAGTTGATTATTTCTACATTCCCGCCAATGAATTTTTTTTTACTTTAGCATTTGGGTGTGAGCACCTTTGCTGCTATTATTCAGCTTGAGTCAAATTCATACATTGGATAACAATTTTATTTCATGCTCCATTTCAGATACGATTTGCCGCAGTTGTGATATAACATGCTTTATTATTTTGTCATTGCCTGGCACGTGACCAGAATAATTTAACGTAATCTTAGAATTGTTTCAAACCAAGAAAACACATATTTTTCCTAAAGATGCTTCTTAGTGACATCATCTAGTACATTTTGGTGGCAATAGTCATATTCTTTATGCAACGTTTACTTCAGGCATTATTGTAACTCTGCTTCATTAGATTCTCATAGGTCAATCAAATCACCATAGTCACAGGTCAATCAAATCATCATAGTCACAGGTCAATCAAATCACCATAGTCACAGGTCAATCAAATCATCATAGTCACATTTCAATCAAATCATCATAGTCACATTTCAATCAAATCATCATAGTCACGGGTCAATCAAATCACCATAGTCACAGGTCAATCAAATCACCATAGTCACAGGTCAATCAAATCACCATAGTCACAGGTCAATCAAATCATCATAGTCACAGGTCAATCAAAACATCATAGTCACGGGTCAATCAAATCACCATAGTCACAGGTCAATCAAATCATCATAGTCACAGGTCAATCAAATCATCATAGTCACAGGTCAATCAAATCATCATAGTCACAGGTCAATCAAATCACCATAGTCACAGGTCAATCAAATCATCATAGTCACAGGTCAATCAAATCACCATAGTCACAGGTCAATCAAATCATCATAGTCACAGGTCAATCAAATCATCATAGTCACAGGTCAATCAAATCATCATAGTCACAGGTCAATCAAATCACCATAGTCACATGTCAATCAAATCATCATAGTCACAGGTCAATCAAATCACCATAGTCACAGGTCAATCAAATCATCATAGTCACAGGTCAATCAAATCATAATAGTCACAGGTCAATCAAATCATCATAGTCACATTTCAATCAAATCATCATAGTCACATTTCAATCAAATCATCATATTCACAGGTCAATCAAATCATCATATTCACAGGTCAATCAAATCATCATATTCACAGGTCAATCAAATCATCATATTCACAGGTCAATCAAATCATCATATTCACAGGTCAATCAAATCATCATAGTCACAGATCAATTAAATCATCATAGCCACATGTCAATCAAATTATCATAGTCACCAAATAATTATATGATACAAAACGAGCCCGGATTATTCTCATTTAGGCCGTGGTGTCTGTAATGAAATTTCATATCGTATTCTGGATATCATTTACGTGGATCCTTCGAACTCGCGAAACATTGTGAAGGCCAAATGATGGCATTAAATTGTGAAGGCCAAATGATGGTATTAATGAGGCTTCTAAGCTAGATAATGCCTGCGCAAAAAGTAAACAGGTCCCTTGCTGACATCATTTACAAGGATGCACTTGAATTCCAAAAGCAACAATGTAATGACCTCTAAAATCTACCCATATAGATTGTATAGGAAGTTGTCTACATCTGATGCTGCCACTAACGTTTTATCCTGTATAATTTTCAGTATAATTTGTGATCATTGGTTCTAATAGCGTTCCCAAAAAGGAAGGTAAGGTTACTTATGGTTGCTGCTTACCATGTTTGTTCTAACTAGGTCTTCAGATGCAAAGAACTGAAACCAGCTCAGGTCCACCAGCATAAAAGTATATTATTCTACTGACTTCTGTTTCATCTTATGTGAAAGCACAAATTTACCTTAGGTATCATTCAAGACCATTATTATACTGCATCATTCTTTCAGTTAGACATATATATCAGAACTGTACGTACAATCAATATATAGCACCATTATCATTTGTTGCTTTGCTTTCAGTTTTGTGTCAAATCAATATATGCACACTTATATGCCATAAGACGTGTTGGTTAAATAAGTCTTCAGTTATTTTGCGATCGCCAGCACCAATCATTCTAGTCGGCTTTAATTAACAGTATAATATAAGGGGGGCTGCTAAACACGTCGCTTTCTTTTTTCAAAGGTTTGCTCCAACTTTTTCTGATAAAAACAAAACTATTTGCAGGCAAATTTCGTTTCTTTGGTGTGGACTCATGGCGGCGTCATTATTCCGCCAAGGAAAGATAACACTGTCTGCAGCCTGAGATTATACAGAAAAGTGCTGAGAAAAAGACGGTGAATGATACGTTGTTTTCATAATACCCTTATGCTATACTACTAACGTCGTTGTATACGGTCTATATTGTTCATTTTCCAACTAGTCGGCTATGTTAATAACCACCGTTCCTGATCATTTGTTAGCCGGGCGGATCATGACAAAGGGACCAATGAACAGTTCAAGCATTGATTCTTCCACTCCTTTGCTAATATTCATACGGAAGTTTCTCTTCAATCCGTGAATAAATTTCCTCGTGTAAATATATATTCAGAGAGAGAGAGAGAGAGAGAGAGAGAGAGAGAGAGAGAGGGAGGGAGGGAAGGAGAGAGAGTTACAAACACACACCAAACAAAACTAAATGTGCTATCTTTGATTATACAAGATAATATTTAAAAAACACTCTGAGGATTTTTACAAATATCAGTAACTACTGTTATCATATATCTTAAATCTTATTATACTGTATTTCGAATCGCCTTGCCTACCAACCACTATACCATCTCGAACAGCACAAATCGCCTTGCCTGCACGCAACAACCCCCATACCATCTCGAACGGCACCAATCACCTTGCCTGCACGCGTCAACCCCCATAGATCTCTACCATGCACATGTCACCATAAAATTGTGCCAAAAGGATGGTCTTATGTACATTCGTGCGTTATCATACAGGTTGGAGAATATTTAATTCTTAATATCATTTAGGTTATAAAATTTGTATTCTTCCTATTCTTTAAATTTAAACAAAGTACCTTTGATTTTAACTGATAGGTTTTTGTCAGTAAATGACTAATAACTGCAACTAAGCGAGATACGAGCAATAACCAATCCAGAACGAGGTTGATCCTGGGCATACATTTGTAGTAATTTTAGTATGTCACATTATTGTATTCTCATTTGTTTCTCCATTAACTCAACGTTCTCCATGCTATACCACGTTATACTACACGACACATGTGTATAAAGTTAGTATTGAAAGTTTGAGCTTTTGATTTATTAGATTTGTATGTGGATGAACTAAGAAAGCTGTATGATCAACATAAAAGTAAAGATTATAAAGTTGATGATCGTACTGCAGTTTAGACTGGAATTTCCGGCATAAATCACATTCCAGCTACATGTAGATCGTATGGAATTGAACAACTAAACATCCCCAGTCCATCACAACTTTTAAAGCTGAACTTAGTTGGACCGACCGAAAAACAATATCCCTCGATTCCAGTCCAAATGAAAAATTGTTTCATTGCTCCGGCATCAACAATATGACTCTAAAGTTTAATTTGAAGTAACAGAAAATGAGATTTTTTTCTCTAAACGAATAATCGAGAGCGTAAAGCGCAAACAAGTGCAAAGGTTGCTGAGCAGTGCTATGAAAGAATGCTGTTACTGTGTACTTGTTTAACTACAACTGTGTGTTTACTTTGGAAACCTGCAGAAATTCAATTACTTAGTTTGTGCAGTGTTATTTGTATCATTGAGCCTTAGGTAGTAAAGACAAATGAGTACACACGAAAAGGATATTTAATTTATATGGGCAGTTATGAGCTTCTAATATCGTGTAGTGTAACTTAAAAAGACTAGTTGATATATTCCCATTGAACGCAATAACCTATTACAAGGAGGTTGAATATAAAATTGGTAGGGTACAGACAAGAAAATTGTCTACGTAATATGATAGGTAACACACATACATTAACTACTTAAACGAAATGTAAAGTGCCAGAGGAAGTATTTAAGTGGAGGATTTTAAACCAACGTGTGCATTTTTAGATTTTGTTTTATAGTCTTCGATGATTTCTACCCAAAGTAAGTATTTTAATTTTATTCTCTGTTTGAATTGTTATATATATATATATAGTTTTAGGTTAGATAAATGAATATATTCAGAGATACATAGATACAGAGATAGATAACTAGATAGATAGATACATCGATAGATAGATATAGATATATCGATAGACAGACAGACAGACAGACAGATAGATAGATAGATAGATTGATTGATTGATCAATAGACAGATAGATATATACATAGATAGATAGTAGATAAATATGTAGATGGATAGATAGATGTCATGTCAAATATATACAAAGGGGCGCATAAGATGAATCCGCATCAATTGATCATCATTCTTTTGTACTGACATCGGGAACTTAAATATCAAAGTATTCTGTTCTTACGGAACAAATCAAAGGATCTTCTTTGGATCTGCTGTTAGTATACGTATGCAGCATTTTCCAATGCTATTAAATGATGTGTATTCCTTGCCTCAGACGTCTGTAAAGACATATACGTCACCTGCTACGCTACAATGTCCGGCTGTCCGGCAGTAAATACACGTTTTGAAACAATATATACGAGGCAGTAATCCTTTAGCTCGGGAGTGGGGTGGGTGGTTGGTTCCCACTCCTCTACAATGCAGTCCAAGTCAATTATCCCTTTTTATTACGACCTCTTTCCAACTTTACTAATGTTTCATTTTTCGATCCCACTCAGTAACTTCAGGAGCATGGATATATTGAAATAAAATGTACTTCACAAATTGTTGCAAAAATGTACTTCAGCGTTACGGCATTATTGAGAAGGTAGAGATGCTTTATGTCCGTGAATACCGTGCTGAGAGACAAGCACGTTTTATGTGCGTAAAACCCGTACTGGGAGACAATCATGCTTTACTAACGTGATTCCCGTACTGTGAGACACACATATTAGTCCTCAATCTTTTCCTCATACACTATTTCGCGCAATTGCTCACATAATTTTCTCACTTTGCGAGTGAATTTCTGTGCAAGTTTCACTTTGCGAATAATTTGAAAATAGTTTATGAAAACATCAGTTTAATGTGGAGTTGTACAGGGTTTCTTATTTTGCTAATCTCAGTTTGATACCGGCATATGTGTTCTTTAGGTAGACTGGTGGAGAGCGGAAATGGTTTTGTTCATCACCTCCAAAAGAAGAAAAAATTATACTTCGTCATTTGTATATGTACATGATCATGTCGTCATGTTAAATTCGTGTAAAAGTTATTGATGGATATTATAGTATTATGTACAGAACTACAACTACAATTGCACAAAAACTATTTAAGTATTAAACAGTCATTGTAATTCTAAGACAAAATAGTTCTTGGTAATAGTCAAATAGTTTATTTTTTCGAGGCGTATGAGTAGCTCTGAAAATGGCCGTTGGTGTTATGTAACCCAGTCGAGTTAACATACGGAAGTAGTGAAGGGGGATACTTTACGTACAATGGGAATTAGCATTACAGACCCCCTTGGGAACATATACGTACAATGGAAATTTAACATGGCGAAAAATCGTGGGAACATATACGTACAAGGGGAATTAACATGGGAATAAATCGTGGGAACATATACGTACAAGGGGAATTTAACATGGGAATAAATCGTGGGTCACTTTACGTACAAGGGGAATTTAACATGGGATTTTTTTTTTTTTAAATTTTAAAAAAGGGGTAGGCAATTGAAAGGCTATCTCTTTTCGAGAAATATGGCTGGCCCTGAAAAGGGCCTTTGGGTTTATGTTAATGTATTCATTAACATAAATGGCACCGCATTGGTCTTCTTCTTGTCCTTAGGCTGCGTCTCACTGTTGGCCCGTAAATTAGCACTCTTTTCAGGCATCCTTGCCTCTCCACGTAGATCCTACGTATCCACAGACTGGTGTTTGTCCTGTGGACAACGGTCCACTTGGATCGGACATACATGAGCAAGTCTGTCCGAAACATCATGGAAGACACAAGGGTGGATGACTCAGCTGTGGTCCACATCTTGAAGCGACGAGAACAGGTGAATCAATGCACTGAACTGCGCTTATTTATAGGCAGAGGTAGGATTGAAACGGATTGAGTTCATTCACCAATCCGAACACGCGTTACAAAATTCAGTCAGCCCGCATCCAATCCGAAGAGAACAGTCTGTGACGTCACGTAGTCTATATAGATTCGCTAGCGCTTGTGTGTAGTCAATCTATGCGACAGTGATTCAACATGACGGAAACTCAGAAAACGATCCAATGGGGTGCACCAACAGGGGAGACCGCCCAAGGGAACCCGGACTTACTTTCAGAAGAGGTGAATTGGGATTTTGTGGATTTTCTCTCTTCGCAAGAATTTGTTCCGGAACCTTCGTTACCTTCTTCATTACCGCAAGTGGAGAATTTTAGACAGAGACAGAAAGAAGAATTGGAGAAATTTATACAACGACAAAAGGAAGCGGAAGAAGCTTTTCTCCTACAGCAACAGCAGCAAGAAGAAGAGGTAAGAAAAAAACAACAGCAAGAAGAAGTAGCAGCAAAGAAACAAGAGGGTGAAAATCAAACGGTCACGGTACTGTTGGACATTTTAGCGGAGTAAAGAAGTCTGAAACAAATGTATCAGACTTCTTTATTACGACCGAAGAGAATACGACCTTCCCGAGCTAAACACGTCAACCCTGTGACTAAGCCTACCGTACCACCCTTAGTGATTTCAACACAATCATCATCAACATTACGCAGTTCAGAAGTAGGCCTTGGCCGTGGCAAAGGCATAAGGCAGTTAAAGTTGATTGCTTAAACTCACCCCTACACCATGAATAAAAAAGGCCCTTTTCAGGGCCACCCACATTTCTCGAAAAGAAATACAATTTCAATTTGCCAATAACTCAAAAAAAATAACCCACCCATTTTACCCCTATAGTACGTGTCTGTGTATGAGTGCGTGAGTGTAGCTTCTTATTTTAAAATCAAAACTCAAAGACACTTACCTTATATCATTCATTTATTCTTTTATCCATTGTTACAATCCAATTCACAATTCTCAACACAACACTTTAATTAAAAGTTCATTGACTTCTTCTGTCTCCTTGTTTAGTCTCTCTGTTTTTTGAATTTCTTCACTGTTACACTCTTTTCCTCTTCTTCCTCCTCACTTTCTTCCCTTCTTCTTTTCTTCTCCTGTTTCTTTTTCTTCACCTGTCTGCTTTCTTCCTCTGAAGAATCCCTCTCTTCCTCTGAAGAACTCCTCTCTTCTTCTGAAGAATCCCTCTTTTCTTCTGATTCCTCTTGTTTCTTTTTTGGGCAATCTGGAGACCAATGTCCTTTTTCTTTACAATAATAACAGGTATCTTGACTTTTGTCTTTTTTAGCCCCTGTTTTTGTTCTTTTTTGACGGTCTGGACACTCTGAAGACCAATGCCCTTTCTTCTGACAGATATAGCAAATATCTTGACTTTTATCTCGAAAGGAAGGAGAGTAGTCCGTAGGCTGGTCTGAAGAGAATTTTCTAATGACCCCTCGCAAAGCTCTGACGAAACGTTCCATCTGGTTAGTCTCTTCCATCGTTGTGCTCGGCTTGAGAGTGAAATGAATAGTGAAAGGACAAGACACACACCCTTTTATATACGCTGGTCTGCTATGACTATAAAGTAGCTCATGGTGTTTGAACTTGAGTCATTTGACTTTTTGCTTTCAAGATGAAACGATCTAATTCATTTGAGAAGGAAGAAGAAGAAAGTAAGAGGCAGAAACGTGATCTATCGCCTCGTACCAGAGCTGAAATCTTGGCACAAATTCATGCCAGTGATTTTGAAGAGGACATGAGTGAACCAGAATCAGAACCCTCTAAAACAAGTTCACCACCCTTAGTCAACCCTGAAAAATACTATTCCATTCGAGAGACGGAAAAGCGCTCCTCTAGAAAATTTAGAACCACGGCTTACAAATACACAGTGAAGTTTAAAGATTTCAAGGCTGAAGTGCCGTTAGAGAAAGCAGAAGTGTTCATTACTGAGGTGTGGGATTCTTTGCTCACTGCACTCAAGCGACAATGTCAACCCAAAGAAGACGATCGCTTGAGACTTTCCATACAACACGACGGTTTGAAATCCCCTGTTTGGATCGAGTTTAGCACCCCTGCAGAATTGACTGCTTCCAAAGTCATGGACAAGATTCAACACGTACAACAATCTAATGATCAGTTTGACATCACCGATGGTAAAGCCACAATGGACATGACCTACGTCTCTCCTCCTCAAGGGACAGGACGCAAAAAGATGTTATTGGTGGACGACCTTCGCAACACCAAAAAGAGTCTCGTCCGAATTAACAACCCTCATGACCAGATGTGTTTAGCCCGTGCCATCGTGGTGGGACGAACCTATGCCAACAAGAACGACACGGTAGAATGGAAAAGAACCTGGAACACTATTCAACGTTCCGACCGAGCCAAACAACGAAACGAAGCAGAACTCCTGTTACAACAAGCCGGACTGTCCAAAGACACACCCTGTGGCATTCCTGAGATGCAAAAATTGCAAGATGTCCTAGCTCCACGATACACCTTGAAAGTGCACCCTCAAGAAATGCGCGGGCCTCTATTGTTTCGAGGCCAAGATTTTAAGGACGGAAAATACATTCATGTTTATCATCACGATGACCATTTCGATACCATTACCAGTATCACCGGATTCCTGGGATACGGTTATTACTGTGAGAAATGTGACCATGGTTATAACAATCGAGAGCAACACAAGCATTGTGGATCGAAATGCACAGGATGTTTGGCCTCTTCACCCTGTCTGAGCGAAGAACCAGTGCCTTGTTCACTATTACGACCCCGACAACATGCGTACCGAACAACGAGAAGCTTTCTATGCTTGGTACCAGGCTCACGCCTCGGACCCTTTCGACTTTCAGGAAGAAATGCTAAAGTATTGTCGTTCCGATGTGGACATTTTACGACGTTGCTGTGGAAAATTTCGAGAACTGTTCATGGAACACGGAGGGGTCGATCCTTTGAAAGAAGCTTGCACCATTGCCAAAGCGTGTTCCTTAGTGTATCGACAACGATTCATGCCTGAAAACACCGTGGCTGTCATCAGCCCTCAAACGACCAACTTTGTCAAACGTCAATACTCGGTCAAAGCCCTACGTTGGTTACATTACTTGTGCGACAAGGAAGACAAGTGGATTCAGCATGCCCGCAACGGAGGGGGCGAAAAGACCATCGGAACGTATTCGGTCGATGGCTGAGACTTAGAAAACCCCAAGATCGTGTACGAGTTTAACGGTTGCTTATTTCACGGATGTCCTGTTTGTTACCCTGACCGTGGCACTAAAAATCAGTTTTTACAACGAACCATGGAAGACTTGTACCAGGACACTTGTCATCGACGCCTAAAGTTAGAACAGCAAGGATACCAAGTGGTGGAAATGTGGGAACACGAGTACGATCACCGTATGAAAACCGAACCCGAGTTTAAACGCCTCGTGGAAAGTTACCAGTTCATGGACCCGCTGAACCCGAGGGATAGTTTGTACGGAGGAAGGACCAATGCCACCTGTTTGCTGTACCAAGCCGACGAAGAGAAAGGAGAAGAAATCAAATACTTGGACGTGTGTTCGCTGTATCCCTACGTGTGCAAATATTGTCGCTTTCCTGTAGGGCACCCGCAATTGCTGACGGAACACATCGACCTGAAAAACATTCGACAATACGAAGGCTTGATCAAGTGTAAAGTTTTGCCTCCCACGAACCTATACCATCCCGTCTTACCTCACCATTGTCAAGGCAAACTGATGTTTCCCTTGTGCTGTACTTGTGCCGAAACGTGCAACCAAGACCAACCTTGCCATCACAGCCAGGAAGAACGGGCCTTGACGGGAACCTGGGTCAGCGTAGAATTGTTCAAAGCTCTGGACATGGGATACCAACTGTTAGAAGTGTACGAAATTTGCCACTTTCCCAAGACACAACAATACCACAAGGGTGACCCCAGTCAGAAAGGCATTTTCGACGACTACGTGGATGCCTTTTTGAAACTGAAGCAAGAAGCTAGCGGCTATCCTTCCTGGTGTCACACTCCCGAAGACCAAATAAAATTCAAAGAGAAATACTACGAACAAGAAGGCATCACTTTAGACCACATCGAGAAAAACGAAGGCAGGCGATCGTTTGCCAAAGTGATGTTAAATTGCTTGTGGGGTAAAATGGCACAACGACCGTGTTTACCCAAGACGGAATATTTGACAGAACCTTCCCGCTACTTCCAGATGATTCACGACAAAACCAAATACATGAAACACGTGGACGTCGTTCGAGAGAATTTGATCTTGGTCAATTACGAAGAAGATCTGGACTTTGTACAAGACGACCCTTTTGGAAATGTCATCATTGCGGCTTACGTGACAGCCCATGCTCGCTTAAAATTGTACGAAGCTTTAGAACTGTTAGGGGAACGCGTCCTGTACTTTGACACGGACAGTTGCATTTACATCCATCACCCGATTCAACATCACCCTGACATCGAAGGAGACCGTTTAGGAGCCTGGACAGACGAGCATCCCGACGACAAGATTCTAAGTTTCGCCAGTGGCGGTCCCAAAAATTACGGTTACGAATACCGTGACAAACAAGGAGAAGTGCACACGACGTGCAAAGTGAAAGGACTGACTCTGAATTATCGTACCAGTCGAGTGGTCAACTTTGGGGTATTGAAAGAAGCCTTGCAATCGGGAGAGGATGGAAACTTTAAAGTGACCACCTACCAACCTAACAAAATTGTACGTTTACCCACTCACCACATCGTCAGTCGACCCTTGGAAAAAGTCTATCAAATCGTGTACCAGAAGCGAGTGCGACTTCCCAATCACTTTACGTTGCCGTACGGTCACGTCGGTATTGGTCTGTATATAAAAAAGGAACCCTAGGCAAGATCGATATTTCATTGTGACTACCAAGATCGAGCGAACAAAATGAATACTTTCAGAGAAACACAAAACAAGTTGTTTAGAAAGGCACAATTCAAGTGTGGGGCTTCGGAAGTGGAATGCGATTGTGAGCCTTGTGATGGATACGATGCTGTACGTTGTGACCTGAGCGATGCCGTAAAGCATCATGGGAACTTTAGTGTCCCTACCCCTATCATGGAAAGTGATGCTGTGCGTGTCAAACCTGAGGGATGCGAAAGCTATGCCGCTCGTCCTCTTGGACATTTTACTGGGTTTCGTTTTAAAGGGGAATGTTCACCTTCACGTCTACCCCCCTACGGATGTCATCCAGCCCTGAGCAAACTCCTGTCCATGTCACCCAACCCTCATCGAAACGAACCTGTGAAAAACGAATATTCGTTTCCTGTGCGTTTGTCGGAATACTGCGACTTTGAAAATCGTCTTCAATCGTTCAAAGGAAAATGGCCTAAGTATCTGGGAGGACCGACCCCCGAAGAATTAGTCAGAGCCGGATTTTTCTACTTGGGCGAAGGAGATAAAGTCAAGTGCTTCAGTTGCGGTGTGTCACTTCACCACTGGGAACCGCAAGATTCGGCCTACGTTGAACATGCTCGATGGTCACCGAATTGTCATTACTTACCCTTAGTGGGACCGAGACATTGAAGGAACTTACCATGTCGTTGATGAAGAAACCAGATTGGCTAGGAGTCAAATGTTGGACATCACTGAGACCAGTATTTAAACTGCATTTCAAAAACGATATTGAATCATTACCTAAAGAACTACAAGAGAAGATTTACAAGGAAGTTTGGCAGGGGTTTGCCAGAGTGAAATCTCAATGGGTCACTGTAGAACTTTTGTGCCGAGAAATTCACAAGAGGAAAGTGAAAAAAGTCAACCAGTGTGTTAGATTTCTTTGGGTCAAGACTGCATTCATCCTATTATATTACTTTAGGCCGTTTACATCAAAAGAGTTCAGTGACATTCTTGGACGTTACCCTGAATGGCAGTGGTCAGAAATTACTCACTATGTGGATTACTTTTGTGAATTGTACGGACTGACCTATTCATGAATACTTTACAAGAGAACATTCGTGTTTTGCCTGTGGAGTTGAGAGAAAGGATTTACCGAGAGCTGGTCAAAATACAAGTGAAACGTAAAGAACAATTGCATCCGTTACGTCACCGGTGTTTGAACCACTGGTACCTGAAGGCTATACAAGGATTGATTCAATTGAAAGTGTTCCATCGGACAGACATTGATCAACGATCCTCTAGTTTTAAAAAGGATTGGTTTGGTATGGACGATTGTAGTTACATCATTGTAAACGTACTGCATCGAATTCCAGAGGAAGAGTTAACGAATTACCAACATCTTGAACACAATGTCAACTTGGTGAAAGAGGAAACTTCTGAACGAATTGTAATGTGTAGATTAGTGACTCAACGATTTAAATTCGACACTGAAGTAAAACCATGTTTGTGCAAAGAGTACATTTCTTGTGTCAGACCAAAGAGGATTTAGTATGACCTATTCATGGATACTTTGCTAGAGAACATTCGTGCTTTGCCTGTGGAGTTGAGAGAACGCATTTACCGAGAACTGATCAAAATACAAGTGAAACGCAAACTCAAAGTGATTCGTTCGTTTTTAAATTATGCTATGTTCCAAAGTACAAGAAGACTGATTATGAGTGGATATTACATTAGGCACAAAGTTAAACGAGGCTATTGGCCACCACCCAGCGATTCCAAAAACAGTGTATATACTTATGGATACTTTACAAGAGAACATTTTGGGCTTGCCTGAGGAGTTGAGAGAAAGGATTTATCGAGAGTTGGTGAAAATACAAGTGAAACGTAAAGAACAATTGCATCCGTTACGTCACCAGATCTTTAACCACTGGTACCTGAATGGTATAAGAGGACTGATTCGTCAGAAATTTTTTCACTGGTCAGACCTTGTTGAATACTTTCAGTATATGAATGATGATGATGGGCCAGACGTTCGTAATTTTGGTTACTTGGAGATTCACTTACTGCAACGTATTGAGGAAGACGAGTTAAAGGATTACCAACATTTGTTACATGGAATCTGCTTAGAAAAAGACGAAACATCTAGACAAACTCTGACGTTTCAGTTACAGTATGTAACATTTAAATTCCCTACTGGAGAACGAACGTGTTTGGTTAGAAATTACCTTTATTGCTTCCGAAACAAAGACACTATAAAATCAAGTTGCCATGCCACGGATTATGTCACATATCATTCAACAGATTCCGTGGAAGGAACTCAACGACCATATTCAAACCGTGGATCATTACCATCAATTATTACAAGAACTGTATCCATTCAATTTGGGACGACAAGTGGTGTGTGTCTTAGTGACTTGTTTTCTGGGATTCCGTTTACCAGCCGATTCTTTGTGGACTCTTTACGATCAGTACTTACCACCTCAATGGCCTTAAATGGTCACGAAAAACTCCTTTTGCTCAAAGCCTTGCGTTTTCATCTGGATACTTCTCAACCTCAACAGGAAAAAAAGATTCGTCAACTTTTAGCTACCCAAGACGTGTATGACGATGTGTGTGTAGCTTGTGACTTACATCCCCATTGGACAGATGTTCGTGATTGGAAAAAAGGGGGTTTTGAAGCTTGGACCCAAGAAGTGGCCCAGTATGCACAAGAGTTGTTCAAGGAAAAAAGTTACTTTTCAACCCGTGTTAGTGACGGTGCCAGAAGAACCCGTCACCGAGAACAACCACTCGCTTCAGGACAGGACTGTCATGGACATGCCTGAAAGGTCATTCCGGGAGGAAACTTGTGTGACAATACCTCATGTAGAGACTGTAAGAACATTACACACTGTCCCTAGGACATCTTCGTTACCCAAAACATGTTGTACAGACACTTGTTTATATTCCACTTTGATTGTTTTGATGTGTTTTTTATTCCTGTACATCACTATTTGGGTTGTATGTATTTTTGTCTTTCGTGTTCATATTTGAAACACTCAATAAACGTGTTCTGAAAAAAAGTATATAAACTCTTGTCTTGTTTGTTTTCGTGTCACAAGTGACATTTCTCACACCATGGCTACCTCTGCTGTCTCTGCTCCCTCTTCCTCTACTGTCAAAGTCATCGACGAACACTTAGATCGTGCCAGTTGGGAGGCTTTGTATCTTCGCCATCCCTTTAACATGCTCATTGCTGGACCTACCGGTTCTGGCAAAACCGAATTCGTCAAACGTTTGATCGAACATAAACATCATTTGATCGATCGGCCCCCTCAACGGATCGTGTGGTGTTACAAAGAGTGGCAATCGGCGTACAGCCTCTTGCGAGAAAGTCAAGGCGATTCCATCGTGTTTGTGGGAGGCATTCCTAAAGAAGACGACGGCATCGTCTCTGACTCCCGTCTAACCCATTTGGTCATTTTCGACGACATGTTAGGAGAAGACGAAGAAGAAATTAAACTGTGGTTTACGCGCAAAGGGCATCACCGTAATGCCAGTGTCGTTTACATCACCCAAAATTTGTTTCAACAAAGTAAAGCTCATCGCACCATCAGTCTCAATGCGCATTACGTGGTCTTGTTTAAAAGCCCTCGAGATAAATCGCAAGTGCAAGTCTTAGCCAAACAGTTAGGAACGCCTTGGCTGACTCAGACGTACGACGATGCCACTCAAACGCCACACGCCTATTTACTCGTCGATTTGAAACCTACGACCCCCGAGGATTTGCAATTTCGTACCCACTTGTTTCACCACTAGTGCCAAGACGGAGGGCCTGTCCTGTACACGTCCCCGTCCTCGACTTCATTTCACTCCCCATGAAAAAATCTATAAAAACCGCAGACCCTTTTTCGTCTGTCTCACACAGTGCGAACATGACGTCCCTTCAGTCGCATCTTCCCGTCAAATTGATTCGTGCCTTGTATGGCATCAGTCGAGAAAAAAATCCACAAACACGAGCTCGTGTCTTAGAAGCTAGTCTCAAAGAAGTCTTACGATGGTTCACGGTGACGGCACGTCAATTACTCCAAGGAATCATTCAGATTCCTCATCAAACCAAACGCTTTTTAGATCGAAACAAAATCGCTTTGGTCCAACTAGCCGATCCCCGCATCGACACTCAAACCAAAAAACAAATCATTTTGAAACCTATAGGGAGCGGTACTCTAGGAGGGGTCATCATTCGCTCACTCTTAAGATGGGATCCTAATGCCCCCAAAGTTATCCCCAAGACAAAAGTCCAACGAAGCCCCAAGAAGAAAAAGAAAAAGACCAGGTCCCCAAGAAGAATGACTTCTCCAGTGGCAGGACCCTCCTCTTACCAGACACCACCCCGGAAAAAGAGAAGAAGTCCCCAGAAAAAGAAACAGAGAAAAAGTCCTCAGAAAAAGAAAAGTCCACAGAAGAAAACTAGTCGCAAGAGAGGCACTTCGGCCAGGACGCAACCTTACACTCGCAAACCACGACCTGCCACAGCGGTGACTGCGTCTCCGGCAGCCTCACGTTTATCCACTTCTCCGTTGATGTCACCAGGAACTGAAGAGTACTTGGAGACGTTGATCACACCAAGAACTTCTCCGTTGATGACCCCCAAAAGAACTTCCCCAGTGGCAGGACCCTCCAATTTAGTGACAGTGGCTGCTGCTCAAAAAGTACCTTCTCCCAAAATCAAAGTCCATGAAAGATCGGGTATGTTACAAAGTTTACTGGATTTGTCCAAGCAAGAACTTGCTCGATTTAGTCCGTTGCGTACCCCTGCACGACGTGTCATGCCTGTCCTCAAATTGATACGACGTAAAGACAATCAGTGGCGAAGCGTTCCAGTATAAAAAAGGTGTGTGACCAAGTAGGGTATCAGTGGTTTTTTTTGGTGCTCCTGAAGACTCAAAGATGTCACCCTCCAGAAAACCCCAAGGAAAGAAAAGGAAAGGACTGCCACCACGTTTAGCTAAACATGGGGACATGTTATCTATCCTGTCCAAAGCTTCTCCACCCCTACGAAAAAAACTCATTCAAACTGCCTCCAAAGAAGTCATCGATACCGTGTGCGAATGTTGTTTGATCGTTTTGAAAGGCACGATCCCTTTGTCCAAACACCAGAAACAATGCTTAAGCAAACATCGTCACGTTCTTCGCCAAATGGTTCGAAAGAATATTCCCATTCGTCAAAAAAAGAAGATGTTAGTGCAACGTGGAGGCATTTTGCCCCTCTTGTTAGGCCCCATACTGAAAGGAGTCTTGGGAACCATGTTGGGAGGACTGGTGGGAGCAAGATAAAAAGGCCCTCGGAAGTCCCAAGATCTCAGAATCGACCCTTGACAACCCCATGAAAGGACGAAAACTAGCTTTAGTGCCTTACAAACGATGGATGGAATACCATCGGTGGCAAGAACAACGCACCCCGCATTTACCTCCCAATCCCAATTTGAGCGAAATGTCCCATTTACAACACGAATTGCAGTCCTTGATGGATCGCCAAGATTTGTCCGAAACAGAAAAATCGCAAAAGTACGGTCAACTCTTGCAACGACTGAAACTCTTTCACCAGAAAGCTTTAGACGAAACAGCTCTACCCACTCTGAAAGATTTTAAGACCTTGACGAAAAGTCCAGCACCATCACCAGTACCAGTACCAGTACCAGTTCCACCATTACCAGTGACCAAGACAGAAAAAGGAAAAGAAGAAGAAGAAGAAGGGTTTCAAACTCCACCAGAAAAAGTACGCAAGTTAACAACACCACCTACCTCCAGAATTGGATGGATTAAAAAGATGATGGCCACCCCTTCTTCAACACAAGAGAAAAAGAAAGTGAAGACAGAAGTGAAGACAGAAGTGAAAGAAGAACCGATATCCCCCGCTCAGACATCCTCCTCCTCTTCAACACCTATTGCCGGTCGCACACGCAAAGCATTGCAATCCAAGAAAATACCCCAAGAGAAAAAGAGTAGCCTCTTCCAAGAGTGGGTGCCTTATTAAGACACCAATCAACACAAAAAATATGGAAAAAGTCTTAGCCAGCATTTACTACGATCCCTCGCATCCTGCAGGTTACGCAGGAGTTCAAAAATTGTATCGTGCTGCCAAAACGCGACTGAAAAGTCTCCGTTTACCTCAAGTGCAACGATGGTTACAAGAACAAGCTACCTACACTTTACACAAACCCATTCGACGCAAGTTTGCCAGAAGTCGCACCCGAGTTGAAGGCATCGATCATCAATGGCAAGCCGATTTAGCCGATGTCTCTCATTTGGCCAGCTACAATCGTGGTTACAAATATTTGTTTTGTGTCATCGACGTCTTTTCCAAATCTGCCTGGGTTGTGCCTTTGACTTCCAAATCGAGCAGCGAGTTAGTGCGAGCCCTGCAACGGGTGCTGAAACAAAGCGGTCGTCACCCTCTTCGATGGCAAACGGACAAAGGCACCGAATTTCTGAACCAAGCTTTCCAAAAAGAATTAAAGAAACGTGACATTCATTTTTTTACCACCGAGAATCCCGAAACCAAAGCCAGCATCGTGGAACGTTTTCAACGCACTTTGAAAGAACGCATGTGGAAATATTTTACGCATCACCACACTCTGAAGTACATCGACATCTTACCGCACCTGGTGCAAGCGTACAACCAATCTTACCATCGAAGCATCGGACGTGCCCCGCAAGACGTGACTCCCGAGAACGAAGTGCTGGTGTTTGAGCGCCTGTTCGGTACGTCGCCGACGAGGGCTGTCCCCAAGAAAAGTGGAGAGTTGACCGTAGGAGATTGGGTACGCATTGGCAAAACCAAACGCACTTTCGACAAAGGTTACTTACCTAACTGGACGACCGAATTGTTTCGCGTCACTGGACGAGTGCATGGCCGTCATCCTGCCGTCTATAAATTGGAAGACATGAACGGAGAAGTGCTCAAAGGAACGTTTTATCTGCCCGAGTTACAACGTGTCACCAAAATAGAAGACGACGTGTACGACATCGAAAGCATTCTCGAACGCAGAACCCGTAAAGTGGGCAAACGACGTGTCAAAGAAGTCAAAGTACGTTGGAAAGGATATCCACCCAGTTTTGATTCTTGGATCGACGCTTCGCAAGTCATCGACTATAAAAAGAAGAAGTGACCATCATGCCCTTTCACACAGCAGACGCAGCTACGTCGACCACTCCTTCTTCCCCTAGTTCTTCTGTGCAAGATTTACAAAAACAACCCTTGTGGGTGCGGTGTGGAGAACGTGTGCCTAAAACGCAAATCGTCTTTTTCTGCCAAATCTTCGTGGTGTATTGTGTCATCGGGGCAGCCATCGCCAATTTGAGTTTGCAACAAGGAGACAAACAATTGTGGACCATTTTATTGAGCAGTTGCATCGGTTACCTGCTTCCCAATCCCTCCCTGAAATTCTCCTCGAACGGGAACGTTGTGTCCAGTGCCAGTGCCAGTCACCACTCCAACAACCACAACCAGAACCCCATTTTGGGCGGAGACACGCCTCTGACATCCACTAACCCCTCGGACAGCCACAGAACTCTGGAATTATGAGTCACCAAAACCAATTTTACTTGACCTTACCCAGTGACAGTTCCATGGAGGTGTTCCCCAACAACACGTTGTGCTGTTACACGGCTAAATTGCCTCAAGCCATCCCCTTAGATCACGAAGCCCATTGGGAAGTGGCTTTAGTAGAAATGATTCACCCGACCCAAGTCCACAATGTCCTTCCCAATCAAAATTTTTTTCATGTGGAAGTTCTTGACGTGCCATTGCAACAGGAATTGGATAAGAGACCCATAACATCTGACGTTAAAAAAACCTATAATGAGAAAACTAAAACGTGGACCTACCACTTTTTCATTCTTCCAGGCTATTATTTTAGTGGTCATCATTTGGTCAGCACCATAGCCTCCAGGTTTAATGGCGTATTTGGGAAAGCTTTGGAGTATGTCAACAAAAGTGTCACCCTGGAGTACCACAAAGTAGCTCGTCGCTTCTTAATAAAATTTGAACGGAGTAAAATCATGTCCATTTTATTTTGTCCTGAATTGTTTGACATGTTGGGCGGAGACATAAACATGAGAACGACCATACTCAAGAACAACGAATTACCCATCGTTTACGACAACGAGTCTTTTAGCAAGTTATTTCGTGCCCCAGTAGAACTGAACCAAGGACTGAATTTGATGTTCGTGTACTCCGATGTGGTGGAGTACAACGTGGTGGGACACACCTCCGTGCCGTTACTGCGTATCATTCCTTTCAAGGTGGATTCTGCCGCAAACGCTGACGAGGAAGGTGGAAACACTTACCACGTTCACCGCGAATTTGTCCATCCTCAATATTTGCCTATCAGCAAGTCGTATTTGGACACGGTCAACATTACTATAAAAGGAGATTTGGGACAAAATATTTCATTCACCAAAGGAAAAGTCACGGTGAAACTCCATTTTCGAAAACGGTTTTCTCACGACTCGTAAGTAAATAAGTCATGTATCCAGTGTACCGAGGGGTGGCTCGACAGCGAGGACACGGTTTAGGAGACATGTTAAAATCGGCCTTTCGTTCGGTGGCCCCGGTGTTGAAACCGATGGTGACACGCGGATTGCACGCCTTGAAAGATGCGGCACTGACGCAAGGCAAAGAATTTCTCCAAAATGTCATCATCGACAAACAAAACCCTAAAGAAGCCTTCATGAGGGCTGGCAAAAATGTCTTGCTGCAAACGGGCAAAGACATTTTAGGCCGACGAGACACACCTATAAATGCCCTGCACGCTACTGAGTCAAGCATTCAGCAAGGACAAGGCAGAAAGAGACGACGAAGAAGAAAACACCCTTTCACCAGACTTCAAGCGAGAAAGGCCAAGAAAAGAAGAACCGTTCGAGACTTAGACGTTTTCGATTATTGAAACACAGAACAAAATGATGCACCGAGAGTCTTGCGCCTGTTCCAAGACGGAACTGGATCTGTTTGCCATGCCCCCTACCATGATGACGATGCAAGAATCTCAGTGGGTGGAATTTCATCCCGTCTCCTCACTGACCGATTCCGCTCCCATCGAGTTTGAAATCAAGGGACAGCCCGAAGATTACATCGATCTGAATAGCAGTTACTTGTACTTGAAAGTCCAAGTTCTAGAAAAAGATGATAGTGGAGTAGATGACACTGACGAAATAGCTCCCGTCAACAATTTCATGCATTCCTTGTTCAGCTCAGTGGATTTGTACTTGAATAACAAACTGGTCAGCAGCAGCATGGATACTTACCCTTACCGTGCCTACTTGGAAAATCTCTTGACGTACGGAATAGATGCCAAGGATAGTCATCTCAATGCCTGTGTGCTGTGGGTAGCTGACACAGCGGGCAAGTTCGACACAATAGATTCAAGCAATTCCGGCTTTGAGGCAAGAGAAGACAAAATCTTAAACAAGAAAAGTTTAGAACTGATGGATCGTTTGCATTTGGACATGTGATTGCAAGAGAAATATTTGCTGAACGGGGTGAATGTCCGCTTGAGACTGAATCGCAGCAGTGCCGCTTTCCATTTGCAGGCTGCTGATCCTGCTAAGGCTCCTAAAAGCATAATCCAGGAGGCCAAACTCTACGTACGACGCGTGGAAGTGTTACCCAAAGTGGGTAACGACATCAGTCAAACTTTGAGCAGAACGACCGCCAAGTATCCCATACGACGTGTGGAAGTGAAAACGTTCACCATTCCTGCTGGACAGCATTCTATGATCGAAGATCATCTGTTTCAAGGACAGCTACCCAAGCGTTTAATCCTTGGTATGGTCCTGAATTCAGCCTTCAACGGAGCCATCAAAGAAAATCCTTTCAACTTTCAACACTTCAACGTGAAGAAAATCGAAGTCAGTCGCGATGGCAAGACCTTGTGTACCCGACCTTTCGAACCTGACTTTGCCAACAAAAATTACTTGAGATCGTACTTGTCCTTGTACGAAGCCAGGGGCCAGTTAGGAACCAACACCAGTCACGGCATTGAGTACGAGGATTACGCAGGAGGCTACGCTTTGTGGGCTTTCGATTTCACTCCAGACCAAGGCAGCGACGAGGGACATTTCCACCCTATAAAATCTGGCCAGATTCGTGTGGAACTTCAGTTTGCAGAAGCACTGAAACAGACAGTGAACGTCATCCTGTATGCCGAATTCGATAATACCATAGAAATCAACAGTTTGAGAGAAGTCATTCTAGATTATTAGAAGCTATGGAAGACTGTTATCCCTCTTTACCTAGTGGAGAAACTTTGGAGATGGAATGTAAGGAGACCGTGGAAAAAGAAGAAGAAGTGATCATGATGAAATCGAGATGGCCAGAACAAGAAGCCCATTTAGTCTCCTGTTTTGCCAAACACTTGGTCGACAAAATGACGGAATTGATCAAGAAAAATTGCTATGGATGTCAAAACGATCATCCCAGTCAAATTCAACACGATGTTAAGTCAAGAAGAAAAATTGGACGAGTTTCTGGACGAAGCTTGGAGCCTCATCTCGAACAAAGACGTGTTGCACCAGTGGTATAAAGACTTGCGTGAACATTCTTGTCCACCATTAACCACTCAAGAGATCCATCGTATCGAAGCTCTCCTGAATCAGAGTGAGGAAACAGAACGAATAACCGTTTATTCGTCAGACATTTTCAAGCAAAAAGTCAGGATCGAATTGACGACTTATTATTACCTGTGAAGAAGAAAACAAATCAATGGATACCTGGGAACTTTATTACCTTTTGAACCACAGTTCGTATACGGCTTCTTGGAATCCTGTCGTCTGTGCTAAAGATGAACTCCCTCATCGCAAACCTAAAGACCATGAAGCTTACGTGATCAACACGGACGACAGTCATCTCCCAGGAACCCACTGGGTAGCCGTATACTTTCCTCAAGAAGGATGTGTGGAATATTTCTATTCGTACGGATTGCCCCCTTTGGAAGACGATATCATCGACTTTATGAGAAGAAATGCTCAAACCACCCGATTCAATAACGTGAAATTACAAGGCACAGATTCTTTGGTGTGTGGACAGTACTGCGTGTATTTTCTGCATCATCGCAGCCTGGGCTATTCCTTAGAACATTTAGTGACTCATTTTGATCCTCGTTCTTCTGCTAGAAACGATGTGAAAGTAGATCGATGGTTTTGTGACCATTATGCTTATCTTTTGCCTCAAGCTAGGAAACGTAGTGTCCATCAATGGCCTAATGATTTCCAACAGTGGAAATCACAATTTCATTCACAACGTTGTCAGCCATGTTCAAAGCAGTTAGTATTTGAAGAAAAAATGTTTGTGATTAGAAAAAGATTGTTTGATGTTATAGTATTGGATTATTGTTAAAAAATGTTAGAAATGTTGTTGTTTAGTGTTAAGTGATTTTTGAATAAAAAATGTTGTGTTTAGAAAAAAAATGCCTTTGTCTTTTTGTTTAGCTATAAGAATGTTGGATTGATGCTCTTTCATTTCTTACTATCCCTCTCATGACACTCACTGAACGTTGCGACTCAAAAACCGTGTGGGGATGTTTTCCTTCACGTCCGCGCTTTGACTTTAAGAACCGGTTTGTTCCCAGTCTAACCATCCATTGTCGACTCATCCTCCTACGAAGGTGTGCTCCAAACTAGCTAAGCTCAACGAAGCCTACGTGAATTTGCATAGGGTCAGACACAGTCTGATACCGAAGCCAGAAGAAATAGAGAATGTGAGAATGTTAAAAATCACTGAAGACCTGATAGAAGAGCTCTTCAGAGAAGAAATGAACAGGGAGAAAGAAGAATGGACAGAGAAGTACAGACTTCAGAGACAGCAGCAACAGCAACAACAACAGCAGCAACAACCTGAAGCTGACAGAGGCTTTGTCGATTGCCGTATCGACACTAAAGAGTTCTTCTTCTCTTTCCGAAGAAGCAGACCTATTGCCAGAAAGTCTATCCTCAGAGGACATCGCATTCTTAGAAACTAAAAAAGAATGCCATAGCAAAACAAAAAAACAGCCCTTTTCAGGGCTACCCAATACTCTAGAAAAGAAATAACGATCAATTTGCCAATGTGTGTAGGTAGAGTAGTGTGAAAATAAACACTAACTCTTTTTTTAAAAAATGTGAGGGTATGTGTTTGTGTGTTTGTGTTTGTGTTTGTAAGTGATAAAGTAGGTTGGTGTGGATAGTAGATTAAAATGATGTTTGTTTGGTTTTTTTTGGGCTGTTTGAGGTGTAAATTTGGGCTTAGATTGGATTGCCTTGCATATGTGGATAGTCTATTGAAGTGATTTATAAAAAATTTTTACAATAGTGATGGGTAGCATAAAAAAGTGAGTGAGTGTTTCTTTTAGGTCCGCGCGTTGTTTTTTGGTCATGATCTAGGTAAGATGAATTTTATGTTTTTAGGGGGATGTTTTCCATCACGTCCGCGCTTTCAGTATAAATTGAAACTCGTTCGGTAGTCTAGCTACCCTTGTTGATTGATCAACACCAGAAGAATGAACACCAGAATAGTGAAACTGTTAGAACTCCAGCTTCACCTGGAATATGCCTGGCGCATAGTAAACGAACTGGAAGCGGAAGCCATTGTGGAGGAGGGAAGGATAAGAGAGGAGGAGGAAAGAAGAAATAAAGAAGAGGAGGAGAGAAGATATAAAGAAGAAGAGGAAAGAAGATACAAAGAGGAGGAGAGAAGATACAAAGAAGAGGAGGAAAAGGAGAGAAGAAGAAAAAATTTCAGAATCCCAGAGAGCGAAAATTGGGATTCTGAAGCAACATATCCTGCCTCTGCTCTCTCCCCCCAAAAGGTAAAAAGTAACTGGGGGGCAAGATGTGTATGCGGCGCAAGACCTGGAAGGTGCCACCATTAGCCAGGTGCCTCTGAAGTTCAAAAAAACAGCCCTTTTCAGGGCTACCCAATACTCTAGAAAAGAAATAACGATCAATTTTGCCAATGTGTGTAGGTAGAGTAGTGTGAAAATAAACACTAACTCTTTTTTTAAAAAATGTGAGTGTATGTGTTTGTAAATGTTGAAGTAAGTTTGTGTGAATAGTAGATTATGGGTTTCTTTATTGTTTCTTAGCGTATGTGGAGAGTATAGTTTGGGTTTGATTATATGAAATGAGAAAGTAGGGGATGTTTTCCTTCACGTCCGCGCGATGTTGGGTCATCATCTAGGTAAGATCCATTTTATGTTTTAGGGGGATGTTTTCCATCACGTCCGCGCTTTTCGTATAAGAACCCACAGTATTCGTCGTTCAAACCATTCTGCAAAGAATAAAAAGAAGATGGCGTCAAACCAAATGGACAAAATACAAACCTTGCAAGACGTTTTAGACAACTTAGGAATAATGGAACAGATGCTAATAAGACTGGTTGAAGACCATTATTCCTATAGTCCCCATCGTGTAAAGATGGAAATTAATAACTTAAGAAAAGCAAAGGACAAGATTAGTTGCGTTATGAAAGAGATAAAGGAGGAGAAGGAGGATGAAGAGGAAAGAATAAGAATACGCAAATGGAACGAAAAAAATTGAAAAAGAGGAAGAAAATGAAAAGAGGAAGAAAGAAGAGGAAGAAGAGAAGAAGAAAGAAGAGGAGGAAAAAAAAAAAGAAAGAAAAGAAGAGAAAGAGTGTTGGAGATAAAATAAGAAATTGGTGGAGGAAAAGAAGAAATTAGAAGAAAACCCAAAGGCCCTTTTCAGGGCCAGCCATATTTCTCGAAAAGAGATAGCCTTTCAATTGCCTACCCCTTTTTTAAAATTTAAAAAAAAAAAAAAAATCCCATGTTAAATTCCCCTTGTACGTGAAGTGACCCACGATTTATTCCCATGTTAAATTCCCCTTGTACGTATATGTTCCCACGATTTATTCCCATGTTAATTCCCCTTGTACGTATATGTTCCCACGATTTTTCGCCATGTTAAATTTCCATTGTACGTATATGTTCCCAAAGGGGTCTGTAATGCTAATTCCCATTGTACGTAAAGTATCCCCCTTCACTACTTACGGAACATTCCAATAGCCTACTTCACTTCCTTAAACTTATTCTGACAGCGGGGCCGTACATCAAGATACTCTTCAGACAACCTTTCATATCCACATAAATCCTCTTCTAGATAACCATACATTTTTATCTTCGCGATAGCCCATGGTGATATCACATACATGGGTAGTCCGTGCTAATCAGCATCCCCGAAATTAGGCGAATTATGATGCGAGCCACTTATAGTATTTATAGTTTAAGTCAGGATCGAAACGGATTGACATGCTTCACCAGCCCAAACGTTCATTACAAAATTCAAGCACAGCGCTTAGTCTCACTTCTAGTCATACGTCATGTGGAATATATAGGTGCGTTAGCGTCAGTGCGCAGTAAATCGATGCCATATAGTTTGAGCATGGCGAAAATGTAGAAAACAATGTATTGAGGTGCACCTGCTTTGGAGACGAGGAGTGATGACATGACAGCTATGAAAACAACCACAGTTATACCACCAGAAGAAAACGATTTTAATTGGGATTTAGCAGATATTTTTTCCTCCTCGCAAGAATTTGTAAGAAAACCTGTACCTTCACCGCGTTCTCCTTCCTTACCTCGGGTAGAGGATTTTAGGCAAAGGCAGAAAGAAGAATTAGAGAAATGTTTAAAACTGCAGAAATAAGCAAAGTAAGCATTTGTAATTCAAAAGCAGCAACAACATAAAATAAGAGAAAATAAGAAAACGAGGAAGAAGAAGAGAAGATAAAGTGATGAAGAGAAGGACAGTGAAAGTCAAACGATGACGGTGATATTAGACATTTTAGCAACGTTAAGGTATTTGAGACAAATGTATCATACTTCTTTAATTCGACCTAAGAGAAAAAAAGACCTGCCAACGCCAACCGTCTTCACTCAGTCACCACTACCTCTACGTTAAACGAAATGTAAAGTGCCAGAGGAAGTATTTAAGTGGAGGATTTTAAACCAACGTGTGCATTTTTAGATTTTGTTTTATAGTCTTTGATGATTTCTACCTAAAGTAAGTACTTTTAATTTCATTCTCTCTTTGAATTGTTATATATATATATATATATATATATATATATATATATATATATATATATATATATATATATATATATATATATATATATATATAGTTTTAGGATAGATAAATGAATATATTCAGAGATACATAGATACAGAGATAGCTAGCTAGATAGATAAATCGATAGATAGATATAGATATATCGATAGACAGACAGACAGACAGATAGATAGATAGATAGATAGATACATAGATAGATAGTAGATAAATATATAGATGGATAGATAGATGTCATGTCAAATATATACAAAGGGGCGCATAAGATGAATCCGCATCAATTAATCATCATTCTTTTGTACTGACATCGGGAACTTAAATATCAAAGTATTCTGTTCTTACGGAACAAATCAAAGGATCTTCTTTGGATCTGCTGTTAGTATACGTCTGCAGCATTTTCCAATGCTATTAAATGATGTGTATTCCTTGCCTCAGACGTCTGTAAAGACATATACGTCACCTGCTTCGCTACAATGTCCGGCTGTCCGGCAGTAAATACACGTTTTGAAACAATATATACGAGGCAGTAATCCTTTAGCTCGGGAGTGGGGTGGGTGGTTGGTTCCCACTCCTCTACAATGCAATCCAAGTCAATTATTCCTTTTCATTACGATCTCTTTCCAACTTTACTAATGCTTCATTTTTCGATCCCACTCAGTAACTTCAGGAGCATGGATATATTGAAATAAAATGTACTTCACAAATTGTTGCAAAAATGTTCTTCAGCGTTACAGCATTATTGAGAAGGTAGAGATGCTTTATGTCCGTGAATACCGTGCTGAGAGACAAGCACGTTTTATGTGCGTAAAACCCGTACTGGGAGACGACCATGCTTTACTAACGTGATTCCCGTACTGTGAGACACACATATTAGTCCTCAATCTTTTCCTCATACACTATTTCGCGCAATTGCTCACACAATTTTCTCACTTTGCGAGCGAATTTCTGTGCAAGTTTCACTTTGCGAATAATTTGAAAATAGTTTATGAAAACATCAGTTTAATGTGGAATTGTACAGGGTTTTCTATTTTGCTAATCTCAGTTTGATACCGGCATATGTGTTCTTTAGGTAGACTGGTGGAGAGCGGAAATGGTTTTGTTCATCACCTCCAAAAGAAGAAAAAATTATACTTCGTCATTTGTATATGTACATGATCATGTCGTCATGTTAAATTCGTGTAAAAGTTATTGATGGATATTATAGTATTATGTACAGAACTACAACTACAATTGCACAAAAACTATTTAAGTATTAAACAGTCATTGTAATTCTAAGACAAAATAGTTCTTGGTAATAGTCAAATAGTTTATTTTTTCGAGGCGTATGAGTAGCCCTGAAAATGGCCGTTGGTGTTATGTAACCCAGTCGAGTTAACATACGGAACATTCCATTAGTCTACTTCACTTCCTTAAACTTATTCTGACAGCGGGGCCGTACATCAAGATACTCTTCAGACAATCTTTCATATCCACATAAATCCTCTTCTAGATAACCATACATTTTATCTTCGCGATAGCCCATGGTGATATCACATACATGGGTAGTCCGTGCTAATCAGCATCCCCGAAATTAGGCGAATTATGATGCGAGCCACTTATAGTATTTATAGTTTAAGTCAGGATCGAAACGGATTGACATGCTTCACCAGCCCAAACGTTCATTACAAAATTCAAGCACAGCGCTTAGTCTCACTTCTAGTCATACGTCATGTGGAATATATAGGTGCGTTAGCGTCAGTGCGCAGTAAATCGATGCCATATAGTTTGAGCATGGCGAAAATGTAGAAAACAATGTATTGAGGTGCACCTGCTTTGGAGACGAGGAGTGATGACATGGCAGCTATGAAAACAACCACAGTTATACTAACAGAAGAAAACAATTTTAACTGGGATTTAGCAAGAATTTGTAAGAAAACCCGTACCTTCACCGCATTCTCCTTCCTTACCTCGGGTAGAAGATTTTAGATAAAGGCAGAAAGAAGAATTAGAGAAATGTTTAAAACTGCAGAAATAAGCAAAATAAGCATTTGTAATTCGAAAGCAGCAACAACATAAAATAAGAGAAAATAAGAAAACGAGGAAGACGAAGAGAAGATAAAGTGATAAGGAGAAGAGAAGGACAGTGAAAGTCAAACGATGACGGTGATATTAGACATTTTAGCAACGTTACGGTATTTGAGACAAATGTATCATACTTCTTTGATTCGACATAAGAGAAAAAAAGACACGCCAACCGTCTTCACTCAGTCACCACTACCCCTACGTTGACATAAGAAGCCATTAGCAGTTGCAGCATCGATCACTCCAAACTTATCCATCGTAACAGGTGTAGAAGTATGACTTGGCCGTGGCAAGGGTATAAGGCAATTCAAGCTTACTGTCTCCAGTTCATGAGTTTGTCAAACACCCAACGGTACGTTACAGGGACATCCAATGTTTGCCAGATCAATTAAAAATTAATATACCTTGTTTCCCATGAGGATTGAATGATGGACATGTGAGTACGTGCGTATTGGTTCTCATTATATAAATCAAAACCCATAAACAGTTTTTCTTTCTGGTATCTCGACTTTTGTCGCTTGTTGATTCTCTCTTGCTTTGATACTGTCGACATTCTGTATCACAAAGTCGTTTCGTCTGGTTGATATATCAATTATTTTGACTTTTACCTCGAAAGGAGTAGTCCTTTGTCTTCTCTAAAGTACACTTTCGTATGACACCCCTCAAAGCTCTGACCAGAATCGTCTTGACCATTTCTGTACTGAATGACTACTCTGACTCTAAAACACTGGCCCTATATATAATGTCAGTTGCGTGTAAAATCAAGTCATATTAAATAATTTATCAAAATATAACGATCGCGCGATTTAATTGAGAATGGATAAGAAATTAAGAGATCGTGTAGTGAAGAATCGCATCGCACACGAGCTGAATTCTAGGCTAAAATCCATGACAGGGGTTTCGAAGACATGAGTGAACCTGACTCATGGCCTTCGACTTCTGACCCCAGACCAAAAGCGTCTGCCTACAACGAAAGTCAGCCAGTAACAGAAAAAAGTATTGCCACATTCGAGAGACAGAAAAACGCTCCACCAAAAGATGTCGAACTACGGCGTTCACTTAAACGGTGAAGTTTAAAGACTTCGAGTCAGAAGTACCACTGAAATTTCATCATCAATTTTAGTTATTTCTTGTTAACAATACCGAAACGTCAACGTCAATCCAAATAAGACGATCGTTTGGGACTCTCCATGTATCACAATGGTTGGAAGTCATCCGTCTCGATCGAGTTTAGCAGCATGACAGTATTGGCACCTTCGAATGTCATCGATACGATTCAAACGTTCAGCAATCCAACAATCAATTTCACATCACCGATGATAAAGCGACATCTTACATGAACATGAACAACGATCTCCTCAGAATGGAGCGGGCCATTATTGGTGGGCGACGTTCGCAACACTAAACTTAACATCGTCCTAATCACTCAAGATCAAGACCAGATGTGTTTAGCCCTATCCATAGTCGGGGGAGAAAGGTATGTTTACAAGAACGACAAGTCAGAATGTTACAGACGGTTAAATCAAAGTATTGACGCTGAACCATCGAACAAGTCAGCTGCTGATCTTTGTTGTGCTAAAAGAAGATATTCATTTGGAGAGGATCTACACTTTAAGGTGACCAACTACGAGCCACACACAATTGTACGATTCCTAACTGAAGAAATCGTCAGTTACCCGTTTGAAAAAAATGTATCATTTCGTGTACCAGATGCTAGTGCCACTTCCAACCATTTCACTTTACCGTAAGGACAAGCCGATCGTGCAGGGTAAATAAATGGGAAGACTTCAAAGACCTACACTTCATTTTACGAGGAGGAACACAGAAAAACACAGAGCTAGAAAGGTGAATCATCTCGCACAGTCACAAGAGATCTAGGATTAGAAGTTTAATGATAAAGTCGGGTGCGATTCTGAGCCTTACGATCCCATCGATGCCGTACTATGCGACATCATCAATTCGGCACGACATCGGCACAGTCTATACTACCACCACTACTACCGCCATAGAAAGCGATGATTACATGTACATTTTGCATATCATGTTGTTTAAGAAATCAGATTTGATAGGAATCAAATGTTGGTCAATACCTTTTTCTCATTGGAGCCTGGTATTTAAGTCAAATTTCAAAATAAATATTTAAGGCGTGCAAGAGAATTGCCAGAACAGATCTACAGGGAAGTTTGGATCGGACTTTCAAGAATAAAATCTCAGTCTGTGACTGTAGCACAAATACGTTTGTGTCAAAAAATTTGCAAGAGGAAGAAGGAACAAAAACATTAGATTTCTCTTGAATAAGACTTTTTTCCCCATAGTATTCGTATTTAGACCGTTTACATTTGAAAATTTAATTACCATTCTTGAACGTTACCATCATTGACACTGGCCAGAAATTAGTCTCAATATCGATCGCTTTAACTCCGCGGTAAACATTCAGAATCTGCCTGACGTGGGTATACAAATTTGCTGTCATGTAACGACCTTTCTCAGTAGCGATGCAACGGATTCCGTGGAAGTGAGACCTTAGAAGATTACCAAAGCCTTTTTCAAGAACTGTTTCATTTTAATTTCAGATGCCATGGTGTGTGTGTTAGTAACTACATCTATGCCATTCCGTTTGCCAGCAGATTCCTTACTATCACTTTCTGCTAAATGAAAATGACCATTCATCTTTATATTTTCGAACAGTTCGTGCAAAGACATCATGACCTTTTTAACTTTATTTTCCTGAACAATAGCTGCAAAGACGTCATGACCTATACACCTTTAAATGTGCACGAAAGACTCATTCTTTCAAAGCGTTGCGCTTTCACATAGCTTTATTGGCTTGGGATTACGTAGGAAGATTTGTGTGTGTGTGTGTGTGTGTGTGTGTGTGTGTGTGTGTGTGCGTGTATTTGTGTGTGTGTGTGTGTTTGTGTTTGTGAAAAGATTTGAGAAGCTTTATTGGCTTGGGATTACGTAGGAAGATGTGTGTGTGTGTGTGTGTGTGTGTGTGTGTGTGTGTGTGTGTGTGTGTGTGTGCTTGTGTGTAGCTTGTGACCAATACTACAACTGGAAAGATATACGTGACTGGAAAAGTGTTGGCTTTGGCGCTTGGACGAAAAAGTGAAATGTATGCCAAAAGATTTGTGTGCATGTCTTCAAACGTCAAGTGAACAATGTGACATTTAAACCAGTGTCATAAACAGTGACAGAAGAACCCAACAAATGGTAAACCAAATTCAGGACAACAGTTTCTTCGTCGACATCGGCACGAACGGAAAACCATTTTTAGGACAAAAAAGGAGACATGGTGTAGAGACTCAAAGAACCTTGAATCGACAAGGTTGTACAGTGACTTATTTGTACTTTGATCATTTCGTTTGCATTTCATTAATGTACGTAACCGGTTGAGTCCAATGTGTTTTTGCATGTCATGTTAAGTTTCAAATCTAAATACTAAATAAACGTGTAATAACATTATAAAATATCTTGTCATGTTTATGCTTTTTTTCAAAATTCTGAACATCATCGTTATGGCTAAATCTTCCTCATATACTCCTTCCTCTGCTATCAAAATGCTATCAAAATGCTATCAAAATCGATGAAGAAAAGTTCGATCGTTAGTATCTTCGCCTTCCCTTTAACATGTTGATTGCTGGACGGAGTGGTTCAAGCAAAACCGAATTTGTCAATTTGGTTGAGTACAAAACCCATTTAATCGATCGTCAATCCCAGAGATTCTTGAAGTGTTACAATGAGTGGCAATCTGAGTATGACCTCTTTCAAGAACGTCAAGGAGAATCCGTAGTCTTTGTGGAAGGCATTCCTCGTGAATACGACGGAATCGTGTCTGACACGAGTCCACCACATCTAGTCATCTTGGACGACATCTTAGGAGAAGACGAGGAAGAAATTAAATTTTGGTTTACATGCGAAGGGCATCATCGTAATGTCAGTATCATACGTTACCAAAAAGTTGTTGCAATAAGAAAAGCCCATTGTACCAACCGTCTCAGTGCTTGTTGTGTGGTTTTCTTAAAACGTCCATGATATAAATTTCAAGTGCAAGTGTTAGCCAAACAGTTAGGAACTCCGTAGCTGTTGTATGCGTACGTCGATGCCACACCCAAACACCTGATGCGTATTTACTAATCGATTTAAACCCGATTATTTACGATGTCGTACCAATCTGTTTCATAACTACTGCCAAGAAGAAGGGCTAGTCGTTCACGTTTATAAAACCTAGAAGAATCCTCTGACACTTCGTTTCTGTTTCACGTATTCTTAGCATGACCTCTCTCAATCTCATCTTCTGGCCAAATTGAGTCGTGCCATGAACGCCATCAGTGGCAAAACAAAACTACAAGTGCGTGCCCATGTGTTAGAAGCTAGTCTGATCGAACTTTACAATGGTTTACGGTAACATTTACTTCAATATACCATTCACATCCCACATCCAATCAAATGCTTTTATGACAAACACATAATGACCTATCACAACTGGGAGATTCCAGAATCGATACGCAAGCCAAAAAAACCCAAATCATTTTGATACAGCTCTATAGAAGTTGTAATCATTCGTTCTCTCATGAGGCACCCCAAAACTAGAATCTTTCCTTAAAGACGTTCCAAATAGAAAAGTGGTGGTGCCACGACCAAGTCACACTTCCAAAAATAATGTCTCAACAAAAAGAAAAACCCCATGAAAACAGTTTTTACCGGAGAGAGAATTTGTGCTGCTAGGATGCAAACGTACATACCCAAACCAAGACCTTAGTGGCAGTATCTCGTCGATCTTGCTGTTGCTAGTGATGTCAAACAACCGGAACCGATTGGCGTTTGTTTCTAATTTTCGTCTTTTGCGTCGGCAGCTTCAGCCACTAAAAAGTGCCTTCCCACAAGAACACATTCCAAGAGAGACTGGGAATGTTGCAACGTTTACTGGATGTATCTAAGCAAGAGCTGCCACGTTCTAGTCCGTTGAAAACCCCTCTGTGTCGAGTGATGCTCATCAAGATGATGATACGACGTACCGACAATCAGTGGAGACGCATTCTAGAACGACAAAAGCAAACATGTGCCAGGCTATTTGCTTCAGTGTTTCTTGCTCTTGAAAGAGAAAATATGTCACCCAAAATAAATGCACACCACTACTACTCTCCTGTTCAAATAGGGAAAAGGACAGGACTAACTCCTTCTTAAGCCATACACTGGAACGTGTTCTAATTACTGTTGAAATCCATCCACCCATGCGGAAACAAATCATTCAAACAGCCACGAAAGAAATTATCAATACCGTGTGCGAAAGGTGTTTGAATGATATGAAAGGAGCGGTGCCTCTGTCCAGTCACTAGAAAGAACGCTTACAAAATCATCGGAACATTCTTAGCTAAATGGTTAAAAGGAATGAGGTGGGTGCAACGCGGAAGCATTCTACCCATGCTGATTGGACACGTGCTCAAAGGAGTGACTGCTTCTTTGCTTGGAGGAGGTGGAAGATAATTCCCATGAAGTTAAATCAAAGTGGAGGACATCGATCATCAATGGCAAGCGGATTTTCCCGATGTCTCTCGTTTGGTCCCCTGCAATCGTGGCTACAAATATCTGCTTTGTGTCAAGGATGACTTTTCAACGAGCTCCGGAAAAGAAGCCAAGAAGTAAGTTCGACGACACAGATTTTTGATTACAGATAACGCCTCATGCCACAATATGGGATTCAACAACCGTCGCAAGATTAATCAAAGATTAGTTGGATACAGTTTAGAACTGTTGGGTTGTTTGCATTTTGAATGTGGATTGCAAGCCAAGTACTTGTTGAACAGACTGGATGCCCGCTTGAGACATGAAGTTGGAAACGACACCAGTCACACTTTGAGCAGAATGTCCGCCAAGTATCCGACCCAACGATATTACGTGTATATCCTCTTAAAATAAAAAACAGAAAAAGGTGAAGACAACAAGCTTTATGAAATTTAACAAATAATTTATTTCTCTAGAATACAAAGTGAAATATGAGAAAAAGGAACTTACGGCATTGCGAATTAAATCCAAAAATAATCCAAGAATTAAAGGTGCAAGTCCTAGTACTAAAATGTCCTGAATAAAACACAGTTCAAGTCCCGAAGAGATCAAATATTTAAGGTGATCACGTGTCTCATAGTCTGTGAAGTGCTGATATCTCAACAGTCTATTGTTGAATCACAGAAATATTATTCCAGGTTTAAATGCAGTATAAAATCCAATGAATGTCTTTACCCACGAACTTCGGCATAGCACTTTTGTATTTCCAGACAAAATAATCACTTGAATTCAATAATTTGAAGTAAATAATATTTAGACCTAACTGTCACAACATAATGCAACTTAAAGTGTTAGATGTTAAAGCACGACTGGTGAAATCCTCACAGTCACATGATAATATAGTTCTCTGCTTGAGCTCAGGTCACAATTAGCATTTTCTAAACACAACCATTACCTAATGGTTAATAACATTCTAGAATGATCTATTGAGCCTTGTTTATTTACAACACAATAACCTATAAACTTCATATGGGAATTTCCAAAACCATGACCATGATCAACATATGTACGCCTTCTTGTTTACCCGAATAATAATCCTGATAATAAGCTCATACTCATAGAGAATAATGAAACTAGTATTAGCTGTTTACATGCATGAAATAAATAAAGTAAAAATAAAAAGGACAATTAGGTCAAGCAGAAATGATTTCCATTTCGGACAAGTTCAAGCCCAGCATACAATGTTACGTGTAATGAAAAAAAAGAATAAACTAACAAACACATATTTAAATTATATATACATAACAACGAGTGGAAGTTAAAACCTTCACCGTAGCCGCTAATCTCTTTTACAAGGACAGTTACCCAAACGTTTAAGGATTGACATAGTCAGCAATACATCCTTCAAGAGAGACGTTGCTCTAAATCCTTTCGATTTTGAACACAACGAGGTGTCCAAGATATACGTCTGGCGAGATGGCGAGATTATGTGAGCCTGACCCGTGGAACCTAGCTTTGACAAGAAGAATTACTTGGTGTCGTATTTGTCCCTGTACGAAGCCGCCGGACAGCTAGGTGCAATACCAACCACAGCATTTCAAGCCATGATTATAAAGAAGGTTACGCATTGTGGGCATTTGATTTCAGTACGGACCAAGGCAGCGACTGGAAACATTTCAATCCTATCCATCATGGTATAGTTCGTGTGGTATTTCAGTTTGTACTATCTTTTCGCAACACGTTGAACTTCATCTTGTATGCAGAATGTGATAATACTCTAGATATCAACAGTTTGAGAGAAGTGTTTCAATACTATTAGAATCTATGGAAGAATATTATTCATCTTTTGAATACTATTCCTTTTTGGAGATGGAAGATAAGGATATCTTTGAAACAGAAAAAGAGAAGTAAATAGAGGCAGTCATGATCTTGATATAGTCAGAACAAGAACATTTAGTCGCTTCCTTTACTAAGTACCTGGCTGAAATTACAGCTCTGACCCACTAAAGTTGTTATGGATGTCAAAACAATCATCCAAGTCAAATTCAGCACGATAACGGCATCAGCCAAGAAGAAAAGTTGGAACAGTATCATGATGACGCCTGTGGTCACATCTCCGAAGAGAAAGTGCTGCATCAGTGGTGTAAAGACTTGCATGACCATTCCTCCCCTCCAGTGACTTTTTTGTTGAACAAATCGAAACTCTTTCCACATAGTAAAGATCGGTAAAGCGTAGCTACTTTCTTAAAATTTTCAGATAAAACCTCGGGATTGAATTGATGGCGTAATAATTACCGTGGAAAAAAGATAAACATGAATACCAGGGAACTTCATGACCTTCTGAGGCACAATTCCTACACAGTTTCTTGGAATCCTGTAGCAACCATAAAAGCAGTCAAATCTGTGTCATCAACATCGACGACAGTCATCTACCAATAAAACTTTGTTATTTAGTTAATATTTTGTTAAGCCGACAGGTCGTGGGACAATAAAGTCCCAAATGACCAGTGAGGCCTATCATGAGTGGAAATGGACCCAACAAACACTGATCCTGTCTACTGCAGCGTGAGACGTCGAGTTTGATTGGGTAATTCTCATATCACATTACCTCGGTTCCGTGCGCACACACTTTTCGGGGCACCTGATTTCCAGACAAGTGAGAACCGGCCCACACACTCGTATTTTGATATCCCGGAAAGGAGTGGAGGAATGGACCTAAACAGAGGCACCAAACGTCAACCGGAACGTCCCAAACACGCATGGGAGTACTCAATCTTAATTGATAAGCGGTTATCTAAAATGGGATAGATTCTATTACCAATTTCGCGCAAGCTACACGCGAAATTAGAGTCATGGCAATGAGTTATAAATGTACGTCGCATTCGCCATATGGCATGCGCGAAGGGTAATGCCCGCACCGCGGCCTAATTAATTAATCGCAGAGGAAGGAAAAAGAGCCTTATCCCGCAGTGCATGTATGGAAGTTTTGTATGTGATATGCGTTATTGTGTGTGATGGATGTTTTCCTTTACGTTCATGTTTTTGTCACATATAGCTGAGCCTTCGTCAGTCTTGGTAGGGCAAATGTTGGTCTAAAACGAAAAACAAAGCTGGAAAGACTGCATTTAATACATGACTTCATCTATGAAATCGTGTGTAGTATTTCGTGTTCATTTCTTTTCTTTTTTTCACAAATAATTACGTACATAGCGAAACGTTACCTGAAATTAAAATACAAGCATATTCAAGCTCGCTACAATATATGTCAGGCTCTTCATCTTATTTTACACACACCAATGGCTATCCTGAAGCTTCAGAATTTTCAGTCCAAGGATCACATTATCCGTCGCTGATTGCATTTCATCAGATTAACATAAGATCATACGTTGTCTTTTCTCTTTTATTCTAATAATTAATGGATATAATAACCGTGCTATCGGTAAAAATAAGGATTATACCGGTAATTGCCACACCATACCTATATCTTATGGATTTATACCGGTTTTAGCCATGTCATGCCTGTAACTTATAGATTTATACCGGTTTTAGCTATGCCATGCCAGTAACGTATGGATTTATGCCAGTAATGGCCATGCCATGTTTCTGATGGTTGGATTGTGACCGGTGATAGTCATGCTATGCCTATAACTTATGGATTTATACCAGTAATATTCATGATTTATACCGGTGATAGTCACGCTATGCCTATAATGTATGGATTTCTGCCAGTAATATTCATGATGTATACCGGTGGTATCCATGCCATGCATATATTGTATGGATGTGTACCGGTTATAAGTATGCCATCAGTAAAACCATAATTGTAGGTCATTTTCGTAGCATGTGCCGTTAGTTTTGAGAGCGTCTTTTATTCCGGTCTCATGCAATCTATATCCATTTCAGAGATCATGGTGAATAACGTAAGATTTATCCGAATATTTACCGCTGGAGCTTGCATCCTCTGTATTCTGACACCAGTCCTAAGTATAATTCCCATCTGCATATTTGAATTGTAAGTATAAACACCGTTTCAAAACTTCATTATCGCTTGGGTCTTGCAAACGTAACTATTGCGTATGTTCAAAATGATATAGAAAACAGCCATGCAATATTGCTACCTCACAAACACGAATATAATGGGATCAAGGTTTATAAGATAACATTTTCTGGAATGACATTGTGAAAGGTTGCAAATGAAAACATTATCATAGCAATCGAACAAAACAAATAATCGTCGTTGGTTTAATCCTCAATACGTACACATTCGAAGCCGCGGAGTTTTGTCATCCTCTAAGTTTCAGGCGGTAGACAACGACTGTTTAAAACCACAATACCTTTCTACAACCTTCTCCTTTACTGGGTTCATCCTGCAGGTCACCCTAACCGATGAATGTTAACATCCTGAGCGACCTGTTCAATTGTCTTACATATGGCTGATTCGTAAACATCAAATGAATATACGTAAAATACGTTTTTAATCGATTAACCCGAAATAAAAATGAAAATAAATTACCAGGGGCCTAGCAGCTGAAGTTGTAAAATTATTGTACACTTTAAATTACTTGGAGTATAGTGGAGCATTTCAACCAGCTACTAAGGTGGACCAAAACGACCTAATTGGGTTGGCAAAACCGGCCTGTTGTGTTTGGGCTTTGGCTTTAAGACAATTGACCAGATAAATACTTAGATTCATAATTAGTCAAAAAAGGAATGATTACGACAGCTACCAATACTGTTATAGGTGAAACAAAGTACATATGAAGTCTATATTATACGCCCCCACCCCCTTAGACCAAACATAATAATATTCTGTCCTGATGTGGTGTAAGTTATCGATAGAAGATGTTTTGAAACAGTATTTTAAGCAGGCGGAATATTTGATGTCCCTTGTCCCACCAACACAAATTTTGAACATGAGTGCAATTTTTTGTGCTATAAAACATCAATATTTACAGTGCTGGCGGACCGATTAATATTTGCAAACACCCGTATTTCGTGGTATAGAGGGACTAGCTCTTGTATACGGAGATGCTAAATGCTGGAGGTTTGTTGCCTTAAATTATGTGGGCGTGTGTACCTTCAATTCATTTTTCAAAGGAAAATTAGTTTCTGATAAAAAGATGCTTGTTGGCATGTTAATATCTTAAAGAGAATTTATATTTTTCTTGCCATTATTAAAGATCAAAACAAATCTATACTCCCAAGTTTTTCAAGCCACTTCGATTATTGGCTGGCAGAAGTGCTAGCAAATAAGTCACGCACGTAAAACGTTTGTTGCAAGTCTATGTATGATAACCATTACACGGGACCATGTATGTATATGTATATAATAAGCCATTGGATATTATTTCAAAATCAAGACGCTTTCACGTTAGCTTAAAACACAAAGGATGCGGAGGCATGTGTTTTTCACGAGTCCCTTAACTTGAAGAATGAATTGTTTGTTACGACTCTTCGTCCTTTAACCTAAGTAACAGAAAAGAGCGAAAACCATCAACATTACTAAGGTTCAACAAATAATATACTTCCTACGAATATACAATGAATATTTAAGGAGAACTTACAGTATTCCGAATCAAATCCCAAATAGTCATATTATTTCCATCACAAGTCCAAAATACATAGAGCATTTCGAATAAATTCCCGTGGTGTTCAGAATGATTTCCAATCATAAAATTAATATGTATCAACAGCCTTGAACAATGCACTCTTTATGTGTTTCATTAGTTCGATGAAAACTGAGGCTACACACATGTTCAAGGGTTGTGCTCAGGCAAGCATTGATGTAAATCATGTAAGAACATGTGGTCGTGAACCGTGATAGTTGACATTCTGAACCGTGTACGTAATATTATGATATTGGCTGTTTTGTTGAATACCGATCACGGTTGAATTATACCCAACCCCATGCCATTCCGCTTGTATGGGTACCTGTGTGTAACGTTCACGCGTGGGACTGTGAACATGATATTTGGACAATAACATTGGGGTTGACAAATATATTAAGAAAAAGTACAAAACCGCTATTATCATGCTACATTTTGTTTTCAAATAAATAAATCAATGTACATATATGACATATCACAAAAGATGCAAATTAATACAAGATATATGGCAATAATACTAGAAAAAGTCATACACTAAAGTTCTATAAATACTTAGTATGTGCTGAAATAAAGGTGCTTAATTGTTAAATGAAATCAAATCAGTAACTAAAATTAATAAGTAAATGAATACAATAAACATAAATAAAGTAGCTAAACAGTAACGTGAATACTGCGCAAGAATTTCATCCTCTTATGTGGACCAAACAGAATTGTTTAAAGTGATATTTAACATGTCATAACGAATCTATAAAACTCAGCATACTATTTGAAAAGTGTATCGACTATGTGATAACCTATATTTATTATGATAAAATGTCAAAAACAAGCTACTTGGAAGTGATTCGAACAAACTTAATTACATTACTACTAAAACTATATCTGTCTCCATCGCCCCACATGTATATTAGAGAGATCCTCAGTTTAGTGTAAGAATGTATTACCTTTTTAGAACAGTAATTTCCAAACAATGTGTTTAAAGAATGAATTTTAAAAAACCACGAGTATTGAAGCAATGGTAAGTGAAAAATAATTCCCCAGAGCTCAACTGTACGCGACATTGTGCAGCACTGTTTGCATCTGATCTCCGGAATGTATACTGACATTAAGGGATATTATTACCTGTTGAGATTAGCAGTTACAGATGTTTGTCGACTAGTCTGTACTGGACTTCAGTTGCATTTTGCTATCGGAAAAGGTGGTCGGTAAATACAATCGAAATTAAATAACTATTACACGTTATGTCTTTATTATGATAAATGTAATGGTTTCTTTCAGGAAAAAAGACTTCCTAATATTTGACAAAACGTAACCGTTACATTTATTTTATTCATTTATTATACTCACCTAAAATATGATATCATCTAGGATTAAGCAGAGACTGGTTTATTATTTCAAGGTCTTAAATATATAAGAAATATATTTTATGATTGATATACTAGGCAAAGGGTGAGGTTGAGAGAAATTTAATAAAATATTATTGACATTTCAGGAGAGATGGAAACATGATTGGATGTGCTGGACCTGGTGTAGGCATCCCAGTACTTTATTCCCTAATTATATTGATAAACCGGGTACGTATATCGTTGAAGTACAAATATAAACATTGTATTCAAAGTATATAGCCGTTTTGAAACATTTAGATAAATGATAATCTGCAAACATTTCTTTATATTGAATTATATGGTATACTTTGGATGCTCCTGATAAAAACGCTTTGATGCACACACACACACACACACACACACACACACACACACACATATATATATATATATATATATATATATATATATATATATATATATATATATATATATATATATATATATATATATAATGCTAGATGTCAAAATCATGGAAAAAGCATGAGGTCAAAAAGTACTAAAAGAGAAAGTGCAAATAAAAGCCGGACTTATTTTTTCTTAAGTTTTTACTGCATTTGGGCAAATTCCTTAGGATTTGTTTCCAATACTTAGATTAGAATACTTCATCTTAAGGACTAACAACACAAAGAGATATTTAGCTTTACAATAAGTAAATTAAACGGTATTCACGGTGCTATCAGTAAGTCAATATTTGATAATGCGATACACTATGTCAAGGCACTATTTCACAATGCCATAAACGATGTAAAGGCAATAGTTTACAATGCAATAACCCATATAAAGGTAATATTGGACAATGCGATCAACTAAGTCAAGGCAATATTTGATAATGCGATAAACCATGTAAACACAATATTGGACAATGCGATTAACTATCTCAAGGCAATATTCGACAAGGCGATAAACCATGAAGCATTTAATTTCATCATCAAAACAATACAATCTCTTTTACGGGGGGGTGGGGAATGTTAAATACTGACATCAACACTACAGAAGACTGAGACACCTATGAGATGAACAATAATTCTTCGGAAAGAGGAGTAGCAATTACATGACAAAAACGATATTAGACAAATTCGAAACAAAATCAGCAAGGTCTAAATATTTGAAGTAAAAATTATATCTTCTCTAATTGGATGTTTTTTCGTCAACTTTGTATATCGGCCTTACACAAATGGAAGCCTTCTTTACCATCGAAGATCAAACGAAAAAATATTCATATTTCCCAAACACTAGATAGGGCATGTGTGGTAAACAATAATATATCCTTCCACGTAATAGGTTGTGCTGTAGGTTACTGGGACATTTTAAACGGGGAAAGAAATTGTATATTCTACTAAATCAGTGATGATGATAAAATTAAAGCCATGTATTTCACTGTGTTGCTATTACATATGCTCTAAAGAGCCCATACAGATAATTGGAAATATGTACAATCACTGGACTGAATGCCGCCAACAATGGCATATTCCTCGCTATCTATAACAACAGGATACAAAAGCATGGGTGATAATTGATTTAAAACAGAATAAGAGAATCAACATAGATACGACTATATTATACATTGATAACAAGATAATTTAATGATTGTGCCAATGTTATACAATTCATAGATGTTAAAAACGTTAAAATTAAAATAAAAACGTAAGAAAACGCATTTTTTCTCAATAAATAAAAAACGAAAAAAACAAAACAAAACGTTCCAGTAGTTTTTAGGCAACACAGAAATCAATATTTTACTTATTTACACGCTACATACCAGCTTTAAAGTTTCAGTGATACAAATATGAAAAAATGTCAAAAGTTTTAAACCGTAGTCCAGATAACATTGAGTTTTTTTCTCACTTAATGTCGTTATCACCATCTGACTGATCTGACCACAATAAGGTTTCCTCCATATAATTTATATTGTCCAGCAAAAATAAAAAACGTATAAAAACCCCGCATTTTTCGAGGTAAAATAAAAAACGAAAAAAAAAAGTTTTTATCATCTATGTTATACATTGATAACAAGGTAATTTAATGATTGTGCAAGGTAGTACAATAGCACAAGGAGTACAGATAGTGAGCTGATAAGAAACAGAATACCAATGGTTGAATATAGTAGTAACTCTAGCATTTCGAATTACTTTTAGAGCTCATGACGCTGTAACTAATTTGTATGCGTCTTAGTGGTACAGATTGATGAGCCGCTACCATTGTCTTCTTTCATTGATCGTATTAAATGCATTAAATTGGTTTGAAATATTTGCATACATTTATTAAAATTCATGAGAAATATTACAGATACTCTCGCAACAAAGTACTTGGTTGAGCTTTATCTAATAATACTAATACATCAGTATTTATCATTATCATATAATAATTACTGAATGGTATGCACTTTTTACAATCAGGATTATAATATCCTCTTATTTGAATGTACCAAATGAATAAATATTTATCTGAGTACAAGATGGATAGTTAAACAAACACAACAGTTTATAACAATATAATTATATGTATGTACTGTTTGTCTCGATTTTATTTTATTATTTTACTAAATATCATTGTGGAAAAATAACTAATGACGTCACGAAGCAAAAAAAAGTTACTTGCGCTTAACTAAAGTACATTTATTAACGAAGACAGACGGTGTGTAATATGACATACCATATCAATATGACTCTGATTAACATGGGTATCGCTTTTATATACTACGCTCATACATTCTGAATAATGTGACGATCCACAATATTATTCTAGAAAATTTATTTTAATGAAACCACTGTTGACAAATTCGCGCCGTTTCTGCATATATATAATCAAAGTTATTTCGAATCTCATAAAACCGAGTGCTACTTTGTGCACTGCATTACGGTATTGTATTAGTACGAATTGTATTTCCATGTCACATCACTGCATTTCGGTATTGTATTAGTACGAATTGTAGTTCCATGTCACATGACTGCTGCTTCTACTACCACAGGCTCTTTAACGATTCTACACGTACGGGTTTGACAAATATTGCAAACACATTTATTTTCACATGTATTTTGCATTATACAGAGGTACGTGTTGTCAGGCTTCATATGGCTGAAGGAGTTTGTATTCCCCCAAAGACGAGATAATCAAGATGACAATTGCATTGCGGGGCAAATGAACACTGACCTTAGGAAACAATTCATCAGGACTTTGAGACCTTATTGTACGTCCGAACCAAGAGAAGGTCTGTATCACAGTTTTAATTTAGCCTTATAGTCCAGTCTGGCAGAAACATAACACAGTCAGAACAGTACGGCAATAATATTTGAGAAACGAAATGAATGCTAATAAATAAATAAATAAATAAATAAATAAATAAATAAATACAGCTTTTTACATCAGTTTAGTTCAGATGATACGAAAATCAAGTAATTAAACAAATAATGTACTTTTATAAAATGATGTTACGACCTATCCACTTCCCACAACACTCAAAAGAACACAGAACAGTATATGACAGATACTTGCTACAGTATCATGCTCGCGGGTTAACATGCTACTCTGTATAGTGCGTCCTCAATATGCAGTAAAGATCAAGGATATTACTTCGCTCTTACGACATGCTAGCTGGCATTGCAAAGCTGATGATTTAGACATCTTGTGCATCTCAGCAGACTTACTTCATTAATTCTGATAATAGGTGGACCTAAAATTTACGGCTGTGGTATTACTGCCTTACCTAATAATACTTCATTAATCCTGACCATAGGTAGACCTAAAACTTGCGGGTGTGGTATTACTGCCTTACCTAATAATACTTCATTAATCCTGACCATAGGTAGACCTAAAACTTGCGGGTGTGGTATTACTGCCTTACCTAATAAGACTTCATTAATTCTGAAAAAGTCAGACCTAAAGCTTACGGCTGTTTTATTACTGCCTTACCTAATAATACTTCATTAATCCTGACCATAGGTAGACCTAAAACTTGAGGCTGTGGTATTACTGCCTCACCTAATAAGACTTCATTATTTCTGAAAAATGCAGACCTAAAACTTACGGCTGTTTTATCACTGCCGTACCTAATAATTCTTCATTAATTCTGACAATAGGCAGACCTAAAACTTACAGCTGTTTTATTACTGCCTTACCTAGTTACTAATAAGAATAATTCCCAACTACATGGAAAAGTGCATGACGTTTAGGCTGGGCCAGTAGTAGTTGATTGACTCGGAAATTCGTGAGCAAGATTTTTGTAAATCTTTGGTATGACTCGGCCGGGGATCGAACCCACGACCTCCCGCATCCAAGTCGGACGCTGTAACCACTAGGCCACCGGAGAGGTCCCTTGCGTATGGAAATAACCGTTTTATAAACAATCGTCAAAAAGGTTGCGCCGCTAATATTAGAATGCTTACCTTGCTATATTCGGAATCTATTAGAGACTGGTAAAATCTGGCACAAATCAATTACCACCGATCGAGGTATTTCATTCGTCGCTCTCATGCTACGGTATTTCCACCAATGGCTATGAACACACAAAGGTTAGACCAAATCTGAATGTAAAGTCCTGTGTGAAACGCATGATCTGTGTTTGCATATTGATGTTGAAATGGAATCCGCGATGGGAAGCCACCGATACGCGCATGACATGTACTTATAACGTCTTCGCGAACGACGTGGATTAAAAACAGAGCAAATTAGATATTGTGAAAGGAAACAGCGTATGGGTGTGTATCGTTGCACCAAGGTGAGTATGTCTCCCTTTGGTACTAAACGGTAGATTTTCGAGAATGGAATGACTAAAATAAACCTTGGCTGAGTTCCATATCCGTATGAACGATTTGCAATTCCGCCTTACAAATGCTCTACCCGTATGCTTCACTGTACAGGGTTGAACCACCTTGGTTGCTTCGCCAAATAAATACAGTCAGAGATTGTAAATACATCTACAGACCCTACAGAGGCAGGAGCACGACTTTGTCCGCCCTCTAATTCATCGATTCACACCGATCTAAATTATTTCCTAGTGTATCTAGCGGAGGTTGTTCGTACCTAATAGTAACAACTTTTATCAATTTGCCTTTGTAGGCTTTAAACCAAGCGTTCGTGGGATTTTATTATTTAATTATTGTATGACTGTTAGTTACCGTCTTACCTACTCTCGATTTCACTCTCAAGTGCTAGTGCTCTGAACCAGAGACCGAGTGCCCATCAATACTTGTTATGCCTACTGATGTCCGAATAATCGTTTCTTAAGAGTGCGGTTAATTCGATGAACTTTGGCCTTGTCGCGATATATGTTAGCATATCCAGCACACACCTTCACCTAATAGTTTTTTTTTTTTTGTTTGCAACACAGCTACACCTCGGATAAGTTTTTGCCAGGATCCACTCGTTACAGACCTTAGCCATGTTAGATGTTCACGTGTAATACTTTTAAGTGCATCTACAAAATTTTAATCTTTAGAAGTCTAGGGCGCATATTTTGTATCTACTGGGCGCATACGCGTACGTACACAATCATGCAGAAGAAACAATAGATCAGCAGGTGAACAAACCCAACACGAGAAATTATTTTTTGGCGTTCGTTAGTTTAGTTTGCCACATCGTTTGTTCAGCTAATCACCTTGAGCCTCCTCGAAGGTGACACTTTTCTAGGGCAGCTCCACCATGTCCAATGGACGGGTTGTTGTTTTAGGGTTTAACGCCATTTTTCAGCACACGATAGGCTATACATGGCGGCCAGTATTAATGGTGGAGGAAGAACCCGGAAAACCCGGAAAGAACCACAGACCACGAGAAGCTACTGGCAAGCTTTCTCACATAACCACATTAGGCGAATCCGAGACTCGAACCCACGCAGACAGAGGTGAGATGGCAGTGATCCGTAACGTAGAGCGCTTTAGACCACACGGCAACTCGGGGCCCCAATGGACGGAAAGACCGTAGTAGATTGTGGACAAAGTAATCTGGGAAGCAATGATTTACTTATCTATGTTTGTTTCAACAATTATATCGATTTTCGTTTACCTCCAATTATAAACGTTTCGTTCATATCTACTTGGATGATCGATTTTGCAATGTCTTCTCTTAGTTCATGAATGATATTTTAATTCACGGATGATATATATATATATATATATATATATATATATATATATATATATATATATATATATATATATATATATATATATATATATATATATATCAGCACTTTAACGTTGTTTTTAATCTGATTGTGAAATGGTCAACATGGAATTGCATGTACTTGAATGAATCGTTGTAGGATGATGAGCCTTGTTATCATGTAATCAGAATTTTATGGATGAGCTTCAGTCGTGGCCAAGACGCCAATCACCTGCCATTTCTTTTTTCCACATTAGATGAAGCTGTTTATATTGACGACTTTGATTTGAATCAGGTTCATCTTTTCGTGTACGATGATGCGATGTTCAACATCAAGGTAACCCTACAAAAACATTTTCCTCATGTCGACAAAGAATCAAAGACGTGGTCTATGTGAATCTGTAATACGAATGCGAGATAATCGGTCAATGTTAATGGCATTTCGTGGCACTGAATATATTTGTAATATATTCAAACACATATCAAAACACGGAGACTATTGGATGCTTGTAAGTTATATTGGATAATCCAAGAAGATATATCAGAGAACGATGTAATAACAAAAAACAGCCAGGTACTTGACCAGTAGGTTAGAAAGGATAGCGCAAATATCACGCACATACAAGTCGTAGATGAAAAATCCTGCTCAATACTTTATTGAGCCAGCTCACCATGGGATTTTAATGACTCCCGTGTATTTTGCTGTTATTAGACCCACCGAATAGAAATATTACATGTTGAAAAGGCCATCTAAGGCACATCGTAAACACATGGACCTTAATGGCCTGAACTGGTATTTAAGGTATAAACAGGAACGAAATATTACACTGATCATTAGTGTATTGATTTTACGAACACATATGCAACCCAAATACGAACATGGACCCGGGCACCAAGCCCATACTTTACCCACATCTCCAATGGAAAGATTTCCCCCAGCCCAGGATGAAAGACAACATCGACAATTATTGCAATTACACACCGCCATGAACCCAAAGCAAACATTTATTTGTATAAAAAATGCCGACAGAAACATCGGAGCGAACTTCAAAGAAAGATGGTCTTGGTGGTTACAGAAGCCCTCACGATCTTCCAGATCGGCTGGAGACAATCGGGGGAAATGCACAATAAATCATTAATGAGGCTTCATAGACTTGTCAGCATTTGCTTACCAACAACATTATAGATCCAGGAAAATGTCTCTCGTTGGTGCATGACGTTATGGCAGACATCGATCATGTATAAGATCAGTATCATTCGTAGATCAACAATTGTCAATTCTAAGGCGATTCTTCGTGGAGTGTTACCTCGATGATTACAATCTCATCATCTAAACCAGAATTGTATGCGACTTTTCTACTATAATCACTGCTTAGTAGGTCAGGTCGCGCACTCGAGATGGAACTAGCGTAATTACTTGCTTATCGGATCTGTCATAATAACGGAGACTTGAACGGCAATAACTCGTTCGCCTTTCCGTCTGACTCTGACACCACGTGGAAAATTGTCTGACTTTCCACATGCGCTTACGAGCTTGATCGAATCAAAGAAGCGATCTGACGAAGGATTACATGGGTGACAAAACGCGATTCTAATTTTTCCATTCATGAACATGACCCTACACTAATATCTGCCATCTCGATGGAATCTTTAACATACAAGGTTGATAGTACACTGTCATCGTTGACAACGGTTCTTGGTTAGCATGACGATATTAAGATCTGTGGACCAAATAATTATGTGTGCAGGACCCGACAGTACCAGTTACTATATTGTGTTATAGATTGTCAGAACTACCTAAGCGATTCATGTTAATCTGAACTGTGACGACCTGTGATAATATCAGTGGCAGTTATGAAGCCTTGGGATTAGCAGTGCGAGCGTCGCACGGTTACCTATTGTTTTGGTTTCCTCGCACAAGGCCCGGGTGATCTAATATCGATTACTCCCATGCCCGCGTATCTTCCATGCGATAATCTCTGTTTAAGAAATCTTCTTTTAACCGTTGTAGATCATTACAGACCCACCATGTGCCTACACCTAGAGGCCTTGACAAAACAACTGTAGACATCGACCTGATGTTTACTAAAATAATAAATCCTGCCGGAGGTGTAATACCTACGCGCGTTGTCAAAGCAAGAATACCCTTTACAGGCCAGTTTACGGATGAAAATGTTTATCGAAGACACAAGTGTTTAACAGCTGTTGTTCAGCATGATTCTTTTTTATCTGCACTTTCCGTAACACACCGCCCAAACGTACAAAGGTGCTAGGAGTTTTCCTGAGTGATTCCATCTTCACATATCAATATTTATAGAAACTTTCAGAAGGTTAGTTTAACGGCCACTAATGCTCACGTTAGACGGAAATTGAAACGCCAACGAAGTAATCTGGCATGATACTAATGTGCTTTATTGATGGTATCGTTTAACTAAAAGTATACTTTAATGCCATCATTGTGTCCATCAGTTGCAACAAAAGCGAGTTTAACATAATTTATTATGTATAGCGGAACATCAGTAATTTCATTTCACGTGATAATCACAGGCCGTTTCAGTAACTATTAAATAGTGTTTTTTCAGTCAAAAATAATAACTAGTTAGAAATGCTTGTGTGTGTTGCGCCGATGAAGTGTCAACCTGGAGAGCAATTATACTTCGAGATGGTTTTACTAATAGAAGATCTACAATATGTCCTCAAACTTACCGATGTGAGAAAATAATCGAAGAGGGAAAACAGCTGCGTCATAAATTACCCAGAAAACAGCGCAACTGGTGAAATATAAACGCATTATTCTAGGTGTAGATTCTATTTTCGGAATCACTCAATCCACCACAGGCTGTGGCGGAAATCATAACTGCTGAACCTATTACAGACAAACCACTCTGAATTCTTATTGGAGGCTTATGAATATTAACCATTATATGTCTGGTTTGGATTTTTACTTAGCTTGAACAATGTGAGTCATATCGCTACGATGTCTGCAATGTGTTAGTTAATAGTGATGTCTAGCATTGAAGCAACATGCCACATATATATGGCATAATGTCTAACCGATTCACATTATCCTGACACCAGGCCGACCATTCCTAACACTAATCTCATAATGCTGAACGCCAATAGCTGCTAGTACCATTTTTATGAAACTTTTGTAACTCAGCCTGGGTTCGAACCCGATACCTTCCACATCTGAGGGGGACGCTCTAACCACTAGGCCACCGGAGCGGTGTTGCGATGTTGATAAACAATTTTGGTACGGCTGCTTTCGCTAATACGTGCGTATTCAAAATTTATCGAGGTGGCAAAAATAAGTCTCAATATAATTACTAAGCTTTACTCAGTGGCTACTGAGATTAAATGATTACCAAACTTTATTCGATGGCTATTGATGAGAAATGATTGCCAAGCTAAATTCAATGGCTACTGAGGGTAATGATTACCAACGTGTATTCGATCGCTACTGAGGGTAATGATTACCAACGTGTATTCGATGACTACTGAGGATAAATAATTAGATGACTGAGTTTGACATTGTACTGGCGGAAAAGTAAAACCACCGGTGACTCCGAACACAGATACAGAACCGAAACTAGCCAAAACCTGCATTAGATTTACAGGCAGAGACAAAAATGTTTCCAAGCGCATTTATGCTTTCAGGATTTTGGATCATATGCATCAATGTTCTGATTTTGCAATCAGTGATTGACATTAATACTAAGATAATAACTCTTTTGTTTGGCTACTGGTCTAGGTTGAAATCGTGTTCCCCAAAGGCTATAATCTGTAATAGGTGCATCATGGTAACATTATTTCGAGACGCGTGCGGATTATAATCCCCGGTTTGCGTCTGGGTTCCGATCCGTGCTCGTGTTTTCTAAGGACAAAGTCATGGGGGTTGAGGTTTCTGAAGGCTTTGACTTGGATCAGTAACACAAAAACAAAACCCTATTATCATACTCCTAACTTTAAGGGTCAGCTCATGTAACTTCTGGTTTTTAATTTCTGCAATAATGAAAGAATTTGACGACTTAACGTTTGAAATGGCCCCAAGATTTACATATAGGTCGCCTTGTAATGGTAGAAAGGTTTCTGAAGGGCTGTTTCCGTTAGAAACTTAAAGAGTACAATTACATTGATGCACATTACTCTGATAAGAAAAATGGATTAGTAACTCATAATTTGATTATGACTTACGTATTTTATCTATGTATATTCATAGTTTAGTTTTGTCCAACGTGTAAACCTCTGCAACATGTGTCTGTGGTCTGTAAGATGCTTAGATATTGTTATTATTATTATTATTATTATTATATCACTGTCAGATGAAACGTGTTCAATATGTCTACAAGGCAGAAGCTGGGTCAAGAAATTCAGTGAGCTACCATGTAAACATGGTAAGTACCACGCCCCAAGTTTTTAGTCATTTCAAGATTATTTAATTCTTCCGTTCTTTCTTATTTCTTTATATTCTATCTTTCCTTAACCGAATGTGTGCAATTTAGAATTGCCGAGTTTGCTATTATATGGAAAGGTTTCCAGTTGTTTATTTCCGTATATGGAAACAGTCGTGTTGTTTATGGTCATATATGAAAAAGGTTCAGTAGTTTTCATCCGAGGTTCACGATAAGATGATTTTAGTTTATATTTCAAGATGGCAAACACATTGCCTCTGCTGTCGAAGAATGTCCTTCTGTGCCATCTTTAAATGGCGTGCTAAGATGTTCGATTTTAATCGCTCAGCGTAGACTATACAATTTTGTCATAGTACAATTGTTTATATTGTTAGCTAATTAAGAGTTTTAAAATTTGCAGTCTTCCACAGCAGCTGCATCTTACTTTGGATCAAACGACAAGTTGAACCTAGTTGCCCTCTGTGCAGAAACAAAGATCCGCAAGGTATCTCGCATTTTCGAGAAAATCCAACCACGGCCATACATGCAGTTTCTTTGAATATCGAAGAGAATTATTCAGGTAAATGTTTTCAAAATGTATGCATATCCAAGCATTGACATCATGGAAAATCAGAGGATGATTCGCCAACTACTTAGAAGTTACAAAAACAAATCATTAAAGTTGTCAGACCATTTTAAGTACGTGAGAAATGTTGAATTTTATAAAGTTTTGAAATTATATATTTATTATATTTTACATAACGCATACTAAATATTTGACTTCTGGGGTCCTATCTAACAGCAACACAAACTATAATATGTGGTATAGTAGTTAACATTCATGCCTAGGTGATTAGTTTGACTGGATAATATGCAATTGAATCCTTTGTCCAACGTTTGATTCACGGTAGCCGCATTCACCGGAGTCATCAATTGCATGGGGTGTCTATAGTCATTTCAATTATACGGTATTATTATTGCAATCGGGGTATTTATCTCGTTTGGTTAATAGTCTAACCGACGTACAATTTTATTTTTCTATTGCGCCTCTTGCTATTTTTCATCATCGTTTTTAAATTTAGGTTGAACAAAACTGCTTTATTCAGCTCATAGCAAATTTTAAACACTATATTTTAAACCAGTTTACATTTTCCCTCCAGAATTACGAAATTTTTAATTGATATATAATTCTAAAATGATTGTATATATCGTACTTTTCAGGATGTGTACAAACCACTGACAACAGTCCGAAAGAAACGGGAAGTTTGGAAGCTATTCTTCATTTATGATGAAATGAAAAAAAAAAATATCTAATTTGTATATGCAGTAAGATATCATAGAACTTCGTAGTCACTTTTAGAATTTCAAGAAAGGGCAAATGAATGTATTGAAAACTACTTTTGATTCAGTAGAACAAAAACATAACTAAGATAATATTCCCTGGATGCGATGAAATATTTAGTTGCCATATAATTACAACTGCGGCATTGAACGTAACTGATTGCAGAAGTGTGGGATATCTACAATTGGTGACTTGTATTCAAGGTTTGGTTTTATGTTAAAATGCGCGAGGGATGTCCATTTAATTTTCGGAGATGGTGAACTTGAGAGTTTCGTACCAGCCTGTATATCATATGCAATGAGAAATCCGATAAACGTAAGCTCTCTATCTGTGGACTGCACCACAGACGCTGTACTGATAGGCTCCACTTGGTATCTTCATAGGTTCGACTTAGTATATTCATAGGCTCGACTTAGTATCTTCATAACACTTATTTTATCAGGAAGCTGCCCACTTTACAGATCGAAATTTTTAGCTGTAGAAGCTGTTTGACTGTTGGCAGCTGTAGAGCCTTTTGGCCGTCTGGGTGTGTCTGGAATTTTGTAGTACGAATTTAACCGTAGCGCTAGTAGCTTGAATGCAGAGTTGCTGTTCAAGGTGGGTTGTTGAATGTTGTATAACCTGTGTGATGCTGCTGTCCGTGATGGATAATGGTAATTTCGTGTTGAGAGACCAAAGCTTACGCACCAACACTAAGCCATGAAAGATGGCTTTTGTGGCATCCTTATGCAGACTGGAAGGGGCGGGACATGCGTGGTGGCTCCGTCATCATCAGACAGAACGCTGGGAATGAAGATACTTTGTGGTCGTCAACTGGACCCCACAATGTGTATGTTACAGTTATTAATTTATCAGTATCAACATTTGAGTGAAATCTTATGTATTTGTACACATCCTACTTGTGGATCAATTAGTATCCTTATTAGTAAGAATTCCATACTTAATTCACCTTTGATGAATAATCATGACGTCTTTATGATTTTGTAAATTCATACTTTGAAACTCTTGAAGGTAGATGCAATACTGTTCATTTAGTTTAGTTTCTAAACATTGACCATTCTAGGTGATAGATCCATAAATCATTCATATTTATTTATAATTTCTACTCATTAATTCTTGTTGATTACTCTTTAAGTTGCATGTTATGGCTCGTTCCTTTGAGAAAAATTATTTTCCTTATCTCAAGTTTTTAACTCGGTTTGCATCATTTTTTTAACTCCATTACCAAATTCAATGCGCAGGATTTTTGTTAGATTTAGTCACGTGATAAATAAACATCTTATTCCCGAACCCGGATCATACTGTTACAGTCGTTTCAGAGTATATCTGGATATTCGTTAGGGATAGAATTAAATTTCCTGCAACATATGATTAATATTAAGATTAATATAAATATTGTTGTCTGAAGCAACCTTGCTGAATTAAATATCCATATTTTTATACAGATTATGGATATTCTAAATTTCGTTTGATGCTAATTCTTTCTAACAACCGCAACGAAGCAAATCGAAACACTTAGGAGACATGTTTAGATTTGTCTTATCTTTCTTTACCCATTTAATATTAAATTGATTTATTGGATAACGACTGACTGCGAACACAACTGCAAGGAATATATACACCAACATACTGTCAACGATAATATTTTCCTAGTGGATGTGATGACTGGTATATACACTGAAGCCGAAATTGACCAAGGGGCATAATGTGGGAGGAAAATAACGGATATATCCCTGAAAAGTGCACACATCTAATGTAAGCCACCCCCCAACAGATAATGGTCTGTCCCTTAGTACGCACTAGATATATAGATGAAGTCTAAGTATGTTGATGACGATAAAAACAATATTCCTGATTGAAATTAAAATTCTGTGACAGTTGAGATATTCTAATTACGGAATTGACAGCGATATACACATATACATACATTCTTTGCATTTAAAACTGTGATCTTGATGTTTTACTTGTTTCGTCACATTACCGCAGTGCCAGGGGAAATCTATGGTCATGCTTCTACATTATTCACTTCATTGTTCATGCTATATGTTTTTGTGTATATCCTAGATAAACAAAAACATTTTGTGTCCAAAACAGATAATGCCCGTCATGTCACTCGCTTTCGACCTTTTACAGTTCTGCTTAGGCACTTCAGTTAATTAGAACATCAGTGTATGCATCTTGAGTGCAACATGCTAGGCATCTTAAGTAATCACTGTGGGAATTTTGACTACAACATTGTAGGCATCTTGAGTACAACATTGTTGGCATCTTGAGTGCATCATTCTAGGCATCTTGAGTACAACATTGTAGGCATCTTGAGTACATCACTCTAGGCATCATGAATCTAACATTGTAGACATCTTGAGTGAATCATTCTAGGCATCTTGAGTATAACATTGTAGGCATTTTGAGTGCATCACTCTAGACACCTTGAGTACAACATTGTTGGCATCTTGAGTACATCACTGTATGCATCTTGAGTACATCAATGTAGACATCTTGAATCCATCATTGTAGGCAATTTGAGTACATCACTGTATCATTCTTGAGCGCAACATTATAGGCATCTTGAGTACAACATTGTAGATATCTTGACTACATCATTGTAGGCATCTTGAGTACAACACTGTAGGCATCATGAATCCATCATTGTAGACATCTTGAGTACATCAATATATTCATCGTGAGTACAACATTGTAGGCATCATGAGTACATCATTATATTCATCGTGAGTACCTCTATAAACAGCATAGAACATTCCCCCTCATTTTAGAACATTTTAAAGGAGAAAAAAAATCTAAAAAAAACCCCCAAAAACCCCCCCAAAAAATCGCAAGAAACACCAGGCAAATGCAACAAGAAACCAGTGATGTAAAGCAAGCAGGACCGTTCCCGAGCTCTCCTTCCCACTAATGACAGCCAGCCATTCAACTGTAAGGGACCTTTATGGACCCACAGATTGATGCCAAACTATCAGGGTTCCTTGAATCCATACAAGCCTGGGGGAGGTGGTACCATCCTCTTCCCAAGGAACAACTAGCAGGATGGGGTTCAGTTAGAAAAAAGTGGCACATGCACAATTGTGCGCATGCCACTATAATTAAACTCAACAACAACAAGTATAACATTGTAGGCATCATGAGTACATCATTATATTCATCGTGAGTACAACATTGAAGGCATCTTGAGTACATTTGTTAAGCATTGAGACAAAACAAATCAATGTAAGTTCCTTTTTCCCTGCTATTAATCCTCAAACTCAGGACAAACATAAAAGTTCCTTAAGAGCTGACAAGGGACCGTAAAGGTCAGAAATATGATTAAAGACGGCTTCTAAAGGTCCGAAAATCTATTAAATCTTCAGTTAAATTTGGCAATCATATCCAAGATGATTGGGGGTGGGGGTGGGGGATATAGTCGTTTGAATATTTTGAGTGATTGTTTCCGGAATATCTCACACTAGTTTATGGTTGACATATTCCACAACATTGTTTTTTAAACGACTATAAAATGCGCTTATGGACAATATATTTGGTCGAGAGAGAACACATGAAATTCCAGAGAAGAACCACTGACCTATCGGCAACTGCTAGTAAGCTTTCTCACATATTGAGCTGAGACTCAACCGCACGCAGACAGAATGAGATTTCAGTGATCTGTAAAGGAGATCACTATAGACTATTCGGCCACCCTGGGCCCCACAACTTAAATGATTTGATTTTTAAAGTCTTGACAACTGGCCGCTGTACATCATATTAATACGAAGTATACATTCACATTACTTGCTTTTACGAAATTTAAGAAAAGAATGGGGGCAATTTTATTTTTGTTTAATGGCAACTTTATAGTTGTGTCATGATTCCAAAACCTGAGTAAAAATCCCATCTGTAAAGCAATATTGGAGTCAACTTTAAAATATAAGACTGAGGGTGGGGAGGGGTAATTCCTTTAGGGATTGACTCAAGGCAGGATGACTGTCTAAAAAATTTTCTAGTTCTGATCTTCTAATATGTAGGGTTGTGGTGACTTTGACATGACCTCGATACCATACCATGTCTTTTTATCATTTTGCAGTGTCACACACAGTGTGTGTGTGTGTGTGTGTGTGTGTGTGTGTGTGTGTGTGTGATTTGGATATTTTAACGTAGCTTTAACAATTGTTTAGTCATATCGCTACGATGTCTGCAGTGTGGCAGTTTATAGTGATGTCTAGCACTCAGACATCATGCCGCAGACATGTTGCATGATGTCCCACACAGTCACATTATCCTGACACCAGGCTGACCAGTCCTAATACTAACCTCTTAATGTTGAGTGCCAAGCGAGGCAGTTGTTAGTACCATTTTTGTAAGTCTTTGGTAGGACTCGGCCGGGGATTGAACCGAAGACCTCCCGCATCCTAGGTGGACGCTTTAACCACTAGGCCACTGGAACGGTCTGTATCACACATTATCAAACCGAGAGTATAACGAATAGAAATGGCGATGCTTTGAGCGATGTGACTATTCAGAAATTTGACATTATGGTTACCTTGTGAGACGGGATTTGACTTTCAGAGTTTAAGTGTTCTGTTGCAAAATCTTTGTGTGTGTGTGTGTGTGTGTGTATGATTTTGGATGTTTAACGTAGCTTTAACAATTTTGCACTCATATCGCTTCGATGTCTGCAGGGTGGCAGTGTACATTGATGTCTAGCACTGAGGTGTCATGACGCAGACATGATGCATGACGTCCCACCTTCACATTATCCTAACAATAGACCGACCAGTCCGAACACTAACCTCTTAATACTGAGAACCTAGCGAGGCAGCAGTTTGTACCATTTTGTATAAGTCCACTAGACCACCGAAGCAGCCTCCTGTAAACGAATTCGAGCTTGCAAAGCTTACTTTTTACCTTGTTGACTTCTGGTAGAAAATGCTGCCAAACTCACTGGGTAAACAAAGAAATATTGGGATAACAATATTCGATAAAAATATTCGAAAGACACTATCATAATTTGAATGTTCGAGTATTTGTATATCCCGTTAAATGACCATAATCTTTTACTTTTTCTTGTTCTTTTAAATGATTGATATACACGTAATACATAAACCCTATTTTATTTTCTTTTATTAATTTGCATATGGTTACTTGGCATGACGCTATGTACTGAGGAGGATCCATAGAAAACATGACAGGCACTAGTCGCTCACTTTTCTAAATGTTTTCGTTAGGTAATCGCTTTTATTTTCACATGATTTTAATTCCATTATTCCAAACTATATACCGTTCATTCTGCTTCAAATAATTGATTGCAAAAGTTTGTTTCTCTCAACAAACACCATTGATTTTTCTTTAACTCTGTTATCGTGCTCTCAACACTTTTTAGCCAAGCAGTTAATGTACGAGATGTTGGGGAAACAATTTACGGTGATTGCCTAATACAGTTTTGAAATTTGCAATGTCATTGCATGTAATTAAAGTATATACAACGTAGCTGGTTTGTCCTTTGCTTCATTGGTCACGTCACACTCGGTTGAGTTCTTTGCCTTGGGACGAGATCTAGATAAGAGAGCCATTAGAGTGTTTGTATCCTCGAACGTTTATTGTTATAGTAATTTTCATTTGATTTTAAGGGCTTTTCGTATTCAATAGCAGATATACTTAGGCTAGTCGCTTAAAATAATCCACCATTTAGTACGCATGCATAATACATACACCGCAACCTTCGCATTTGATCAATGCGATATTGCAATAAACCACGTTATCTTTGATTTTCGCAGGCTGCGAAAGGCCTTTTGTTGTAGTTAGAGAAACACATAAGGAAGCAATTTCCATACAAACATTAATTTCGAACAATATTATTGCAGAAGCTAAAATTTAGGCGAATCGGAAATATTGTACGGAAATTAATTGAAACACAGGTAAGTTAAAATAACCTGAATTTGTGTACGGAATATAATGCTTTCCAACAAAACTGATGTCTGCTCACTACATGTACTAATTAAATTTCCGGCACATTTTTTGTTTTGTTTCAGGTGTAAATTTCAAATGTTCTTTATATGTAGTTCTTTCGTGGTTGTATGCCATTGTATTTATAAAATGAAGCTATTTCTAAGTGAAATAGTTGTGTCTCGTAAGTGTTCCGTTTAAATTGAATTCTTTCATAAATTGTGGGTACTTTTGATATATTTACTTATATTATTGGTTATATTGTTCGAGTATAAAAATTATATAAGCAGGTACATTATATCATTATGTACAAAGGGAAACAAAAGTGAAAAAGACCGTAAAATCGAGGATTTCTTATTTCTACATTTATTTGTACAATTTTGAATTAATGCTCTGTGATAAACATCATTATGAATATTATCACTTTTTGAATTCTTCATGTTCAGTGTTTGCAAATTATAGCGATTCTGTAATTGAGTTATTAATTACTTTTCATGGTTCTTGACTCGGTATATTCATAAAGAGCGAATAAGATTTATTAAAGAAAACCTTGAAACCATGTCCCTTATTTAAAACTTCCTCCACGACAGAAAACTTCCGTCTCGGAAACCTCTTTTGTCCCAAAATCCTCTCTTCTCTTCAGGTTCATTTTTCGAAATGGGAGTGAACTCGGCAGCGCCCTCATAGTAAGGTGGTATGTTGTACTTGTTTAAAAAGTAAGATGACAAAGGATGTCGACCAAACAATGGGCTCCTTTTATCCCAGAAGCCTCTCTTGTCCCAATATCCCCTTTTATCCCAGAAGCCCCGTTTCTCATTCCATTTAATTCCCTCCGGTTCCACTATGTCTTCTGCAATAGATTCAGCCTTCAAAAGGTCATCCGACTCATGCCTTGACGGAATGTCGATCAGCACCTCTGACGAAACAGCACTGAGAAGCGTGCATGAGCAGCCAAGTAGTAACCATTGTACCAGTCGAGTCATCGCCTGGAAAGATAATAACACTGGAAGCTAGATAAAAATAATTGATATTTTGTTAAGCCTAAAATAGTACATAAAATAACTATGAATAATCAGATGTACTGTTTCCTAAATAAGATGATTCCTGAAAATGTTTTCATCATTATTATATCGAAAACATGACAGAAAATTAACTGAACGTGAAAAATGGTCTAGATCTTATTTGTCAAAGGTATATTGTCTGTTTCCGATGCGCAGCCTGAATTGAATTCCACTTTCAGTCTCGGAAAACATTTACTGTATGCGATTACGTTCTAGCTCAAAAGTATTTTATTCCTTCTTTGATTAAAAATGTCAAACCATACGTTTTCCGCAAGCTTTTCTAACGTAGTCGTCAACCACAAGTACATCCTTGAAATTCACGCTATATTTTGAGATAAGGAGCTGAAAAAATAGATGATAGAGTGCAAGATGTGTGCAATAAACATTCCACGATACAAAAGATGTTTATAAAATATAATGTGTTTTCATATGAAGATAGTGTTAAGATTTCAGCGCTTCGGGTATATTAAACAAATGTTTTGAAATACTTCTTCCTCTTCTTCGTTTGCTTCTTATTTCTCTCCCTTTCCTCCATGCTATTATTATTATCATTATTATTAAGATGTATTTATTGTCATCTTTTGTTATTAGAAAAAATAATCATTAATATAATAATGTAATTTTACACTTTGATTTATTTGTGAAAAATGTTTCAATAATAATAATGACAATAATAATAATGATAATAATAATAATAATAATAATAATAATAATAATAATAATAATAATAATAATTATTATTATTATTATTATTATTATTATTATTATCATTATTTATATTATATCTACATTTATTATATTGTAAATGTTAGAGAAAGTTTGGCCATCTTAAATACAAGCAAACAAATGCGCAGAAAATATAAATATATTCCGATTGCATTATTGATGATCGATTTGAGTAGGAATAAAACCCATAAAAAAACAATGATAAAATCATCAAACACCACTTACTGGAAATAGGTTTGATCACAAACGTTTCATACTATGATTTGGTGACTATTTTAGCTTAAATAAAGCTAAATAACTATTCTACAAGTAGGTATATTGCATGTTGTATATATTTGTATATGGAAAATCAATTTATAACTGCTAAGAACCTTGCTTTCAGAAAAGAGATAGAGAAATGTGAGGACTTGAAACATGTAACAAGTAATAAGGACAAAGAAGAATGCTTCAGTCACCACATACACAAATAAATGCTCCCAATTGTTTACACCACATACACAAATAAATACTCCCAATTGTTTACACCACATACACAAATAAATACTCCCAATTGTTTACACCACATACACAAATAAATACTCCCAATTGTTTACACCACATACACAAATAAATACTCCCAATTGTTTACACAGGCCCTGTTACACCAATAATGACTTTATTATGGCTTTATAAGACAGTGTGCAATGAAACCAAACAAAAATGCAGCATAATCCGAGTCAATGGACTCAAAATTTGAGAGTCAATATTGTTGACATGAAATATGATTAAAATAGTTGATGTCTGACTATATATTAATTTAACCTTTCTTAAGGCAAAATAGAACATTGGCAAAAGTTCAGATACATGTACTTAAGTCCTAATACGTCTAAACTAAATTAACGTTTCAGATGTGGTCCCATATTTCAGAAAGCATGCTCAACATTAAGTTCGGTGACATCTAATTCTTTAACTTTGGTGCGATAATAAAAGCACCTGGAAATTTTCAGCCTCATGCTAACATTCAATTTGTTTTACTGGCCTGCTATATTTTAAAGGACGTAGATGAACTCTAAATACCATCTCTGGTTTGATATTTTGTGGCTTAGCTTACGTTTCTTGCACAGAAATGTCTGAGAAATACAGTGCCTTGCCTGGAGATTTATTTGTATGTCGTTTACATTGTGATGAAGATTATGTGTCAGTTAGTGACACAAGACTACAGATTTAAAAGAAAAGGGTTTCATTTTGCTGGACCGGTGTGATATAGTATTTATACTCAGTGGTAAGACTACCCATCCCCCACCCCGGGGAACTTTGCTATATAGTGAAAGTACATAGAGGTTGCTTGGCTATTAAAGTATATATATCTACCCTGTGTAATTTGCAACATATCCCCCTCCCCCCCCAACTTGATATTTAAATTACACTATTTAGTATTAATCTACCATTATCTAACCAAGATATTTATTAGTGATATTTAAAAAATATTATAAATAGAGTGTAATATGAAGAAATATATGCTACGAATGTTACTAATGTGCAGTTTTTCATATAACCTGATAATATATTTTAGCAGTGTTTTAAAGACCAATTAATATATTTATTCAGGAAATAATCATTGAATAACATGTTGTAATTACCGAGACGTTATATATTGTTTGATCTTAAACTATTAAGAGAGATAAATTATTTGCATTTAGCATGTCATAAATTCCCAACTACCCTTTGATAAAGTTCTAATGATGTAATTTACTTTATGCATTTCTAATTAGGTAACTTACTTTATGCATTTCTAATTAGGTAATTTACTTTATGCATTTCTGACTATATAATTTACTTTATGCATTTCTAACTATGTAATTTACTTTATGCATTTCTAATTAGGTAATCTACTTTATGCATTTCTAATTATGTAATTTACTTTATGCATTTCTAATTAGGTAATTTACTTTATGCATTTCTAATTAGGTAATTTACTTTATGCATTTCTAATTAGGTAATTTACTTTATGCATTTCTAACTATGTAATTTACTTTATGCATTTCTAACTATGTAATTTACTTTATGCATTTATAATTAGGTAATCTACTTTATGCATTTCTAATTATGTAATTTACTTTATGCATTTCTAATTAGGTAATTTACTTTATGCATTTCTAATTAGGTAATTTACTTTATGCATTTCTAATTAGGTAATTTATCTTATGCATTTCTAAGCATAATTTATGCTGAATGCTACTTTCATTTCACTCATTTTTCCGCCTGTAGAAAGAATAAAAAAGGTGTATTTACTTTTACTATAGTCATAATATTATGATGTGACATGCACATGAAATAACATCAGCATCAATAGTATTGGAGAACAAATTCATGTGACTATAAATATTGTGAAATTAATGAAGTCAAGTTGAACACTTTTTGGTAAGTTTATTAGTTTTTCCAATGATTATTTTGGTTTATTTTATGATCATAATTTGCACAAGGAGCATCTTTTTATAAGTGTAAAATGTGTTTCTGGGCCCCTAAAAAGGAGGTGCTGCCCCTTAAGACCCCATTGGGTCTTTTATTCAAGGGTTAGGCTCTTGGTGCTTTTATTATAATCATAATGTATGTATGTGCCAAGGGTCTTTCCATCCACTGACAAAGTAAACTTCCTGAAGAACACTGAAAACCATTTTGATTATGTTAGCAACATAGAACAAGTTTGAGTCAAAATATTGGGTTTTTAAAAAAATACTTGATATTTGCATTTGCTTTTAAGAATATATATTTCATAAATTTTTAAATTAACATTAATATACTAACCTTCCTGTAAGACATAAAGGTACAGTTATGTTTTAAGTGTATCTCAATATTTATAATGTATGTATTTTATATATTTTGTATGTATTTTATATATTGTATGTATTTTATAAATTGTATGTATTTTATATATTGCATGTATTATACAATAAAATGGATATTAATATGAATCATTCTGGAAAACATAAGGATTCAATAATGTTATAATCTAGATCATTGTACTTTGTTTTTTATAAAAATAAACTTTAAATTTTTTTAATCACAAAGAACATTGTCACTATGAACCTACACACATTAAAATATCGCAGAACTTTACATTTCATAAAATTACCTTTTTCTGTGCTGAAGCTAATGTCAAATTGATTCATTGATATCTGTAATTCTTATAATAAACTACTGATATCTGTAATTCTTATAATAAATTACTGATATATGTAATTCTTATAGTAAATTACTGATATCTGTAATTCTTATAGTAAATTACTGATATCTGTAATTCTTTTATAAGAGTTCCAACAAGAAGATATAAGAAAAGAAAAGAAATAATTGAGTTAACTACTCGTAGGTATAAATTCCACATGGTATATTATAGCATTTCTAGTCCAGGGTACTTTTAATATGGAGGTATAAATCTCTCACTGCATCTCTGTGCCTTGCCCCATATTGTTAAAACTGGATCCGATCTCTCTGCATTGTCACTTATTGATAAACTGGTGCCAGATCTTCATGGTTTCTTTCATATTGTTAATGTTTCTGCCATATCCCTATGCTTCATCCTTATTGCTAATACGCGGCCCAGATATATATGCCCTGTCTAGTATTGTTAAAACTGGAGCCAGACAAACGTCGAAACTCGATGCCTAAACTTGGGCCAGATTTATACATTCAGGTATACATAAACATGCATTCGCACACACTCACATATACACAACACGAGCCCACACACGTTTGAGTATATACAAACATTAACTAAAATACACATTTCAAATAAACTGGATAGCCTATATCATATCAGTGGTCAGCAAGTATTCTCAGTTCAGCATGTAAACAGTCGTACAAGCATAATTATGCATTTTAAATACAAAAATACGTATACACGATTTTCAACACACAAGCATATGCCTAGAAAACAGTGCTGATTACTTTGTAAAAAATTCCAAGTAATTTAACTCAATTGTCCACTAATTTCAATTGCTTTCTAAACACTGTTTAGAACACAACATGAATTAAGAAACCATAAATTCAACTAGAAACTATAGACCTTTAAATATACGTTGAATGTGACAAAAGAATCGGATGGAAATTTAAATGGGCAAGCTAAGCTAGCCTCCACAACATGGTACACACAACATGAACACTTACCTTGGTCCGTGGGATGTCTTTCTGAACAAAATTTCCAGATTTCCTTCAAGTAATTGTCTTTTATACAAAATTATGGAGTGGAGGTGTTAGTCGGTAGTAACAGTTTTTACGTGATAGATCTTCATAAATTTCCTTAGTTCAGTTAGTTCGCATTCAAAGCATGTTGAGAGGATTTTAATGCACAAAGCTCTCGGTGTCGTCGGTATTAGAGTATTAGTCCGAGCGTAGCAAGCCTTGTAGCAATTACTGGAGATAATTAATTGACATGATAATAGATTTTAGAGAATTTGTATGGAGGATGTGCGTTACAGTGCACACAATATTTTGGAAGAACACTGATTCTTTGCGATATTCAGTCATATGGGTTTGCGTGGGATGGGAATAAGTAGACAATTACAATGAGATTAAGTACAAAATTGAAAATATAAGGATCATTGCTTATACGGGTTTCTGGAATTTAATTTCTTTTAGAATGCAAGCATTTTTTTATGAATGAGCTGAAGTTCACGGCACGCATATATTACATATATTACATATATTACAATATTTACTTTATGGAGGATTGTGTACACCGAGATGACTTTAACCATTTTTAGCAAGTTTCCTTTTCTCGGAGGGTTTCTTTCCAAAACGTGCAGAAAGTTTCAATCAATCTCCCTCTCTCTCTCTCTCTCTCTCTCTCTCTCTCTCTCTCTCTCTCTCGACCGCTCCGGTGGCCTAGTGGTTAGAGCATACGCCTCGGTAGGTCGCGGGTTTGCGGGTCTGAGTCATACCAAAGATTTGTAAAAATGGTACTAACAGCTGTCTTGCTAGGCGCTCAGCATTAAAAGGTTATTGCTAGGACTGGTCGACCTAGTGTCAGGATAATGTGATTTTGGTGAGACATCAAGCTACATGTCTGCAGCATGATGCCCCAGTGCTAGAAGACATCACTTTATACTGTCACATTGCAGACATAGCGATATGACTGAATTTGTTTTAAAACTACGATAAAAATTCACACACACACACACACACACACACACACACACACACACACACACACACACACACACACACACACACACACACACACACACACACACACACACACACACTCTCTCTCTCTCTCTCTCTCGCACCGCTCCGGTGGCCTAGTGGTTAGAGCGTCCGACTCGGATGCGGGAGGTCGCGGGTTCGATCCCCGGCCGAGTCACAGCAAAGACTTACAAAAACGGTACTAACAGCTGCCTCACTTGGCGCTCAGCATTAAGAGGTTAGTGTTAGGACTGGTCGGCCCGCTGTCAGGATAATGTGACTGGGTGGGACATCATGCTACATGTCTGCGGCATGATGCCCCAGTGCTAGACATCACTATAAATTGCCACATTGCAGACATCGTAGCGATGAGACTAAAATGTTTTTAAAGCTACGTTAAAAATCCAAATGACACACACACACACACACACACACACACACTCTCTCTCTCTCTCTCTCTCTCTCTCTCTCGTGTGTTGGAGGTTAAAAAATATTTACCCCATCTTTACACAGCAAGTTAACTCTAAACCTGGAGACCATTTGTATGAGTCTTCATTTATTTTTATGGCGAAAGACACTAGGATCCGAATAAGCGCACTAATATTTACGTTGAAACCCATAATCTAAACCTAGAAAGAAAATGTTTTCATTATTTCTTTTAAAAGAAACTCAGAAAACAAATATAGATCTCTATTCATATTTTGTAAATATTTATGGAAATGGTGCTCTAATTTGGTCAGAATATTTATATGCAGCGTTTTGAAAACGACAAATTTGAATATGCAGATATAAAAAATATTCTAGAGCTATCTTATTCCTATAAATGCGTGTGTTTTATTTTATATAGGAATTTGTGGTTTTACACTAAATAACATCATATTTTCACCGGTATTTATGCTCGTGAGCTGACTGTAATAGGGAAATGCGTCCTATCGTCGTCATATATGGATTGCTTGTCGAGTATCTAAACTGGTTTTTCCCAGAACTCCATTGGTTGCTATAAACAGCAACAACAAACATAACCTGATACAATCCCTAAAATGTTAAATTTCGATGCGATGCTACAGACAATATCACGTTTTGTTGTTAGAGAACACAATTATTTTGGTTTAAACGTTTCCATTTTGTGTCTAATGTAACCGTTAGTATGAACTCAACACTGTTCGCAAATAAATAGAAGACGTGTACCGCCACAAGACGGATGCCACGATGAATAAGATGAATGGATCATGAAAATTGTAGCACCTGAACAAAACTGCCTATCTCGAATGTTTGGAGGCAATGGCCTCAAATTTCATGTATGAAAATAGTACTCGCCTATAAGACGAGTCCAACTGCACAGACCCAGATATGCCGTCTTATAATGAGCAGGAAGATTTAGGTCTGTGCAGTTTGTTAGGAGTAATCAGCAGAAAAACAAAACAACATAGACCCTGATCATCCATCGCATTATGCTACATCAGATCAGAATCTATATTTTTTATAGTTAGACTGGACTTAAAAGTGATTAAATATGGTAGCATATAAAACCATGTAGCTACAACGATATATGCGAGGCATTGTTTGTTGTCATAGAAACTGCGTTATTTTTTTTCCTATACTTTCCGAGACAGAAAAAATACCTGAGCGTAACGTTTTTAACGGAAGCAAGCGTGAAAAGGTCACTACAGTCCTCATACCAATAATTCATATTATGCTATGTATTAGTCCCATACATTTTCAAAGACGTATTGGGGATTAGGCAACTATGCTAATCTGGACATGCGTGTAATTAAATCTTTGTCATATCATTCAATATAGAGACTTCAGACTTTGGAATATAATAGGGGCTGGTTGGTACATTTGCACAACCGTACTAGAATGTCGATCTATCAATAGTGGGCGGAGATAAATGAGCGAGGGATATGTAGTAGTAGTATCATGATAGTATGAATAAAAAAAAAAAAAAAAAAATTGGCGATAGCTTAAACAGGAGTAGAATGCTTCTTTGTTGCAAATTTTTAGCTGTTAATGCCTGCAGTTTTAATGCCTGTTGTTAATGCCTGCAGCCAGATTCAGTCCTTTTATCCTCTTCTTACACCTCAAAATGATTTTGATTACTGGTGGATTCGTTACTTCTATATTTAAGTCGGAAAGTTACATTTCGCTAGGATATTTTCCAAAACATGTCCGTATTATTATCGCAACATTAGAGATGCTATCTGTCCAACTGTTATCATTTTAAAGACGTTTAAGTTTGCAAAATATTCATCTGTTTTGCATCAACGCCACTTGACGTAATCTCATCGGTGCATGTCTTTTATTTGGACTACTATTATTGTTATCGCGTGTAACATCTTGTTTTGATATCATTTGGCACAGTACTGCTCACGTCTTTCTATTGAGCAAATAGATTTTTATCCGGTGAAGAATTCTGCTGCGCAGCTACATATCAAACTTTGTGGCACATCTACGAGTTTGTTTTTCTTTAAGTTCCGCATGTATGTTCCACAGTACGATAGTTGATTACGTGGAATGGGTAGTCGGCAGATTTATACGTTCACACTTCCAGTAACAGCAAGAAATGGCACATATAGGTTGTGCACAATTGCAACACCGAGAGATATTCCTGTAGAAAATAGCTTGAATAAAGTGCTCTATCAGAACTTTATATTTATACTTCCTTCTCTGTCATCGTAAAGCATGCTAAAATAATATTATCCAGGGTTAATCACGCCATATCAACCATGCTTGATGTCGCAAACACGAAGCAATTAAAAAGATACAATGTAATTAAAAGCAAGACAAATGGGGCGAATATTTCCACAGATCACTGGCAGATTGAACATTTACAAATAAGGCATGGCAAGGTCCATAGGGTTATAATGGACTTGAGAGGGAAGATACTACAAGGTGGCTGGACTTCGATTGGTAGGGTTAGAATGGACATGAGACGGTAGATACTACAAGGTGGCTGGACTTCGATTGTTAGGGATGAGTTTTCCTTCATATGATTCTTTATGGGACAGTCGCAAAGAGTGAAATATATGTATTCAGTTTCGCCATTAGCAAAAACAGGGGTTGGACATTACAAATTTGTCCTTTTGAAGATGATTTTTTAAATATTTTATTTACTAAAATGTACCTTGTGTATTTGTATAGGTTAATTTAAACAAGAAAATATCGATTTGCGCGATTTAATGTCTGTTTTACATTCAAATGGAGCTATTTGTTTACATCATGTATAGATCACGAGAAAATAACGACTGTGTAAAGAAATGAGGTTTTCAATGCGATTTATTACTAGCTATAAACCCTGATATGTTTGGTTTACACATTTACTTTTCATTCCGAAGAAAGTGCGCGAACAAGTCATTCATATTTCATTAAACCATAAAAACTACCCTTAATGTGTTTCGATTTACCTCTTTAAACTTAATGGATAAGATGAATTAGTCATTAGCTGTAATGTTACATTATTAACATGAAGTTCCAAGTTTAGAATAAAATATCCGTTCACCCCAAATCAAATAAAACTCCCACAAGATATTGAGAACAATAAACACGTCACCACAACCATCACTCATGACTTCTGCATATAAAACAAGTCATTTTTTCCAGTTCTCATTGAAGGTTTCTCCAAAAATTCTAAATATAAATTGATACAAAAATATCAGCTTATATCTAAATTATATATGACTTGCTGACGCATCGAAGGTATATTGTGGTATTTAGATTCATCGAGTATTGAGCAGTGAGATAAGACAGACCACATAAAATACAATCTTTAAATAACAAATTGGTCTTAATGTCATTATTTCATTGAAATGAAATGCCCTAGTCCTCATGTCCAACAAAGCTTAAAGTACGACTAGCTCATTGAAAGGTTAGAAATCGTAACATTTAACTGAAAACAACTAGCGTCGATCCTTGAGTAGAGTTTCCATTCTTCAGCGTTTGAACAAGAGGGGAGCTAATTAAATTTATACATCAACCTGTCAGATCAAATGAGGTCTGTAGAACCTACGCATTAAGACATCGTTTTCGTTCTGTCTGCCAAGAGAATAATGTGAGAATGTTTGCTTACCTCAATAAAATAGTGTTGCAATCTGTTGAAACGTGGGCGTCAAAATCATAATTGCTGGTTCTGTTAACATACATCATTATAGGATTCGCATACAAATATGTAAAGCTAATCAAAATCCGTCTGGCCTTGTTTAAGGCACATAAAACTACTTTTAACCATAACTACTATACCAACATCACCATGTTATATTTGACTTTCTCGTGTGCATTTTCCTCCAGCACCTATAGCAAGTCTAATAATTACTGTTGCTGCAATTACGAAATATGCATCAATGTATGTCTTAGAATCACAATTCTCTCTCTGTCTATCTCTCTCTCTCTCTCTCTCTCTGTGTCTCTCTGTCTCTCTCTCTCTCTCTCTCGCTCGCTCGCTGCAAGAATTGACATCCATCAGCGTGAAACTAGTTTTAAAATTGCCTAAGCACTTTCGACACAAAACAAAGACAAGACAAACAATAAACACAACAGAAAAATAAGAATGCGTTGATATTTTAAACGTTTATATGAATATCTGTAATGGAGTGCAAAAGCAAAAGCAGTAGCGCCATCAGCTGAAAGACAGATACATAAATAGATAGACAGACAGATAGATAGATAGATAGATAGATAGATAGATATATAGATAGATAGATAGATGGATGGATTGATGGATAGATAGATATAGATAGATAGATAGATAGATAGATAGACAAACAGATACATAAATATATAGATATATTGACAGACAAATGAATAGATAGATGGATATATATATATATATACAGACAGACAGCTAGATATATACATATATATAGATAGATTGATAGATAGGTATATATATATATATATATATATATATATATATATATATATATATATATATATATATATATATATATATATATATATATATATAGATATATATATATATATATATATATATATGTATATAGATATATATAGATATAGATAGATAAACATAGATAGATAGATAAACATAGATAGACAGACAGGGACGAAGAGTAACGCGCAGAGAGAAAAAAATAAAGAGAAAAGTTAAAAATGAAAACTGGACAAGTATGGTCAGATAAGATTTTATGAAGACATTGGTTTATTCATAATAACGATATTTAAGATGATGTTTTATATTTTACTTGTGTAAAATTTCTACTACTACTACTGCTAATGCTACTACTGCTAATGCTACTACTGCTAGTGCTACTACTGCTAATGCTACTACTGCTAGTGCTACTACTGCTAATGCTACTACTGCTAATGCTACTACTGATACTACTACTACTGCTAATGCTACTACTGCTAGTAATAGTACTATTGTAGTAGTTGTAGTAGTATCGTTGATGGTGGTGATATTGATCCCTGCAATATTTATTCCTTTGCTAGGTTCCAAATTTTGCATTGAAATATTGCATGCCTGTTCCTGTTTTATGTGGTTTGTTTCCCTAAGTGATAATAACTCTAATTACATCGACAGTAAAGAGCAATATTAGTTACTCCTTCCAATATGCTTTATTTTAAACTATCATTTAAATTTATTTTCAATAAGGGGCTAAAGAATTTAAACATCCAAACATATTTCAAAATTTCTTTTGTCATAAAAGTAACCAGAAAACAACAGCGGAAGGCCGTTGGAAATATGTGACCAAAATAGACCCAAACACTTGTACATAATCCTTTGCTGTCACATGAGTAACTGTGGAAAACATGACCTCATAGAATAAACGTGACAGGTCATCTAAACTGCGTAGCAGATGTAAGGGAGATGGTGATTTTAATGAAACAGGATTGACTAATTTTGAAGTGCAAGTAGCATCGCATGCAGAAAACGAAGTTCTTTTGAAAATTCGGACGAGACGAAGGAAGCAATCGTTGTTAGACAGCATCTGGCGAGATACGTTGGAAAGAAACGAGAGTCGTACTCAATAACTTTCTGATTAATCTATGCGTAAATGACTAGAGCACACTCTTGGAGGATAAATCTATAGAAACAGATTACTGTTCCTGTGGCCTAGTGGTTAGAGCGTCCGCCTCTGATGCGGTAGTTCACGGATTCGAACCCCGACCGAGTCATGCCAAAGACTTATAAAAAAGGTACTAACAGTACCCTCGCTAGGCGCTCAGCATTAAGAGGTAGTGTTAAGACTGGTCGGCCTGGCGTTAGAATAATATGACTGGGTGGGAAATCATGCTACATGTATGCAGCATAATGCCCCACTGTTAGACATCGCTATAGACTGCCACACTGCAAACGTCGTAACGACATGACTGAAAAATTGTTAAAGCTACGTTAAAATTCCAAAATCACACACACAGACACACATAGAAACAGATTAGGTCAGTACATATCATGATGATGCTGATGGTGTCATACAAATGACGAGTATACCTTCTTATACTTAGAAGCCTCGAGTAAGTAAATCATTGACCAATTTTTACCGAGATACGTTGGTCATACCATAGTGTATATAACACCCTTTCCAATTGTTGCCTGTTAACGTACCAGTCATTCTTATAACTAATTACTTTTATTTATAAACACCTGATTATAACGACTGTATACACGAACCTGCAAAAAGCAGATAAGCTCAGCTGATGGAGTGGACTAAAGTGCAAACTTAATTCATATCTATGACACCTGCAATTTACCTGAAGACGATCAGTAGTGGCAATATCCGCTAGCATAGAGTCAACAGTTTCAAGGGACCGTGACGTACATTATTTATTTGAGGAGGAGGTTTTCATATTGCTAGTAAAATGTAATGATAGGCAACTACATTGAAGATTTGGCAAGTACCATTGAAAACAGCAAGTTGTTATATCTCAGACATAGTTTTGTTATAGTTGGATTAAATTCTTTTGAAACAAACTCAAATCGTGTTTGGAATACAAAGTTCAGTTAATGGTATCTATGAGTACTATCCATTTATTAAAACAATGAAATTTGTTTACAAAATATATAAGGTGATCCAGACTCTGTAAAATGTGTTATCCTGTACAGCAAACACCTCATACAAGGACTGTCTCCAGAACAAATTGTCATATTTTATGTATTCAGATAAAACAGAAAATATATACATTATTGTGGTGCATATTGTACGCAAGAGACATAATGCTGATGAACTGCAACACTGGGCTTGTTCGTTAGGATGATTAGCAGCCGATCAAGAATGGTGAAAAGGGGCTGTACCATACATTGGGTCGAACCATAGATACTAGCTATACGTACTTCTATTATGAACCACGTGATATGAAAATATCCACCTCTATGCAATATCCCAACTGTGCAAGTAAGAAATGCCTCCTTTCCTGTGAGACCCCTGAGATTTTGTCAAGAATATCTAACACAACCTTAGCGTCATCTAGATTGGTGGATTGGGATGGAGTGCATCTGGCAGACACAATAGTAAAAACATTTTAATCTGGATTTGTCTAAAAAACGTATTAAACGCAAAATGTCCCTTAGCTTGTATTTTGCATGGTCTTCCAGTTATTGTTTACGGATTTTTTTATGAGTGGGGTGGTCTGGCTACTTTGGGGAATGTGGTCAAGATTCTTGTCTTTACAGATTATTCACATCCCACCTATTCCGTGTGGGTTTGAATCCCCGCCCCGGTCGTCGATGAATACTTGCCACTAGAATTCCGTAAGTCGGTGGCTTTTCCAGGGTTCCTCATGCACTAACTATGCTGACCACCATGTATAGCGTGTCTTGTAATGACCACCATGTATAGCGTGTCTTGTGATGACCACCATGTATAGCCTGCCTTGTGATGATCAACATGTATAGAGTGTCATGTGATGATCAAAATCATAGCGTGTCTTGTGATGATCAAAATGCAAAGCATGTCTTGTAATGATCAAAATGTGTATTGATGTCTTGTGATGACTACCATGTATAGGGTGTCTTCTGATGATCAACATGTATAGCCTGTCTTGTGATGACCACCATGTATACCGTGTCTTGTGATGACCACCATGTATAGCGTGTCTTGTGATGATCAACATGGATAGCGTGTCTTGTGATGATCAACATGTGTTAGGATGTCTTGTTCTGACTACCACGTATAGCCTGTCCTCTGATGACCACCATGAACAGCCTGTCTTGTGATGACCACCATGTCTTGTGATGACCACCATGAATATCCTGTCTTGTGATGACCCATGTATAGCCTGTCATGGGATGACCACCATGTATAGCGTGTATTGTGATGACCACCATATATAGGCTGTCTTGTGATGACCACCATGTATAGCCTGTCTTGTGATGACCACCATATATAGCCTGTCTTGTGATGATCAACATGTATAGCGTGTCATGTGATGATCAAAATGCATAGCGTGTCTTGTGATGATCAACATGTATAGCGTGTCTTGTGATGATCAACATGTGTTAGGCTGTCTTGTGATGACTAATATGCAAAGCGTGTCTTGTGATGATCAACATGTATAGCCTGTCTTGTGATGACCACCATGTATAGATTGTCTTGTGATGACCACCATGTACAGCCTGTCATGTGATGACTACCCTGTATAGCGTGTCCTTTGATAACCACCATGTATAGCCTGTTTTGTGATGGCCACATTGTATACCCTGTCATGTGATGACTACCATGTATAGCGTGTCTTGAGATGACCACCATGTATAACGTGTCTTGTGATGACCACCATGTATAGGCTGTCTTGTCATGATAACCATGTATAGCCTGTCTTGTGATGACAACCATTTATAGCATGTCTTGTGATGACCACCATGTGTTAGCCTGTCTTGTGATGACCACCATGTATAGCGTGTCTTGTGATGACTACCATGTATAGCGTGTCTTGTGATGACCACTATGTATAGCGTGTCTTCTGATGACCAGCATATATAGCGTGTCTTGTGATGACCACCATTTATAATGTGTCTTGTGATGACCACCATGTATAGGCTGTCTTGTGATGATCACCATGTATAGCGTATCTTACGCTGACCACCATGTATAGCATGTCTTGAGATGATCAACATGGATAGTGTGTCTTGTGATGATCAACATGTGTTTGGATGTCTTGTTATGACTACCATGTATAACCTGTCTTGTGATGACCACCATGTATAGCCTGTCTTCTGATGAACACCATGTGTAGCGTGTCTTGTGATGACCACCATGAATAGCCTGTCTTGTGATGACCCATGTATAGCCTGTCTAGGGATGACCACCATGTATAGGCTGTCTTGTGATGACCACCATGTATAGCCTGTATTGTGATGACCACTATGTATAGCCTGTCTTGTGATGATCTACTAGTATAGCCTGTCATGTGATGACTACCCTGTATAGCGTGTCTTTTGATGACCACCATATATAGCCTGTCTTGTGATGACCGCTATGTACAGCCTGTCATGTGATGACTACCCTGTATAGCGTGTCTTTTGATGACCACAATGCATAGCCTGTCTTCTGATGACTACCATGTATAGCGTGTCTTGTGACGACCACCATGTATAACGTGTGATGTGATGATCACCATGTATAGGCTGTCTTGTGATGATCACCACGTATAGCCTGTCTTGTGATGACAACCATTTATAGCATGTCTTGTGATGACCACCATGTATTAGCCTGTCTTGTGATGACCACCATGTATAGCGTATCTTGTGATGACAACCATGTATAGCTTGTCTTGTGATGACCACTAGGTATAGCGTGTCTTGTTATGACTGCCATTTATAACGTGTCTTGTGATGACCACCAGGTATAAACTGTCTTGTGATGATCACCATGTATAGCGTATTTTGTGATGACCACCATGTATAGCGTATCTTATGATGACCACCATGTATAGCGTGTATTGTGATGACCAACATGTATAGCCTATCTTGTGATGACATAGATTTTTAGCCTGTCTTTTGATGACCTCCATGTGTTAGCCTATCTTGTTATGACCACCATGTATAGCGTGTTTTGTGATGACCAACATGTATAGCCTGTTTTGTGATGACCACCATGTATAGCGTGTCTTGTGATGACCACCATTTATAGCCTGTCTTGTGATGATCACCATGTATAGCGTATCTTGTGATGACCACCATGTATAGCTTGTATTGTGATGACCAACATGTATAGCCAGACTTGTGATGACATCCATTTATAGCCTGTCTTTAGATGACCATGGTGTGTTAGCCTGTCTTGTGATGACCACCATGTATTGCGTATCCTGTTATGACCACCATGTATAGCGTGTCTTATGATGACCACCATGTATAGGCTGTCTTGTGATAACCACCATCATAGCGTTTCTTGTGATGACCACCATTTATAGCGTATCTTGTGATGATCACCATGTACAGCGTGTCTTCTGATGACCACCATGTATAGCGTGTCTTCTGATGACAAACATGTATAGCGTGTCTTGTGATGACCATCATGTATAGCGTGTCTTGTGATAGGCTGTTTTGTGATGACCACAATGTATTAGCCTGTCTTTTGATAACCACCATGTAGAGCCTATTTTGTAATGACCACCATGTGGTATCCTGTATTGTGATGACCATCATGTGTAGCGTGTCTGTAATGACCACCATGTATAGCGTGTCTTGTGATGACCACTATGTATAGCGTGTCTTGTGATGAGCACCATGTATAGGCTGTCCTGTGATGTCCAGCATGTATAGCGTATCTTGTGATGATCACCTTTATAGCGTATATTGTGATGACCACACTGTATAGCGTGTCTTGTGATGATCAAAATGTAGAACTTGTCTTGTGGCGATCAACATGTGTTAGGATGTTTTCTTATGACTAACAGTTATAACCTGTCTTGTGATGACACCATGTATAGCCTGTCTTGTGATGACCACCATGTATAGCGTGTCTTGTGATGACCACCATGTAAAGCGTGTCTTGGGATGACCAACATGTATAGCCTGTCTTGTGATGATCAACATGTATAGCGTGTCTTCTGGTGATCAAAATGCAAAGCCTGTCTTGTGATGATCACATTGTATAGCGTGTCTTGTGATGATCAACATGTGTTAGGCTGTCATGTGATGACTACCATGCATAACGTGTCTTGTGATGACCACCATGCATAGCGTGTCTTGTGATGACCAACATGTATAGCCTGTCTTGTGATGATCAACATTTATAGCGTGTCTTGTGATGATCAAAATGCAGAGCTTGTCTTGTGATGTTCAAAATGTATAGCGTGTCTTGTGATGATCAACATGTATAGCCTTTCTTGTGATGACCACCATGTATAGCGTATCTTGTGATTACCACCATGTATTGCCTGTCTTGTGATGATCAACATGGATAGCGTGTCTTGTGATGATCAACATGTGCTAGGATGTGTTGTGATGACCACCATATATAGCCTGTCTTGTGATGACCACCATGAATAGCCTGTCTTGTGATGACCCATGTATAGCCTGTCTTGGTGTGACCACCATGTATAGCGTGTCTTGTGATGACTACCATGTATAGGTCGTCTTCTGACGACCACCATGTATAGCCTGCCTTATGATGATCAACATGTATAGCGTGTCTAGTGATGATCAAAATGCACAGCGGATCTTGTGATGATCAACATGTATAGCGTGTCTAGTGATGATCAACATATGTTATGCATAGCGTGTCTTGTTATGAGCACCATGTATAGGCTGTCCTGTGATGTCCACCATGTATAGCGTATCATGTGATGGCCACCATTTCAAGCGTATCTTGTGATGACCACCGTATATAGCGTGTCTTGTGATGACCACCATATATGGCGTGTCTTGTGATGACCACCATGTATAGCGTATCTTGTGATGACCACCATGCATAGCGTGTATTGTGATGACCAACATGTATAGCCTGTCTTGTGATGACCACGATGTATAGCGTGACTTGTGATGACCACCATGTATAGCGTGTCTTGTGATGAGCACCATGTATAGGCTATCCTGTGATGTCCACCATGTATAGCGTATCTTGTGATGGCCACATTTTCTAGCGTATCTTGTGATGACCACCATGTATAGCGTATCTGGTGAGGACCACCGTGTATAGCGTGTATTGTGATGACCAACATGTATAGCCGGTCTTGTGATGACCGCGATGAATAGCGTGTCTTGTGATGACCACCATGTCTAGGCTGTCTTGTGATGACCACCATGTATAGCGCATCTTGTGATGACCACCTTTTATAGCATATCTTGTGATGACCACCATGTACAGCGTATCTTCTGATGACCACCATGTATAGCGTGTCTTGTGATGACTACCATGTATAGCGTATCTTGTGATGACCACCATGTATAGCGTGTATTTTGATGAACAACCTGTATTGCCTGTCTTGTGATGATCAACATGTAAATCCTGTCATGTGATGACAAATATCGCTAAACCGACCAAATCCAGCCGTAGTTAGGTTTCTTTACAGGATTTCTTTCCTACTTAGTCACCAATATCTGGTGTGTTTTTCGAGTATTTGTTTGTTTCTATAGTTCGTCTGGCAAAATATTTTGGGAGTTAATTGATTATGGAAAATTTTGGAGAACTAAGAAATATATTTCAGGCGGCTATTAGTGAAAATGAAGTCACTCAATTTCCAGTTTACTTTTTTTTATAATAATGTGGTCTTTAAGAGTCCATGGAGGCCTCTAGTGACGAGAAGCTATCAAATTGTCTTTCTGAAGCCATTTGGACAGGAATTCTGTATTGATGAAAGCCAGGAATGAGAATGAATTTAATTTACGTTGTATGCATTACGATCGTACCAGCATTATTGCATTAGCAATATATATATATATATATATATATATATATATATATATATATATATATATATATATATATATATATATATATATATATATATATATATATATATATACGTGAACATGTCAAAGTTATATAACTATGTCAAATCGAATCGTTGGGGGAGACTAATGACCAGTTGACCGATTGAAATTAAATTCATATTAAGCGTACATATTGCAGATATTTTTAATTGTGCTCAGTTTAATTTAGTTTAGAGTTCAATAATAAAAAATCTCATAGAAGCATATAAAAGATATATTTTAGTTTTATGTTTAAGCTTCTATTGAGATTCTGATATTTATTGTGACAGAAAACTCTATTTTCTAGTTGGCAGCTACCAGATAGCTGATAAATTGCGCCGACAGGGTACGTATTCGATTAAGACCGACAACGAAAAGCTAATATTACAAGAAAAAGTTAGGAAACACTCAATTATTTCCTAAGATTCACGATGGGGTTAATTATTTATTGTAGATTTACCCATCCTATATCACAAAACATGCATACAAACATACGGACACTCACTAGGTTATTATATTACAAGTACTAATGTATGTTACCACAATCACCAATTATCCAAAGGCTCATTGAGTCTCAGTACGGATTAATGTAAGAAATTGAAATCTCGCCTTAGCATTTCCAATTTCATTATGCATTAAATCGCCGTTACAACTGTGTCCACTCACCATGTAAATGACTTGTTTGATTCCCAGAGTCCCTTGTAATGATATGAAGTCCGCTGCAGACATAAAACTAATTATATGTCATCTGGAATAGAGCGTATTCAAACTCACGAGAAAATATTTAATGTCCACAATTTGGAAATCACTGCATCGTATTTCCACGCTTTTTCACAAATTAAATACGATTGCTTCCAAAGTTCCTCATGATTTATTTATAATAAAAATGACAATCACAATAATAAAAATAAACGTGATGATGATGATGATGATGATGATGATGATGATGATGATGATGATGACCATGATCATGATGATCATGATAATAATGGTGATGATCAAAGAACTTTAGGCTAATGTTTTGGTGGAAACTGTAAGGAATCTTTGTAGTAGTACGAACGTATAGTTTTTGTAAATTACATATATGTATATATATATATATATATATATATATATATATATATATATATATATATATATATATATATATATATAGTGTTACGTGTTTAGGCCCTAATAAACAGTAACAAGGAATGTAAAGATAACAAGCTTTGTAAAATTTAACAAATAATTTATTTCCCTAGAAAAACAAGATAAAAATGATGAAACGAACCAACGGCTTTAAGAATCAAATCCAAAAATAATCCAAGAATAATCCAAAACTTAAAAATTAGAAGTCATAGTAATATAAAGTTCTAACGAATTTGAGTTCGAGTCCCGATGAAATCTAAAATGGAAGGCGATGACGTATACTGTACCCATTATAGTTTTAGGACGCAAAACAGATCCCGATATGAGGGTCACATGATCACTTTCTGGAACAAGATAGAAGCTTTACATCACTTACTGCCAGTACAGCCTCGATTTCACTCAATAAATTACACACTAAAACTGAATAAAAAAGTTGTTTACTTCACAGAGAAAAGATTTAATAATTCGATAAAATAGAATTGTTTACTAATTCTGCATCAAGGTCAGGAACTAGGTCAGCATTAAGATACAAAATTCTAATATTAGGTATTTACGAGAAAACCGTCAGATCAAACTAATTTCTAGAAAATGTAAAATTCCAGTAAATAAAATTACATTTCACTGTCATGTAATGGAATAATAACATATTTTAAACTAACAAACAAACAATTAAATCAAATCAAATATAAATTAAATCAAATATGCATAACAATGGATATATATATATATATATATATATATATATATATATATATATATATATATATATATATATATATATATATATATATATATACTGCATACATATATTATACGGGGTCCCGAGTGGCCGAGTGGTCTAAAGCGTTCACCGTTCCGGATCGCTGTCATCTCACCTCTGTTTGCGTATGTTTGAGTCGAAGGCTCGGTTTGCGTGGGTACGTGAGAAAGCCTGTCAGTAGCTTCTCGTGGGTCGGTGGTTCTTCCCTGTGTTTTCCAGGGTTCTTCCTCCATCAGTTATACTGGCCGCCATGTATAGTCTATCTTGTGCTGAAAAATGGCGTTAAACCCTAGAACAACATATATTACACATATAATAAAAAAAACAGATCTTTTCAAGTGTTGGTATAAAGCAATTTGATATACCAATACTATTGTTATCTCAAATTGTGATCCGTCCATGGCGCAATAATACACGGATATAAACATTCTTGCAACTGTGCGCTGTTGTGTCTAAATTAATGATGAATTGCCAATCATTAATCTTTAGCGACGTATGGTAATAACGATACAAAATATTAATAATCCTTGTTGTCTAAATTATTTTAATATGGTATATAATTTTATCGTAATCCTTTCTGCTTCCCGTTCCACCCTCCCCTCTCCTGCATAATGGGCGAAATTCGCAGAAATCTGGAGTGAGAAATGAAAAGAATTTGGGCTGGATAAAAACACTGAAACTGAATTAACACCAAGTAACCTACAAGAATATGGTTCGTCGTAAAGTTACGTGTACGCATTCCTTGGATTTTATCTACAGTGTTTATATATTCAATGATGATACATACTTGCAATAGCCTGTCGACACGGTAAATTTCTTGGTTACAAGTCACACATACTGTAATGAATATAAAACTTTACTTTTGTTGTTGTTGATGTTGTTTTGCTATTTCTTCTTAACATATTACAAAATTCTGTAAGTCAATATTTATTAATTAAATATGAAAATGTCCAAAGGCAGGCCCCCTCTCTCTTTCTGACTGGATTATCGTAAGAAGATACGAGCTAAAATCCATGAAAAGACGACGAGCTTAGATGATTTTCGCTTTTGTCACGATGTCTCTGCACGTATGAATGATGGTAAAAGTTAAGTAAAACAAAAACAAAGGAGAGAGAGATAATTTTATGACCGATTATAATTAAAAGTAAAGCAGAAAAATGACTTATGTCAACAGCAAATATATTAAATATTTTAATTACCTCTTGTTGGTTCGTCATTTTGCTTAGTTTCTACGTCACACTTATTTCCATGCGCCCGTGCGTGAATAGCTGATCGTTCAGTGTTTGTAGTGCTCTACTTTCTTTATTAAAAACATCGTCTATGTTTGAATCAAAATTGAGTCTTTTCATGATTTAATCAATGTGAAGAAAAATAGAAACTCAAACAAGAAAGCAATCAACTTATCAATATGCAAAGGTAATTGCGAATAGCCACAAAATGCACAGAACTATGTTTTGTAGCGGACACACTCGACAGAGATTCGATGAGTTCGTTCACTGTCAATACCTGTAGTCAATCGTATTTATGTTCAAAGGTCAAATATGTGCATTTGTATATGATATAAATAAAATATTTGTATAGTATGTACGCCGTTTCAATGATATACCACGAGATGTATACATTTTTCATTGAAAGGATATCAATGATATCAAAGTCTAGTTTCTGTTAATAAAAAATATATACATCTTGTGGTATATCAATGATACAGCGTACATACTAAATGATACTATATCTAACTATCCATCCACACACACACACACACACACACACACACATATATATATATATATATATATATATATATATGTATATATATATATATATATATATATATATATATATATATATATATATATATATATAATAAACACAAAGACAGTTTAGTAATAGTATACACAATCAAAGTCAAATTACATATCGACTCACCAACTCGAATAACCGAATAAGGACTTCAGATGACTAGTAAATCTGGATTGGCTTTGTGTAATTATTTTATTCCTACAGCACCATATATCCTTTCGTGTGTTGATAGACACCAAAGAAACAAAGTGTCATTACTTACGTAACAATTAATGCTATCTCTCGTTTTGTGAAACATAGATCGGTATAAGTAGCACTACTACTACTACTTTTGCTACTACTACTAGTACTACTACTACTACTACTACTAGTACTAGTACTACTACAACTACAATACTAATACTGCTACTAATACTACTACTACATTACTACGACTACTACTACTTTAGTACAACAATTACTACTGCTATTACTACTACTACTACTACTTCTGCTGCTACTACTACTGCTGCTATTGCTACTGCTATTACCACTGCTGGTGATCTGCTGGCACGAATGTATCTTTACAAAAGAAGAAATGGAAGGAAAAAAGAAAAGGGACGGTATGGTAGAAACCTAGACAATTCCGATCCGTTATCAGAAAATAAATACCTATTATACATAATTCTGTAAAGCAATGTTTGAGTCGGTTAATAGTACATTTTGAGTCGGTTAATATTACATTTGTTCGCTTCAGTCGTTTCAAAGCACTTTTTTTCATCGATATAACATAATTATGAACGGCTTAATAAAACAGACTTTTGCATGAACTGTACGTGTACATGGCACGAACTGTACGTATACATTGAATAAGCTGTAAGTATACATTCCACCTTTTTATTTTGTCTGGAACTATGGTAGCTCACTTGATAGAACATCAAAATCGAGGCAGCTGGTTCAATACTTGTCCAAGCAAGCTTCCTCGACGTTAGCATCCATTGATTTAACCAATAATGTGTCGAGAGTGCCACTAAAACCCACTATAACCAAACATATGTTGTTTTTTTTCTTCTTCATATCTTCCGCTGTTTCGGTCATTAATAATTTTAGCAAACGTGCAGTGTAAGGATCGCTCTAACGCTTATGTGATGCTGTGATTAAACTGACTTATGAACAAAATAATAAGATGTCACTAGGAAAGAAGAAATAAAGTTCGAATGTGTGTGCGTGTGTGTGGGTGTTTTGTGTGTTTGTCTTTGTATAAAGTTTTAATTTCAATTCATGTGCGTCAGCCGTTTGCTGAAATGTGGAGCTGACTTTTAAAGTTGAAATGACCAAATACAGAGTGAGTAATTCAGGAGTGAAATGTCTTGGATTTGCTATGTGGCTACATTATCTTCAAACGTCCAAATGCAGCACAACCCATCATTATGATAGTGATTAGATCATCATCATCTTTATTTCCTTCCATGGAAGATTACATGATATAAGAATAAATCATCTGAATACAATCAATAAATATTTAAAAAAAAAAAACGTCTTGGATTTGCTATGTGGCTACATTATCTTCAAACGTCCAAATGCAACACAACCCATCATTATGATAGTGATTAGATAAGGTCTGCAAATTAAATTGGCTAAAATAATACATCTTTTTTTTGCAAATGGGATTAAGTCGTTGGCATGACAACAAGTTGTGTTTGTCTCAGGTTCACACAATTCAAAGACCACTTCACTTTATAATATCTACTCTCGGGTGAATGATACCATGCAGACTATACATTAAGGGTCAGGAACACTACTTATCCTCTGGTCCTTGCCGGTCGAGTAAACCTTTACTACGTTCTCGCTCTTTGGCTGAGACGGTGCCGATTCTGACCTGGAAAATAAATAAGGATGCCTAATTGTCTTCAATCTAAAACATGTCGAAAAGAAAATAACTTCTTTCTTTTTCTTGACAGATATACCCGATGCAAGCTAGATACTAAAATGGCTACATATTAATTTTTCACCTAGCTTTCGATGTTTAAGTGATAACTGCCAGTAATTGAGGCGTAAGTTTGATGTTGAGAAGGGTTCTGATTGAATGAGATATTACAGATCCATGTGCGTGTAATATCAGATAATTAAAGAGAGAGAGAATGCCAACATTCTGTGATTTTCCATCTGGGGAGGCAATGTTACAGTTGCACCTGGTCATTTTGCAAGACTGCGGCATTATTGATGCATTGTCATGCCAAAGGTTGGACTTCTTTCTTCAAATGGAAGTTTTCTTGAGAAAAGTAATTACATACATGTACTTAAATAACTATACACTGGTATCATTAATTTGGCGTGTCGATGCATTAATAAAGCAGTACAATCACAAAAATACTGGTGATCTGCGGCAAACACAACAATGAGCTCATCATAAACTTTGGACATTGTCTGTCTCCAGACTTATCCCAAATCAAGATGTGTGACAGCTCTTTGAAAATGAAATATACCTTGAACACTGGAATGCTTATCTATATACTGGAATACCAATAAGAAAGCAAAGGTTATGTGTACAACTACAGTTTCTTGGGCTACTTACATTATGTCTGGTTATATGTGTATCTAAGGAGCAGTTAATTAGAACATACCAGTGTCAGGTGTGTGGCCCATTTTAGTATCAATCCTGCAACAGATAAACCTTTAAATAGTGTAGTGGAGAACTACTTTGTTGAGTATCATGTGGAGAAGGACGATTAACGTTTACAACTCACATGTGGCAGGGACGAGTGCTTATAACTGTTTTTGATTCATGAGCCCCGTGGACATTGAAGGATAAAACAACGAGAAACACTGTGCTGTAGATAAGTTACACTGTCTGTAGATGAGTAACACTGTGCTGTAGATGAGCAAAATTGTGCTGTAGATGAGTAAGACTGTGCTATAGATGAGTCAAACTGTACTGTAAATGAGTAACACTGTGCTGTAGATGAGTAACATTGTGTTGTAGAAGAGTAATACTGCTGTCGATGAGTAAAACCGTGCTGTAGATAAGTAAGACTGTGCTATAGATGAATACAACTGTGCTTTAAATGAGTAACCCTGTGCTGTAGATGAGTAACACTATGCTATGGATGATTAACACTGTGATGTAGATGATTAAAACTGTGCTGTAAATGAGTAACACTGTGCTGTAGATGAGTAACACTATGCTATGGTTGATTAAGACTGTTATGTAGATGATTAAAACTGTGCTGTAAATGAGTAACACTGTGCTGTAGATGAGTAACAATGTGCTGTAGATGAGTAACACTGTGCTGTAGATGAGCAAGACTGTACTATAGATGAATAAAACTGTGCTGTAAATGAGTAACACTGTGCTGTAAATGAGTAACACTGTGCTGTAGATGAGTAACACTGCTGTAGATGAGTAACACTATGCTATAGATGATTAACACTGTGATGTAGATGATTAAAACTGTGCTGTAAATGAGTGACACTGTGCTGTAGATGAGTAGCACTCTGCTGTAGATGAGCTATTCTTTTCAATTACTCTTTAAAGCAGCTTATGTCTGAGACAAATCATTTAGGTTATTTATTTGTACAATGCTAACGTGGTGCTTATGGTGTACTATATTACTACGAATGGTGTAGGCAAAGAAGAGTAATTGATAAATGCATGGACTAATAGAACGGGTCCGCTAATTTGCCCTTACTGGCGATACAAATATAACACCCATCAGTTTCATACGTAAATTTACTCTTGGCTAGAGGCTCCATGGTCCATATATCAATAACAAATTTAATACCAGTAAATATTTTAAAAGTGCTTCCTTTCTTCAAGTCATTTAAATTCCTAAGTATAATATCCTGTAAGATGATACAAAAGTCCTTTACCAAGCATTACTCTGTTAAAGTCCTTGACCAAACTTTATACTGTTAAAGTCCTTGACCAAGCATTACTCTGTTAAAGTCCTTGACCAAGCATTACACTGTTAAAGTCTTTGACCAAGCATTACACTGTTAAAGTCCTTGACCAAGCATTACTCTGTTAAAGTCCTTGACCAAGCATTACACTGTTAAAGTCCTTGACCAAGCATTACTCTGTTAAAGTCCTTGACCAAGCATTACTCTGTTAAAGTCTTTGACCAAGCATTACACTGCTAAAGTCTTTGACCAAGCATTACACTGTTAAAGTCTTGACCAAGCTTTACACTGTCAAAGTCCTTGACCAAGCATTACTCTGTTAAAATCCTTGACCAAGCTTTACACTGTTAAAGTCTTTGACCAAGCTTTGCACTGTTAAAGTCCTTGACCAAGCATTACTCTGTAAAAGTCCTTGACCAATCATTACTCTGTTAAAGTCTTTGACCAAGCATTACTCTGTTAAAGAGATACTGAATTATAGATTATTGATGTGAATCTTTGCAGACACAAAATGGACAAATGATTTGATTGGGCAACGGCCAATTTAAATTCCAAAGTTTGTCTTCACAATCCTCAACACGTGCCCATCTTATTTTCTGAGGGTGCATTCAGATAGTAATAAAACAATTTACGACTGAGTATAACTCTACATTTTCTTTTAATTATTTCGAAGATTTATTGCTATGCAAACTTGAGACACATCAACACTTGTTAGTCTACGTCTGGAAGGCAACAGAAAGAAACTGTTTAATTCAGATTAATTATTCATGCACACTTTGTGGAGTTCATCAAAGGAATTGCATCTGAAATAAATAAGTTCATCTTTAATCATGATTTCATTTCTACGTGTTGAACATAACGTTACAGCACAGCAAATATTGTTCCAGGGAAGTCACTCTGTCATGACGTTGCCCAGTGTTGTGTACATAAAGAGAAGTTACCTCCCCTGCCAAGTCAAGCATTTACTTCCTGATATGACTCTTTTAATTGTCATGATTACAGTTCCATAGAATAGATTACAAATTAAAACATAAACGAAACGCAATTATTGAAGAAACGATAACCATCTCTCAATTTAAAATAAAATATGCTTTGTTAATTTCTAACTCATGGATAGAATGCCCCCACCCCCATGTATAAATGCACATTTTCTTATTGATTTCTTGACAAAGCAGCAACCATTTGTCATCTCTGTACTGGAGGTAAAACATAAAATAGAATTAAGAGTCATTGAAATGTTAAGTCAACGATAAACGTGACCAACTACGTGACTTGCCTTACAGACTTCATTCAATGTGCTCTTATTTGTGGTGTTTTCCATAATTATTTATAGTCGATTCATAACTGGAAGAACTACTGCAGCTATGCGTACAAACTGTATATATTGTTCAGAAGAAATGGGACCTTTGAAGTGCTAAGTACATTGCTTGCTTCATCTCCTGATAGGATGTTAAAGATCTCCTCAGAATTAATGGACTCGTGTATTATGCATAGTTACACGAAAATTCATGACTGATTCCAATACATTTAATTGTACTCACAAACTTGTAAATTTAGTTACACTTAAGCAATAATAAAATCAACCAATTTCATTATTTGTTTGTTGAAATATGCTGACAGTCTATTACTGTAGTTTAATAGAGTTATTGAGTTGGAAAATTTCTACAATACTAGTTATGAATTATTACATTTAAAATATTAATCCATAAATAATTGCATTTTACATCTTATTCCAAAACAAATAGATTTGAATTATTTGCGTTATTGCAAGCTTTTCAAGATAACATTGCAATGAAGTGTGACAATTCAAAACAAACATTTTACAAAAAGCCAGACGAAAATTTGGAAATCAGCAGGTAGCTCCCGAATGGTCCAGTTGCTAATTATGCCAGGCTCCCACATTGGCCTAGGCTTAGAAAAATGTCAAGTCAAATTGTATCCTACAGCCATGTGTTTATTCTTAAAGGTTTCGTGTATTAGTGATTTATTTCGTTGATTTTATTGCTACATGTCAAGGTGAAAATTTATCCCATCAAAAAGCTAGTCATCGACTGTAGCATTAGTTTTGAGGAATTATCTCCCTTCCAAAATGTTAGTCATTTGGCATTGACTAAATTCTGTGGATTCTCTCCCTTATCTCGTATAATTACTTTGTGTTGTTGATATAAACTGTACATGTGAATGGACTGAAATAAATTATCTTCTTTGTTCAAAACTGCGTAGCCAGGTAGATTATACAGACTTGATGAATCACGTTATGTTTATTTCTTCGCCGAAACCAACATGGCCGCTGTTACATTGTACACTTGCCTTCTTCAAATTTTCGTCTTATAGGTACAACACTGCTCACAGGGGATTTCTTTAGGAATGACGTAATTGCTCACTAGGGTCCTTCCTCCTAATTAGCAACCAGTCATATGCCAGAAAATATTTGTACGATGTACTAGGATTTCATTGATAAGAAATTCTGAATCTCATGCACAGCGTCCATTTGGTGTCTTGTCTATTTGGTGTCTTGTCTATTTGGTGTCTTGTAAAATAAAACACAGATTCAAGGGGTTTGACTTTTATTTTATGGAAAGGTTATTAACTATGATATTAAACGCTTATTGACTGAGTATTTTGAAAACTAAGCTATTTTATTATCTGTAAGCAATGACATTCCTTGCAACATAGGCTAGGATCAAATAGTTCTTAGTTTATATAGCATATTTATTTGTCCATGATGTAGTCAACATTAAAAATAACACGATGATGTCTTGTGTGTTTACAACATGTGTCGCCTTTAGCAAAATAACATTACTTGGAGAGGAAAGCTATTAAATTCGTTATTGTCATTTGTTATTGCCACAACCAACAATCCACTGTCAGCTCCCCCTAATCGATATCGAACACGACCCTTATCTGAAAGATGATTGACAACTATAGGTAGTAGCACTGTATCCCAACATATACTTGGCTATTGAATACTTGGCTATTGAATACTTGGCTATTGACTATTTAAACAAGCCTGTGAATTTCCTGACATAATAATTTATAAATGCACACGTTTGGTATGTTCTTGTGTGGTGAGCGTTGTTCTTCTATCTACCACAATAAAGCTCACAGAAGAAATAAATAATTCGAGAAGAGAAGAAGTAATCTCTAAAAATCCACGTTTTCCTTCACCTAAAACTCAACGTTTGGAGACGAATCCAGACGTTTCTAGAAAAACTGTACATTTTCATTTGTTTTCTGTTAGATCAATCCAAATTGAGAGTTTTTTTTGAAACTTCAAAATTTTATTACATATTTTTCTATGAACCTAATAGTGTTCACGGACAAAATAAAGGTTCTCTCCAAAAGCGGCGGACAAGTTGATGAAAAATTAACGATACAAGGTAAAATACAAAAGAATGAATCGAACTCGTCCATGAATTTGTTAAACCCCTATTCCAAATATATAATCTGTTCCGTTTGTGAAGCGTATTGCTTAAATGGTAAGTGAAACACGTCGTTCAACATGGACCAACAAGTGTACATGATGTAGATTAATAAATACAGTTCTATAAAAATGGCCGTTAAAATTCATCTTTTTTGTCAGTCAGTGATGGCAGCTTGTAATAGTATTAAAACTGTGTGTGTGCGCGCGTGTGTGTGTGTGTGTGTGTGTGTGATTTAGAAATTTAACTTAGCTTTAGCAATTTTCTCATCATATCGCTACGATATCTGCAGTATGGCAGCTAACAGTGATGCCTATCACTGAGGCATCACACCGCAGACATGTCCCACCCATTCACATTATTCTGACACCAAGACGACCAGTTCTAACACTAACCTTTTAATGCTGAGCGAAGCAACTGCTAGTACCATTTTAATAAGTCTTTGGTATGACTCTGCCGGGGTTCGAACCCTCTACCTCCCGCATCCGATGTTGACACTCTAACCACTAAGGCTACAAGAGCGGTAAGTATTAGCATTTTAGGAAGGCTAGTGTAAATGTTAGTATTGCAGACTAATATGGGGAGCAATGATTAGCGCCGGATTAAAGTGGCAAGAGGTCCTAGAGCAATTTCAAATACCGGACTTCTGAAGACCTCCCTATTCGTTCTCTTGCTGGTGAATGTCCTGATGTAACTGTTTCATTTGCTCAGCTTTTAATCAAGCCTTGTGTGCAGAGAAAGCGTATCAAAAGTTTTAATATGGCGTTGTGTGCACTACAAAAACAAAGAAAGTGTATCTAAAATCCCACATGCTACCAAAGATTTTTCTGGAATGAGCAGTTTAATAGTCTTAATGTCGAATCCAGCAAAGGGATGTGATGCCATTATATGACAGTATGCTGAATCCAGCAAAAGGACGTGATGACATTCCATGACAGTACGCTGAATCCAGCAAAAGGATGGGATGGCATTCTATGACAGTACGCTGTATCTAGATGGAATTCCAAGACAGGACGATGTATCCAGCAAAAGGATGGGATGACATTCCATGACAGTACACTGTATCTAGATGGAATTCCATGACAGTACGATGTATCCAGCAAAAGCATGTGATGACATTCCATGAAAGTACGCTATATCCTGCAAAGCATGTGATGGTCTTCCATTATAGTACGCTGTATCAAACAAAAGGATGGGATGGCATTCCATGTATCCAGCAAAAGGATGTGGTGGCATTACATGACATTACGCAGGATACAGAAAATGGGTGTGGTGACATTCTATGACAGTATGCAGGATACAGAAAATGGGTGTGATGACATTCCATGACAGTATGCAGGATCCAGCAAAGGGTTATGATGGCAATTCATGACCGTGCAGACAAATATTTATTACGCTCTGAAGAGACGGAAGTAGTATAGTGGGATATTATAGCCTCAATGGAAATTTCAGTCAAAAAGGTCGTGGGAACATATAGCCTCAAATACTATAGTCTCACGTAGATTTCTTTGTCAAATTTGGGAGGTTGTACTATAGCCTCAAGGTTGTTTAGCATATCCTGGGACACTATAACCTCAAGGGGAATTGAACATGGGGAATATTGAGACTTAAAGCGTCAAGGGAAATTGGGGTTGTTGTATAAGGACAATAGAAATGGAACAGGTGAGGTGACATCACGATACTGAAGATTGGCAACAATCTTGCAAGAGGCTGATCTCAATCGGGATCAAAGAGCGGGAAGAAAAACCTAGAACGTTTGGCGGGGCAGAGACTTTTTTTTTAACACATTCAACATACAACATACATACATAGCTTAATGAAAATCAATTTATCGTACACAAACAACTATACAACCCACTAAAACAATTTTTATGCAAGAAATCAAATCTTTTCGAGACATATGAGTGGCCCTCAAAAGGGGCTTTGGGTTTATGTTAACATCATTCCGTTAACATAGAGCGCATCACATATGTCCTATTCTCTCCATCAAACTTCTTCTGCGTTCTTGTCCGTAGATAAGGTCTCTCTTCAAACAACCTTGTCTCTCCACATAAATTCTTCTTTTCCTAACGCTCGTATAATTGATAATTGTCCTTGATGATTTCACATACATGGGTACGTCTTAATGGAACAGCATCGTCGATATGAGAGTAGATGATTCCACGTTTGTCCACATATTGTGACGAGAACAGGTGAAGGGAATGAAATGATCTGCGGTTATTGAGTTTTTTCACCAATCCTAACACGTGTTACAAATATCAGTCATAGTGCTGAATCTTTCTTCCAATCTGAAGAGATCTGACTGTGACGTCATATTCCATGTATAGGTGAGCTAGCATCTGTGCTCCGTGAATCAAAGCGACAAAGTTTTCAAACATAACGGAAAATAAGAAAACGATGACTTTGGGTGCACCGGCCGTGTAGACGAAAAGCGATAGTACAGCAGCGGCTACCAAAGTCAACATAGTCATACTTCCAAAAGAGATCGATTTTAATTGGGATTTAGTGGATTTTCAAATCGTGTACCAGAAGCGAGTGCGGCTTCCCAGCCACTGCACTTTGCCGTATGGAGATGTCAATATTGGTCAGCATATAAAAAGGGAAAACGTCCAAGATCGATAGTTCATTGTAACTACAAAGACCAAGAAAGAAAAATGAATCATTTTAAACAGACATCATTCGAGTTTGGGGATTTTCAAGTGGAGTGCGATGCTCTGCCTTGCGATGAGAGCTATGCCGTACGTTGTGACCTCAGTGATGCAGTGCCACATCATGGGAACTTTGCTATAACTATCACTACTACTACTACTACTAATACTGCCACTAAATATACCATGGAAAGTGATGCTGTGCGTGTCAGATGCGAAAGTGATGCCACTCGTTATCGTTGACTCTTTATTGGTTTTCATGGTGAATATTCACCTCCGCGCTAGACCATGCGTCTACCACCCTACTGATGTCATCCAAAAATGAGCAAACTCCTGCGGCTTTCACCGTACCATTATCGAAATGAACATGTGAAAAACGAATATTCGTTCCCTGTGCGTTTGCCTGAATACTGCGACTTTGAATGTCGATTTCAAACGTTCCAAGGACGATGGCCTAAATATATAGGATGACCTACCCCCGTAGAATTAGCCAGAGCCGGATTTTTCGACTTGGGCAAAGAGGATAAAGTCAAGTGCTTTAGTTGCTTTGTGTCACTTCACCAGTGGGAGCAGAAAAATCTGGCTTACTTGGAACATGCTTGAGTGTCTCCGGATCGTCACTCTGGCTGGATACTTCACAAGAGAAAATTCGTGATTTGCCTGTCGAGTTGAGAGAACATATTTACCGAGATATGGTCAAAATACAAGTTCAGCGCAAAGAACAACTGCATCCGTCACATCACCGATTTTGGAACCACTGGTACATGAAAAAGTATAAGAGGACTGGTTCATTTCAAAGCGTTCCATTGGTCAGACATTGATGAATCGCGTAAGATTCATAACGTTTTTGATGCCACTCATTATACTTACAAGGTGATCCTAATACACCGAATTCTAAGGGACGAGTTAGATGATTATCAAAATATTTTATACCAAGACATCTTGGCTCAAGAGGAAACTTCTGATCGACGTGTGGTGTTTGAGTGAGTGAATAAATAATGTTGGTACGGAATTAAAATAAAACAGATGCTGTTCTAAAATTAAACTTATTAGCTTACACCAAATGGGTATAAAACTTGCTACCATGCCACGACCTCTATCACTGTTGATACAACAGATTCCGTGGAAGGAAAGTAATGACACTATTCAGACAGTGGAGGATTATCAACACTTATTACGAGAACTGTGTCTATTAAATTGGAGTCGACGTATGGTGTGTTTCTTAGTGACTTCCTTTCTGGGATTTCATTTACCAGTCGATTCCTTGTGGACTCTTTACGAACAGTACTTACTACAAAATAGAACATGAAAGTGGTCCCTTTAAATGTTCACGGTAGACTCATTTTGTTAAAAGCCTTGCGGTTTCATCTGGATACTTCTCGACCTCTACGGGAACAACGTTTAGGTACTGAATATGTGTATGACGAGTTGTATGTAACTTGTAACTTACACCTTCACTGGACAGACGTACGTGACTGGAAAATTTGGGATTTTGAGGCTTGGACCAAAGAAGTGGCCAATTATGCGGAAGAGTTGTGATCCTCACCTCAAAGGACCAGTGAAAAAAGTAACTTTTAAACCTTTGTTAGTGACAGAACAAGAAGAAGAACCCGTCAACAAGGACAACCATTCCCTTCAAGACTTGACTCTCATTGCCATTCCAGATAGACCATTCCAGGAGGACGCCTGTGTGACTGTACCCAACGTATGTAGAGAATGTAAGAACATTACGCACAGTCCTTAGGACACCTTTGTTACCAACATCGTGTTGTAAAGTGCCATGTTTATATTCCACTTGATCGTTGTAATGTGTACTTTATCGCTGTACTTAACCATTTAGCTTTTATCTATTTTATCTTTCGTGTTGTTCCATTTTAAAAGATCAAAAAACGTGGGACTTCGTTTCAAAAGTGACATTCCCTGCACAATGGCTACATCTACTGTCTCTGCTTTCTCTACCTCCACTTTCAAAGTCATCGACGAACACTTAAATCGTTCTAGACTGGAGGCCTTGCATCTTCGTCATTACTTTAACCTGTTAATTGCCGGAACCAGCGGTTCAGGCAAAACTGAATTTCTGAAACGTTTGATCGAACGTAAACATCAAACATAAACATTAACGTATTGTGTGGTGTTACAAAGAGTGTTACAAAGAGTGGCAATCGTCGTACAGCCTCTTACGATAAAGTCAAGGCGATTCCACCGTGTGTTTGGAAGGCATTCTCCGGGAATACGACGGGTTCGTGTTTAACCCCAGTCAAAACCATCTGGTCATTTTAGACGACATGTTAGGAGAAGACGAAAAATAAATTAAACTGTGGTTTACTCGCAAAGGGCATCGTCGTAATGGCAGAGTCATTTACATCACCCAAAATTTGTTTCAACAATGTAAAGCCCATCGCTCCATCAGTCTCAATACTCATTGCGTTTGTTTAAATGTCCTAGAGATAAATCACAAAAACAGTTAGAAACGCCTTGGGTGACTCATGCGAACGATGATGTCATTCAAACCCCACACACCTATTTACACATAGATTTAAAACCCACTACCCCCGATTATTTGTGATTTTGTACCCATCTGTTTCACCGCTGGTGCCGAGACGGAGTGCCTGTCGTGTACACGTCCTTGTCGTCGACTTTATAAAGAAACATCTATAAAAAAAACTTGGACACTCTGGATTCGTGCTTTGTATGGCATCAGTCGCGGGAAAAATCCAAAATACGTGCTTGTGCCTTAGAAGCCAGTCTCAAAGAAGTCTTACGATCGTTTACGGTAACAGCACATCAGTTACTGCAACGCATCATTCACCTTCCTCATCAAACCAAACGCTTTCTTGACAGCAACAACGTGGCCTTGACGCAACTGGTTGATCCCCGCATTGGCACTTAAACCAAAAAGCAAATCATTTTGAAACCTGGAGGTATCGGTTCTCTAGAAGGTGTCATCATTCGTTCCCTCTTAAAATGGGATCCTAAAACAAAGACGTAAAAGGGCAACGGTGTCAAGACCAGGTCACAGCCCCAGAAAATAACAGCCCACATAAAAATAAAAAGAAAATCCCCAGAAAAAGAAAAGTCACCAGTAAACAATTTCTAGCCGAAAGAGAGACACTTCGATTAGGACGCAACCTTACATTCGCAAACCACGACCTGCAGTGACGGTGAACATTTCTCCAGTAGACCTAGGTTCTTCCACTTCTCCGTTGATGGTGATGCCTGCCGAATTTGACACCCGTTCTTTCTGAGTTGAGGAAACATTGGAAACATTGGAAAACTGCGTCTCCAAAATTTCTCCATTGGTGACACCCTCCTCCTCTTTAGCTGCATTAGTAGCTGCTCACAAATAAAGTACATGCCCCCAAAATCAAAGTCCAAGAGAGATAGGGCATGTTAAAGAGTTTCCTGGATTCATCCAAGCAATAAATGTCCCAATTTAGTCCGTTGCGAACTCCTCCACGACGTGTGATGCCTGTCATCAAGTTGATACGATGTAAAGACAATCGGTGGGGACGAATTCCAGTATAAAAAAGACCTGAGGCAAATAATGGGAATCAGTGTTGTTGTGCTCCTGAACGCCCAAAGATATCACCACATCCCACTTCTAACCCTAAAGGAGAGAAACGGAAAGGACTGCCTCCTCATTTATGTTGTCCGTCCTGTCCAAAGCTTCTCCACCCATGCGAAAAAAACTCATTCAGAAAGCCCCCAAAGACGTCAACGATACCGTGTGCGAACGTTCTTTGAACGTCTTGAAAGGCATGATACCTTTGTCTAAACACAAGAAAAAATGCTTAGCCAAACATTGTCACGTTCTTCGCCAAATGGTTCAAAAGTAAATACACATTCGTCAAAAGAATATGTTGGTACAATGCGGAGGAATTTTGCCTCTGTTGTTAGGAACCTTGCTGAACGGAGCATGGGGAAGAATGATGGGAGGACTTATGTGAGCAGGATGTAAAGGACCAATATAGCAAAATGGAAATCTGGAGTCCAAATTCACAGATTTGACCATTGGAATCAGATGGAAAGACGAAAACTGGCTTTAGTGCCTTATAAACGATGGATGCAATATCATCGTTGGCAAGATTTGCCTCTAAATCCTCATTTGACCGAGACGTCGCAGTTACAACACGAATTGCAATCGTTGATTTCAACGATTTGCCCGAAACGGATAAATCGCAAAAGTGCGGTCAACTCTTGCAACGAATGCAACTATTTTACCAGAAAGTTTTAGACGAGACAGCTTTGCCCACTCTGAAAGATTTTAAGGCCTTGACCATCACCACCACTGCCCCCAGCGGTCAAGATAGACGCATCCCCAAGAACGCCTGGGAAAGAAAAGGTACGATAAGTCTTTCAAATGCCGTCAGCAGCTCCCGTTCCTAGAAAGATTGCAGCGTCCTAGTTGAGCCCTACTTCCCCACTCCGCAACGAGAAGAATTGAAAGCTTGGGCTGAAGAGATTATATCCACTCCTCCTTCGACAGAAGTGAAAAAGAAAGAAGGGAAACCAGAAGTGAAAAAAAGAATAGAAGACCAAAGCCATTCCATTACCACCTCCACCGCCACTACTAGCTTCGACTTCTACTCCCGTGGCACATCGGACACGTAAAGCCGTTTCCAAACCACCATCTCGTCCCATCCAAAGTTGCATCAGCGAAGAGTGGGTGACTTATTAAAAATGGAGAAGGTGTTAGCAGGCATTTACTACGATCAATCCTATTCTGCATGTTACGGAGCAGTTCAGAAACTTTATCGTGCTGACAAAACCAGTCTGAAAAGTCTCTGCTTACCTCAAATGCAACGGTGGCTACACGAACAAGCCACGTACACTTTACACAAATCCCTTCGACGAAAATTTTCCAGAAGTTGCACCCAAGTGGAGGGTATTGATCATTAATGGCAAGCCGATTTAGCCGATGTCTCTCGTATCGCCACTAGCAATCGTGGCTACAAATATTATTTGCGTGTCATCGACGACTTTTTTAAATTTGCCTGGGTCGTGCCATTGACTTCAAAATCGAGCAGTGAGTTAGTGTTGAAACAAAGCAGTCGTCAACCTCTTCGATGAGAAACGGACAAAGGCACCGAATTTCTGAAACAAGCTTTCAAAAACAATATATAAAAAAATTAAAGAAACGTGACATTCATTTTTACACCAAAGATAATCCCGAAACCAAAGTAGCATCGAGGAACGCTTTCAACCCACCTTGAAAGAACGCATGTAGAAATATTTTACGCATCACCACACTCTCAAGCACATCGACGTCTTGCCACATTTGGTTCAAGAGTACAACCAACCATACAATCCTAGTATCGGAAGTACCCCCCAAAAAGTAACTCCCGACAATGAAGTAATCGTTTTTGAGCGCCTGTTTGCTGCGTCCCTGACGGTGACTGTCCCCAAGAAAAGTGGAGTGTTGGCAGCAGGAGATTGGTTGTGCATTGGCAAAATCAAACGAACTTTCGACAAAGGTTACTTATCCAACTGGACCACCGAATTGTTTCGTGTCACTGAACGAGTGCGTGGCCATCATAAATTGGAAGACATGAACGGGAAAGTGTTAAAATGAACGTTTTACTTGCTTGAGTTACAACGCGTGACCAATAGAAAGACGAGTTGTACAGCATCAAACGTATTCTTGAACGAAGATCCCGTAAAGTGGGAAAACGAAGAAGTCAAAGTGCGTTTGAAAACATATCCACCCAGTTTTGATTCTTGGATCAACGCTTCGCAAGTCATCGACTATAAAAAGAAGTGACCATCATGCCCTTCCACACAGCCTCAGATACCGCTACCACTGCATCAACCACTCTTTCACCTAGTTCTTCTTTGCAAGATCTACAAAAGCAACCCTTGTGAGTGTGATGTGGAGAACGAGTACCTAAAACGCAAATCGTCTTTTTCTGCCAAATCTTTGTGGTGTATTGTGTCATTGATGCCGCCATTGCCAATTTGAGGTTGCAACAAGCAGACAAATACTTGGGGGCCATTTTACTGAGCAGTTGCGTCGGTTACCTTCTTCCCAATCCTTCCCTGAAATACACCTCAAAAGGGAACAAAGGGATCCTTGTGCCCATCGCCAGTTACTACCTCAACTACAACAATCACCACAATAATCCTCTTTTAGATACTCCGTTGACTTCCAGTGACCAGCAAGTTATTCCATTCTCCGGTAGAACTGAACCAAAAACTGAATTTGATCTTCGTGTGCTCCGTTTTTGACAAATATAAAAGGAGCGCTCGTCAGTCTGGCTACCCATGGTTGATTTATCAACTATGAAGAATGAGATTTCTATGGAGGCAATCCAGGAAAGGGCTAGGATAGAAGAGGAAGAGGAGAGAAAGAAGAAAGAAGGGAAGAAGGGAAGAAGGAAAGGAAAGAAATTATTTTGACTCACTTGATGCTAAAACAGAGCTATGAAGTTAAGTCCATGGTGAGGACACATGCACAGCCACTTCCAGCACCACATACACAGCCAGCACAGAGACCCGTCGTCCCTCAAATAGAGGTCTGGGACCAATAATCGCAGAGGCAAGAGCGGGAGCCTCTGTTGCGCAGGAGCTAAGAAGGTAGCATCCTCATTTGCAGAACAGGAGAAGAAGGGAAATCTTCGTTGTCCCTCAAATCGAAGACTGGGAGAGTGAAGCCAGTCAACCACCCCTCAACGCTCCCAACCACACGCATCAGTTGAGAGCAGGACTGGCGCAGACGATGCGTGTGTGCGGCTAGACCTGGGAGGTGCCGACATTAAGAGGTGCATCTGGAGTTCTAAAAAAAAATGCTTTTCAGAGCTAACAAATGCTCTAGAAAAGAGACACTATTCAAGTTGCCATTCGGTGTGAATGTAGAGTAGTATGACTAGAAACACTCACTCTTTTACTGATGGTATTGTGTGTGTGTGTTTGTATGTGTGTGCGGATGGTAGATATTGTGTTTGTATGGATTGACGTACTTTCTTGTGATAGTAGAGTGAGTGGTTTGTTCCTTTCCCTTCTGTGTGGATAGTAGAATGTGTGTTTTCATGAGTTCGCGCACATTTGTGTGGATAGTAGAGTGCGAAATTGTTTTCCTCTTCTGTGTGGATATCATATTTTGGGGCTTTGATAGTATATGTATGGGTTTGTAGATAGTATATTTTGGTTTTGTTTTTTCTCCTTCCCGTGTGTGGTTAGTATATTTGGGTTTGTTTTTTTTTCCTTCCCGTATGTTGATAGTATATTTGGGTTTGTTTGGGATAGTAGATAATATGTGAAGTGAGTGTAAGGGATATTTTCCTTCACGTCCGTGCTTGACAAATATAAAGTCAAAGCGTTCGTCGTTTGCGCCATTCAGCATTGAACAAGTGAAAATGGCAGTAGATTTGTTTAACAATTTGAAACACAGTTGTTAGAAATTAGCGAGAGATCTTCTAGAAGGTATGATAGAGGATGATGTGAAGAAATTAAGAAGATTAATTACACCAAAATATGAAAGTGGGAAGCTTGAAGGAGGCACTTGATAATGTCATCAAAGTCAGATGTTTTCTAGAAAACACATTGTATTGGACAGAGTGGTCATTTGTGAAGTGGGGACTAGACCAGCTAAAGAAAGAAGAAGAAATGACGAGAAAGATGCTGGAAGTAGATGTGAAAATGATGAAAGAGACCTAGGCAAATGAGAGAAACGAAAAAGAAAACACAAAGGACATAGAAAATAGAAAGGAAAAAGAGAAGTTTGAAAGACTGAATAACATCTGGATGAAGGTGCAGGAGAAAGTTTGATCCATGGGACATCCTGACTGGATGAAATGAAGAAGAACAAGAAATGGATCGTTGAGAAAGTGAGGAAATGGTGGAAGAATAAGACAAAATAGAAAAAGAAGAACCCAAAGGTTCTTTTCAGTGCCACTCATATGCCTTGAAAATATTTGCTTTCTTGCCTAATTTCTTTTTAGTCGGTTGTATAGTTGATTGTGTGTGAGTTTCATCAATCTATGTATGTTGTAGGTTGTATGTGTTAAATAAGCCTCCGTCCGGCCAAACGTTATAGATACATCCCCCCCCCCGCTCTTTGGTCGTAATTGAGGTCAGCCCCTTGCAACATTGTTACCAATCTTCAGTATCGTGACGTCACCTCACCTGTTCCATTCATATTGTCCTTATACAACAACCCAACTTTCCCTTGACGCTATACAGTCCCAATATTCCCCATGTTGAAGTCCCCTTGAGGTTATAGTGTCCTAGCGTGTGCTAATAAACCTTGTTCAACCCCCCCCCCCCCCATTTTTAACATGGAAGTCTACGTGAGGCTGTAGTATATGAGACTATTTGTTCCCACGACTTTTTTGACTGAGATTTCCATTGAGGCTATAGTATCCCACTATACTACTGACAGATTTATTATCATAACTTGCGCTGGACATTTGGCTTCTTACGTCACAAAATAGTGCTGCTGGTCGTTAAGTATCATATTTTGACAATTTCAAAAAGCTACAAAGTGACAAAAATACTGGAATGTTAATTGGTTACTGCAATCCAGAAAAGGAAGGAAATCAAGTGGTTAATAATGGAAAAATGTGCACATATTTTCAGATATATGCAAGTAATTGCTTTTACTCCCGCTCCTTTAAAAGTTCCGTTGGCTTACTTTTCGAACAACGAAGGTTCTGATGATGACATTAGAACTAGGAAATTTACATGCTTGACGTTAGAACTAGCAAATACACATGCTTGTTTTTCTAAACTTTCTTCTTAGCACTATACGCAGAAAAAAGCTTTACTTTTTTAAAAACGCTGATGGGAGTGCGAACGTGTTTACATGACTACACGAGATGGTTCTTTAGTGATGGTTGCCTCATTTCTTAACGCAATTACGATTTGTAACTTTCACCGATTTTGTATTCCTTATTCACGGTTCCTATGAAAAAAAAGCATGCCATATGCTACACCGTTTCCAGAGTCCAAAATTGATTGGATCTGCTAAAGCAGGGGTGGGCAAACTACGGCCCGTGGGCCGCATGCGGAACGCCAAGGGCTTTCATGCGACCCGCCAAGGGTTTTCATGCGGCCTAGGAACAAGTCATCATTCACACTGACTCTGTTTATGTTACTCTGTTTATCAAATAAATGTGCTTCTTTTGAAGTTTAAGTTTAAGTTTTCAAATATTAACAACATATTAACAGCTGAAAATTAATTAGATGTTATTTAGAAAAACCTTTTGTTTTTTGCTATTTCAAATATAAATTATTTTACTTAATGAACTATGCGGCCCGCGACAAGGTGTACATTTGTGTATGCGGCACTTGCAATGGAAAGCTTGCCCACCTCTGTGCTAAAGGTACTTCGTCGTTTACTTAGTCCCCTTTCGAAATGGATAATTCTCGGCCTTTAAACTGGTAGAGGGCCAGCAGACTGACTTGAAAGTGAACATATAATGTAAGTCCACGAATCCATCAACCTATCTACCTACCTACCTACCTAGGTACATACATACATACATACATACATACATACATACAGTGTTCCAGCTAAGTATTAATAGAAGGGCGCTACGCCCTGCCTAATTTTGTTAGCGACCCTGTCAAATTTATCATGCCATTGGTTATCTTCGGTTTTTATCATTAAGGCTCATTACCGATGCGCGTGCAGGCGCCAGAGAATGCCTACCAGAGAGTTCATTTGGCAAAGACGGAATCTAAGCAAAAGAGGAAATTGACAGAATATTTTTGGTAATTGCATTTTATTTTTAATTTATTTATGTGGTCGAAATGTTTATTTTATTCCGATTTGATACCCCTATCCTTTCACCGTCACCAAGAGCCGTTGTGTTGGTAAACTAAAACCGCTTAAGATAGGTGTGTGTTGCTTTACAGCATATGAAAACAGAAAACCGCAACCTTTTGTTGCCCATTTACTTTACTTAGGTGTTTAAAGAAATACTTTTTGACGAGCAGTAGCCCTCAATTTAATTTAATGATTTTTTTTTTGTTCTCATTTATACTCATCGTCGATTAATTTGTACAAGTGACTCTAATTTATTCAGAACGCACGATTCGTATACGGACATTTCTTTCTCAGCGTCAGTACAATGATAAAAAGGAATACGAATGTTGATTTGCCTTTATAATGAAATTAACATATGTGACACTTATGAGAATGATGTTTCAACAAAAATTAACTATTAAAAAAAATAATGTTATATACTCTACATTATACGGAGAGAGAGAGAGAGAGAGAGAGAGAGAGAGAGAGAGAGAGAGAGATTATACTTAAAGTTTTGTGGTTTTAAGTTTCATGATATTAATTTTCTAATTATCATGTCTTGTGTGGACCATACAGTCATTTATTATTGTTGCCGTTGTTGTTGTTTTATTATTATTATTATTATTATTATTATTATTATTATTTTCATCGCAAATTTGAAACTTCGAATTGTATAAATATTCTTGAAGCTTGAAGAACAAAATGACCATTTGTATATGTTTTAGATTCTCTCAAAATAAACCTACCAAGGAAACCAGCAGAGTTGAGACGTCAAAAAACCCAAAACCTATAGCCTATAAAAAAGAAGAATCCTCGCTTTTAGTTACATATTGTTTGAAATAGTCTGAGATATAAATTATGCTGAGTATACGTTACTTGTTTTTTCTTTTTTATTGGTTACTCTATGATATCCATTCACACATGAAGTGTTCTGATTAAAAAAACATTATTCAACCACGCTCAAAATGCCCTTGTAAGCATGCACGCACACATGCATACATACATATATCAGGACAGAATTTTTTAGTACAAGTAACAAGATTGAAATTTTCTCTTAATTGTATTAAAAGTAAGTTGATAAATTATATTGAAAGCAAATTTCTATTAAAATATATTGAGATTGAATCCATTTATTTCGGTATTACAATTATATACTACTTAATACAGATTGCGCTCTTATGATCAAGTATGAACCGTCTATACATACATTTTCCTTGTATCCTAGGGTCGGCGCTCAAAACAAACTACATGTAAAGTACCGCATTGCGGAAACCTAAAAAAAAAACATAAGCTATTACTAATCGCGCTGACGTTGTAGAATTATCTGTTTAATGACGTACATAGATCCAGACGATAGCCTGTAAGAGTCTACGAAGCTTCACTTGAGGTTCTGGCCATGGCAAAGAGCTAAGAGCGCGCCATATTTGGCGTTCTCTTAAGAAACTGGTATAAAAGCCCCAGCCACGGGCCGACACCAGTTTTGCTGGCCAGAAGCTCAAACAGACTTTTGTCTTTACAGGTAGGATTATGATCCATGTACAATTTTTCATAGTATAAGAATTTTTAGTGTTAAGATGCTAACCTAACATCAGTATGTTTAAACATTAGATTATTTTAATATTTTCTTGCTATTCTTTAATATAATGTATCGGAAAGATTCATTGTTTGAAGAACTTATATTTACTTATAACTATATTATTGATTATAGTAAAAGCAACGTTCGCTACCAACTTCATACTCAGTAATAGTTAATTTAGAAATAAAATACTCTTTAAATAATAGAGTTTAATATGCTGACTTTTTAGAATAAATTCAGTAAAATATATTTCAATTACGGTATTAGTCTGAAATATTGAATTTTAGATTCTTTTGCTATCGTGAATTTATTCGATATTTAATTATCTGTATTACATTCTAAAACGGCAGTTGTTGTACAAGTATGATGTTGGTAAGTGAAAGAATATCGAGTTTTATATGTATTTGTTATATCCGAAAATTGAGCTTGTTGTAGTTTGATATTGAAATGTAAGTTTATATGTTGAGTATTTCAATAAAGTTTTGCTGGCCAGAAGCTCAAACAGACTTTTGTCTTTACAGCTCGATCCCCTACCCTCGCAAGCCAAGATTTTCAAACATGTAGCTGTATCTTCAAGTAACACCTCTTTCAAGAGGATTGAACTTCCTTTCTTCTCTCTCTCTCTCTCTCTCTCTCTCTCTCTCGGAATCGAGAAACGGATTGACTTAGAGTTTACGAAACAAATCTTCACGTAAAAGCTGGTGAAGAAAACACCTCTTCGTAAAACATACATACATGCAGACATACATACATACATACATACATACATTTTAAAATTGACGTCGATTGACCATTATTTGTAAACACGCGGAAATGTAATGTCATCTTACAGTACTTGTATAAATTATCTCTGAGTTGATGAAACAAACAGACATGCAATATAAACTGACGAGTATTTTGTTGTTGTTGTAGGGTTTAACGCCATTTTCTGCACAAGATAAGCTATACATGGCGGCCAGAATAACTGGTGGAGGAAGAACCCTGGAAAACCCAGTGAAGAACTACCGACCCAAGAGAAGCTACTGGCAGGCTTTCCCACGTACCCACGCTAGCCGAACCTTGGACTCGAACCCACTCAGAAACTGACGAGTAAACCAAGAAAGGTTATTAATAAATCTTCATAATGGGAACATTTTTCATTGATAGACTCAGCTTCATTCATTGAGATATATGGCGTTAACCATTGATAGACTCAGCTTTATTCACTGAGATATACGGCGTTAATCATTGATAGACTCAGCTTCATTCATTGAGATATACGGCATTAATCATTGATAGACTCAGCTTCATTCATTGAGATATACGGCGTTAATCATTGATAGACTCAGCTGCATTCATTGAGATATACGGTGTTAATCATTGATAGACTCAGCTTCATTCATTGAGATATACGGCGTTAATCATTGATAGACTCAGCCTCATTCACTGAGATATACGGCGTTACTCATTGGTAGACTCAGCCTCATTCATTGAGATATGCGGCGTTAATCGTTGGTAGACTCAGCCTCATTCATTGAGATATACGGCGTTAATCATTGATAGACTCAGCTTCATTCATTGAGATATACGGCGTTAGTCATTGATAGACTCCGCTTCATTCATTGAGATATACGGCATTAGTCATTGATAGACTCAGCTTCATTCATTGAGATATACGGCATTAGTCATCGATAGACTCAGCTTCATTCATTGAGATATACAGCGTTAATCATTGATAGACTCCGTTTCATTCATTGAGATATACGGCGCTAGTCATTGATAGACTCCGCTTCATTCATTGAGATATACAGTATTAGTCATTGATAGACTCAGCTTCATTCATTGAGATATACAGCGTTAATCATTAATAGACTCCGCTTCACTCACTGAGATATACGGCGTTAGTCATTGACAGACTCAGCTTCATTCATTGAGATATACGGCATTAATCATTGATAGACTCAGCTTCATTCATTGAGATATACAGCGTTAATCATTGACAGACTCCGTTTCATTCATTGAGATATACGGCGTTAGTCATCGATAGACTCAGCTTCATTCATTGAGATATACGGCATTAATCATTGTTAGACTCAGCCTCATTCATTCAGATATACGGCGTTAGCCATTGATAGACTCAGCTTCATTCATTGAGATATATGGCGTTAATCATTGATAGACTCAGCGAGATATACGGAATTAATCATTGATAGACTCAGCTTCATTCATTGAGATATACGGCGTTAATCATTGATAGACTCCGTTTCATTCATTGAGATATACGGCGCTAGTCATTGATAGACTCCGCTTCATTCATTGAGATATACAGCGTTAATCATTGACAGACTCCGCTTCACTCACTGAGATATACGGCGTTAGTCATTGACAGACTCAGCTTCATTCATTGAGATATACGGCATTAATCATTGGTAGACTCAGCCTCATTCATTGAGATATACGGCGTTAATCGTTGATAGACTCAGCCTCATTCATTGAGATATACGGCGTTAATCGTTGATAGACTCAGCCTCATTCATTGAGATATACGGCGTTAATCATTGATAGACTCCGCTTCACTCATTGAGATATACGGTACTAATCATTGATAGACTCAGCTTCATTCATTGAGATATACAGCGTTAGTCATTGATAGACTCCGTTTCATTCATTGAGATATACAGTATTAGTCATTGATAGACTCAGCTTCATTCATTGAGATATACAGCGTTAATCATTGACAGACTCCGCTTCACTCACTGAGATATACGGCGTTAGTCATTGACAGACTCAGCTTCATTCATTGAGATATACGGCATTAATCATTGTTAGACTCAGCCTCATTCATTCAGATATACGGCGTTAGCCATTGATAGACTCCGATTCATTCATTGAGATATATGGCGTTAATCATTGATAGACTCAGCGAGATATACGGAATTAATCATTGATAGACTCAGCTTCATTCATTGAGATATACGGCGTTAATCATTGATAGACTCAGCTTCATTCATTGAGATATACGGCGTTAATCATTGATAGACTCAGTTTCATTCATTGAGATATACGGCGTTAATCATTGATAGACTCAGCCTCAATCATTGAGATATACGGCGTTAATCATTGATAGACTCAGCCTCATTCACTGAGATATACGGCGTTACTCACTGGTAGACTCAGCCTCATTCATTGAGATATGCGGCGTTAATCGTTGGTAGACTCAGCCTCATTCATTGAGATATACGGCGTTAATCATTGATAGACTCAGCTTCATTCATTGAGATATACGGCATTAGTCATTGATAGACTCAGCTTCATTCACTGAGATATACGGCATTAATCATTGATAGACTCAGCTTCATTCATTGAGATATACAGCGTTAATCATTGATAGACTCCGTTTCATTCATTGAGATATACGGCGCTAGTCATTGATAGACTCCGCTTCATTCATTGAGATATACAGTATTAGTCATTGATAGACTCAGCTTCATTCATTGAGATATACAGCGTTAATCATTGATAGACTCCGCTTCACTCATAGAGATATACGGCTTTAGTCATTGACAGACTCAGCTTCATTCATTGAGAAATACGGCATTACTCATTGATTGACTCAGCTTCATTCATTGAGATATACAGCGTTAATCATTGACAGACTCCGTTTCATTCATTGAGATATACGGCGTTAATCATTGATAGACTCAGCTTCATTCACTGAGATATACAGCGTTAATCATTGATAGACTCAGCGAGATATACGGTGTTAATCAATGATAGACTCAGCCTCATTCATTGAGATATACGGCGTTACTCATTGGTAGACTCAGCCTCATTCATTGAGATATACGGCTTTAATCGTTGATAGACTCAGCCTCATTCATTGAGATATACGGCGTTAATCATTGATAGACTCCGCTTCACTCATTGAGATATACGGTACTAATCATTGATAGACTCAGCTTCATTCATTGAGATATACAGCGTTAGTCATTGATAGACTCCGTTTCATTCATTGAGATATACGGTATTAGTCATTGATAGACTCAGCTTCATTCATTGAGATATACGGCATTAATCATTGATAGACTCAGCTTCATTCATTGAGATATACAGCGTTAATCATTGATAGACTCCGTTTCATTCATTGAGATATACGGCGTTAATCATTGATAGACTCAGCTTCATTCATTGAGATATACGGTGCTAGTCATTGATAGACTCCGCTTGATTCATTGAGATATACAGCATTAGTCATTGATAGACTCAGCTTCATTCATTGAGATATATAGTATCAGTCATTGATAGACTCAGCTTCATTCATTGAGATATACAGCGTTAATCATTGATAGACTCAGCGAGATATACGGCTTTAATCAATGATAGACTCAGCCTCATTCATTGAGATATACGGCGTTAATCATTGATAGACTCCGCTTCACTCATTGAGATATACGGCGTTAATCATTGATAGACTCCGTTTCATTCATTGAGATATACGGCGTTAATCATTGATAGACTCAGCTTCATTCATTGAGATATACGGCGCTAGTCATTGATAGACTCCGCTTCATTCATTGAGATATACAGTATTAGTCATTTATAGACTCAGCTTCATTCATTGAGATATACAGCGTTAATCATTGATAGACTCCGCTTCACTCATTGAGATATACGGCGTTAGTCATTGACAGACTCAGCTTCATTCATTGAGAAATACGGCATTACTCATTGATTGACTCAGCTTCATTCATTGAGATATACAGCGTTAATCATTGACAGACTCCGTTTCATTCATTGAGATATACGGCGTTAATCATTGATAGACTCAGCTTCATTCATTGAGATATACGGCGTTAGTCATTGATAGACTCAGCTTCATTCATTGAGATATACGGCATTAATCATTGATAGACTCAGCTTCATTCATTGAGATATACAGCGTTAATCATTGATAGACTCAGCGAGATATACGGCGTTAATCAATGATAGACTCAGCCTCATTCATTGAGATATACGGCGTTACTCATTGGTAGACTCAGCCTCATTCATTGAGATATACGGCGTCAATCGTTGATAGACTCAGCCTCATTCATTGAGATATACGGCGTTAATCATTGATAGACTCCGCTTCACTCATTGAGATATACGGTACTAATCATTGATAGACTCAGCTTCATTCATTGAGATATAGAGCGTTAGTCATTGATAGACTCCGTTACATTCATTGAGATATACGGTATTAGTCATTGATAGACTCAGCTTCATTCATTGAGATATACGTCATTAATCATTGATAGACTCAGCTTCATTCATTGAGATATACAGCGTTAATCATTGATAGACTCCGTTTCATTCATTGAGATATATGGCGTTAATCATTGATAGACTCAGCTTCATTCATTGAGATATACGGCGTTAATCATTGATAGACTCCGTTTCATTCATTGAGATATACGGCGCTACTCATTGATAGACTCCGCTTCATTCATTGAGATATACAGCGTTAATCATTGACAGACTCCGCTTCACTGACTGAGATATACGGCGTTAGTCATTGACAGACTCCGCTTCATTCATTGAGATATACGGCATTAATCATTGGTAGACTCAGCCTCATTCATTGAGATATACGGCGTTAATCGTTGATAGACTCAGCCTCATTCATTGAGATATACGGCGTTAATCGTTGATAGACTCCGCCTCATTCATTGAGATATACGGCGTTAATCATTGATAGACTCCGCTTCACTCATTGAGATATACGGTACTAATCATTGATAGACTCCGCTTCATTCATTGAGATATACAGCGTTAGTCATTGATAGACTCCGTTTCATTCATTGAGATATACAGTATTAGTCATTGATAGACTCAGCTTCATTCATTGAGATATACAGCGTTAATCATTGACAGACTCCGCTTCACTCACTGAGATATACGGCGTTAGTCATTGACAGACTCAGCTTCATTCATTGAGATATACGGCATTAATCATTGTTAGACTCAGCCTCATTCATTCAGATATACGGCGTTAGCCATTGATAGACTCCGCTTCATTCATTGAGATATATGGCGTTAATCATTGATAGACTCAGCGAGATATACGGAATTAATCATTGATAGACTCAGCTTCATTCATTGAGATATACGGCGTTAATCATTGATAGACTCAGCTTCATTCATTGAGATATACGGCGTTAATCATTGATAGACTCAGTTTCATTCATTGAGATATACGGCGTTAATCATTGATAGACTCAGCCTCAATCATTGAGATATACGGCGTTAATCATTGATAGACTCAGCCTCATTCACTGAGATATACGGCGTTACTCACTGGTAGACTCAGCCTCATTCATTGAGATATGCGGCGTTAATCGTTGGTAGACTCAGCCTCATTCATTGAGATATACGGCGTTAATCATTGATAGACTCAGCTTCATTCATTGAGATATACGGCGTTAGTCATTGATAGACTCCGCTTCATTCATTGGGATATACGGCATTAGTCATTGATAGACTCAGCTTCATTCACTGAGATATACGGCATTAATCATTGATAGACTCAGCTTCATTCATTGAGATATACAGCGTTAATCATTGATAGACTCCGTTTCATTCATTGAGATATACGGCGCTAGTCATTGATAGACTCCGCTTCATTCATTGAGATATACAGTATTAGTCATTGATAGACTCAGCTTCATTCATTGAGATATACAGCGTTAATCATTGATAGACTCCGCTTCACTCATAGAGATATACGGCTTTAGTCATTGACAGACTCAGCTTCATTCATTGAGAAATACGGCATTACTCATTGATTGACTCAGCTTCATTCATTGAGATATACAGCGTTAATCATTGACAGACTCCGTTTCATTCATTGAGATATACGGCGTTAATCATTGATAGACTCAGCTTCATTCACTGAGATATACAGCGTTAATCATTGATAGACTCAGCGAGATATACGGTGTTAATCAATGATAGACTCAGCCTCATTCATTGAGATATACGGCGTTACTCATTGGTAGACTCAGCCTCATTCATTGAGATATACGGCGTTAATCGTTGATAGACTCAGCCTCATTCATTGAGATATACGGCGTTAATCATTGATAGACTCCGCTTCACTCATTGAGATATACGGTACTAATCATTGATAGACTCAGCTTCATTCATTGAGATATACAGCGTTAGTCATTGATAGACTCCGTTTCATTCATTGAGATATACGGTATTAGTCATTGATAGACTCAGCTTCATTCATTGAGATATACGGCATTAATCATTGATAGACTCAGCTTCATTCATTGAGATATACAGCGTTAATCATTGATAGACTCCGTTTCATTCATTGAGATATACGGCGTTAATCATTGATAGACTCAGCTTCATTCATTGAGATATACGGTGCTAGTCATTGATAGACTCCGCTTGATTCATTGAGATATACAGTATTAGTCATTGATAGACTCAGCTTCATTCATTGAGATATATAGTATTAGTCATTGATAGACTCAGCTTCATTCATTGAGATATACAGCGTTAATCATTGATAGACTCAGCGAGATATACGGCTTTAATCAATGATAGACTCAGCCTCATTCATTGAGATATACGGCGTTAATCATTGATAGACTCCGCTTCACTCATTGAGATATACGGCGTTAATCATTGATAGACTCCGTTTCATTCATTGAGATATACGGCGTTAATCATTGATAGACTCAGCTTCATTCATTGAGATATACGGCGCTAGTCATTGATAGACTCCGCTTCATTCATTGAGATATACAGTATTAGTCATTTATAGACTCAGCTTCATTCATTGAGATATACAGCGTTAATCATTGATAGACTCCGCTTCACTCATTGAGATATACGGCGTTAGTCATTGACAGACTCAGCTTCATTCATTGAGAAATACGGCATTACTCATTGATTGACTCAGCTTCATTCATTGAGATATACAGCGTTAATCATTGACAGACTCCGTTTCATTCATTGAGATATACGGCGTTAATCATTGATAGACTCAGCTTCATTCATTGAGATATACGGCGTTAGTCATTGATAGACTCAGCTTCATTCATTGAGATATACGGCATTAATCATTGATAGACTCAGCTTCATTCATTGAGATATACAGCGTTAATCATTGATAGACTCAGCGAGATATACGGCGTTAATCAATGATAGACTCAGCCTCATTCATTGAGATATACGGCGTTACTCATTGGTAGACTCAGCCTCATTCATTGAGATATACGGCGTCAATCGTTGATAGACTCAGCCTCATTCATTGAGATATACGGCGTTAATCATTGATAGACTCCGCTTCACTCATTGAGATATACGGTACTAATCATTGATAGACTCAGCTTCATTCATTGAGATATAGAGCGTTAGTCATTGATAGACTCCGTTTCATTCATTGAGATATACGGTATTAGTCATTGATAGACTCAGCTTCATTCATTGAGATATACGTCATTAATCATTGATAGACTCAGCTTCATTCATTGAGATATACAGCGTTATTCATTGATAGACTCCGTTTCATTCATTGAGATATATGGCGTTAATCATTGATAGACTCAGCTTCATTCATTGAGATATACGGCGTTAATCATTGATAGACTCCGTTTCATTCATTGAGATATACGGCGCTAGTCATTGATAGACTCCGCTTCATTCATTGAGATATACAGCGTTAATCATTGACAGACTCCGCTTCACTCACTGAGATATACGGCGTTAGTCATTGACAGACTCAGCTTCATTCATTGAGATATACGGCATTAATCATTGGTAGACTCAGCCTCATTCATTGAGATATACGGCGTTAATCGTTGATAGACTCAGCCTCATTCATTGAGATATACGGCGTTAATCGTTGATAGACTCAGCCTCATTCATTGAGATATACGGCGTTAATCATTGATAGACTCCGCTTCACTCATTGAGATATACGGTACTAATCATTGATAGACTCAGCTTCATTCATTGAGATATACAGCGTTAGTCATTGATAGACTCCGTTTCATTCATTGAGATATACAGTATTAGTCATTGATAGACTCAGCTTCATTCATTGAGATATACAGCGTTAATCATTGACAGACTCCGCTTCACTCACTGAGATATACGGCGTTAGTCATTGACAGACTCAGCTTCATTCATTGAGATATACGGCATTAATCATTGTTAGACTCAGCCTCATTCATTCAGATATACGGCGTTAGCCATTGATAGACTCCGCTTCATTCATTGAGATATATGGCGTTAATCATTGATAGACTCAGCGAGATATACGGAATTAATCATTGATAGACTCAGCTTCATTCATTGAGATATACGGCGTTAATCATTGATAGACTCAGCTTCATTCATTGAGATATACGGCGTTAATCATTGATAGACTCAGTTTCATTCATTGAGATATACGGCGTTAATCATTGATAGACTCAGCCTCAATCATTGAGATATACGGCGTTAATCATTGATAGACTCAGCCTCATTCACTGAGATATACGGCGTTACTCACTGGTAGACTCAGCCTCATTCATTGAGATATGCGGCGTTAATCGTTGGTAGACTCAGCCTCATTCATTGAGATATACGGCGTTAATCATTGATAGACTCAGCTTCATTCATTGAGATATACGGCGTGAGTCATTGATAGACTCCGCTTCATTCATTGAGATATACGGCATTAGTCATTGATAGACTCAGCTTCATTCACTGAGATATACGGCATTAATCATTGATAGACTCAGCTTCATTCATTGAGATATACAGCGTTAATCATTGATAGACTCCGTTTCATTCATTGAGATATACGGCGCTAGTCATTGATAGACTCCGCTTCATTCATTGAGATATACAGTATTAGTCATTGATAGACTCAGCTTCATTCATTGAGATATACAGCGTTAATCATTGATAGACTCCGCTTCACTCATAGAGATATACGGCTTTAGTCATTGACAGACTCAGCTTCATTCATTGAGAAATACGGCATTACTCATTGATTGATTCAGCTTCATTCATTGAGATATACAGCGTTAATCATTGACAGACTCCGTTTCATTCATTGAGATATACGGCGTTAATCATTGATAGACTCAGCTTCATTCACTGAGATATACAGCGTTGATCATTGATAGACTCAGCGAGATATACGGTGTTAATCAATGATAGACTCAGCCTCATTCATTGAGATATACGGCGTTACTCATTGGTAGACTCAGCCTCATTCATTGAGATATACGGCGTTAATCGTTGATAGACTCAGCCTCATTCATTGAGATATACGGCGTTAATCATTGATAGACTCCGCTTCACTCATTGAGATATACGGTACTAATCATTGATAGACTCAGCTTCATTCATTGAGATATACAGCGTTAGTCATTGATAGACTCCGTTTCATTCATTGAGGTATACGGTATTAGTCATTGATAGACTCAGCTTCATTCATTGAGATATACGGCATTAATCGTTGATAGACTCAGCTTCATTCATTGAGATATACAGCGTTAATCATTGATAGACTCCGTTTCATTCATTGAGATATACGGCGTTAATCATTGATAGACTCAGCTTCATTCATTGAGATATACGGTGCTAGTCATTGATAGACTCCGCTTGATTCATTGAGATATACAGTATTAGTCATTGATAGACTCAGCTTCATTCATTGAGATATATAGTATTAGTCATTGATAGACTCAGCTTCATTCATTGAGATATACAGCGTTAATCATTGATAGACTCAGCGAGATATACGGCTTTAATCAATGATAGACTCAGCCTCATTCATTGAGATATACGGCGTTAATCATTGATAGACTCCGCTTCACTCATTGAGATATACGGCGTTAATCATTGATAGACTCCGTTTCATTCATTGAGATATACGGCGTTAATCATTGATAGACTCAGCTTCATTCATTGAGATATACGGCGCTAGTCATTGATAGACTCAGCTTCATTCATTGAGAAATACGGCATTACTCATTGATTGACTCAGCTTCATTCATTGAGATATACAGTATTAGTCATTGATAGACTCAGCTTCATTCATTGAGATATACAGCGTTAATCATTGATAGACTCCGCTTCACTCATTGAGATATACGGCGTTAGTCATTGACAGACTCAGCTTCATTCATTGAGAAATACGGCATTACTCATTGATTGACTCAGCTTCATTCATTGAGATATACAGCGTTAATCATTGACAGACTCCGTTTCATTCATTGAGATATACGGCGTTAATCATTGATAGACTCAGCTTCATTCATTGAGATATACGGCGTTAGTCATTGATAGACTCAGCTTCATTCATTGAGATATACGGCATTAATCATTGATAGACTCAGCTTCATTCATTGAGATATACAGCGTTAATCATTGATAGACTCAGCGAGATATACGGCGTTAATCAATGATAGACTCAGCCTCATTCATTGAGATATACGGCGTTACTCATTGGTAGACTCAGCCTCATTCATTGAGATATACGGCGTCAATCGTTGATAGACTCAGCCTCATTCATTGAGATATACGGCGTTAATCATTGATAGACTCCGCTTCACTCATTGAGATATACGGTACTAATCATTGATAGACTCAGCTTCATTCATTGAGATATAGAGCGTTAGTCATTGATAGACTCCGTTTCATTCATTGAGATATACGGTATTAGTCATTGATAGACTCAGCTTCATTCATTGAGATATACGTCATTAATCATTGATAGACTCAGCTTCATTCATTGAGATATACAGCGTTAATCATTGATAGACTCCGTTTCATTCATTGAGATATACGGCGTTAATCATTGATAGACTCCGCTTCATTCATTGAGATATACAGTATTAGTCATTGATAGACTCAGCTTCATTCATTGAGATATACAGCGTTAATCATTGATGGACTCAGCGAGATATACGGCTTTAATCAATGATAGACTCAGCCTCATTCATTGAGATATACGGCGTTAATCATTGATAGACTCCGCTTCACTCATTGAGATATACGGCATTAATCATTGATAGACTCCGCTTCACTCATTGAGATATACGGCATTAATCATTGATAGACTCCGCTTGATTCATTGAGATATACGGCGTTAATCATTGCTAGATACAGCTTCATTCATTGAGATATACGGCGTTAGTCATTGCTAGACACAGCTTTAATCGTGTTTATATACAACTTTAGTCAAACTGTCTTAAGAACAATTCTGCGTTTTTATACCAGTGTCGTCCAAATGATGATATAAACAATGCTACGAGTTGATTTATAGACGTGTTTTTAAAAAATGAACACAACTGAAGAAGAAAAAACGATTATTTCTGCAGACGAATTTTAAAATGTTCAGCTAGAAAAAACTGCAGACTAATAACCGCAGGTTTTGTATGGATATAGAAAGTGTGCGATACAGTTCTCTGTTTCTCGCTGTCTCTGTGTCTCGATTTGACTAAACTCTAAAATGACGAAGAGCATTACAGAACAAGATTCTCACAAATATTTAATGCCAAATATAAATTTTACATTTACTAAAAATTGCTTTTGCTTGTATTGAAAAGCAGTGCACACACACATACATACACACATACACATATTGAAGTATCTGTGAAATAGGGGTACAATGATACACCCAAAACCTATATTGCCCTATACCAAACCCATACTGCAGTACGTATTGCAATGCAGTAATATTTAATGAAAAAATAAAATAATCACTGTAACATTTACTACGCGAAACAAACATCTCTAAAAAAATGTTACCTTGTAAGAATTCAACATGAAACAAATCTGCAAACAACCGAAACCAGTGAAATTATCAGCAAACAGTAATCTCACTGACATTTCTAGTATGTCTGATTAAAAATTCCCACACTGCAAATTTTGCTTTTTTGTTGCTAATAATTTTTGAAATCCATTTGTTGAAAAATAAAATAAATTATTGAAAAATAAAATACAGGTCTACACGTCTGTCAACAAATTTGAAAAATGAATCTATATTAATTGATATTTGGAGACAAGAATAGGAAATTAATGTGATGTCAATTCTTTGATCTGACCGACCATGTATTTCACACATCAGATGAAGCCGCTGTTCGTTTAAATGTCTTTTTTCTGCTTCTCTTTCTTCACAGCAGATGTTGCATGCCTTGTTGTATGTACATTCCGGGCATGGGAAACAAAAATTATTTGAGAGGAATTGATGTATTTACGAACGCGGATTCTTGAGTACTGCTCATTTAGTGTCATTACGAACGCGGACTCTTGAGTACTATTCATTTAGTGTCATTACGAACACGGACTCTTGAGTACTGTTCATTTAGTGTCATTACGAACGCGGACTCTTGAGTACTGTTCATTTAGTGTCATTACGAACAGGATATAAATACCAGAGGCAAGGTGAAGTATGGGATTATTATCAAGAACTGGAAAAATATCCCCTGGTTTGAACTTGCCATCCACCCCGCGCCCCACCCACCCCAAGTTAAACTTTTCCCGAATTAAGGTAATGTGCATCTCGTTTTACATTCTCTTGCAATCTCGTGCAATCTCGTGCGAGACATGCATCTAGTAAAGGAAGAAAATATGGTTCTTGAATTACATTAAAAATGAGTGCAGTATGCACAGATTTGAAGAAAAAAAGACAGTGAAAAAAAATCGCGGTACAGAGTTCCATGTTGCGCTATGTATTGCTAGAGCAACAAACCATACTATATCGTTACACCCCTACTATCAATCTAAATGTGCATGAGTTATTACAAGTAATAGGTGTGCCAGTGATTTTAGTTACCCTTGATTTTAACCCAGTAAGATACAGAGTAAATTTCGATATAGCCATGGCTAAACTAGCATTTGCAATTATAATGTCAGACAATTATATCAATCATTTCGAAATAGAATATTTTACTAGTAAAGAAAGTTATAACGAGTTAATGATGACAATATAATTCGAACCTCCAGAGTCTTAGATATCAGTTTCTCTAGTCATATAGGTTTGTTATATATTCAAAAATTTTAATGGATTTTAAACACTGTCAATGGTATTCGAGGTGCAGTGCCCAAAACAATGAGATTTTAGATTTATACTGATAGGACATGTTAATTTTCTTATTATTCATTTTTTTAATGATCGACAGGAATTATATAGGTGGTGGTTTTTTTTTGTTTGTTTGCTTTTATTTTTATTTTTATTTTTTTTTAACTTACACACCTAAAACATGACACGTACACCCGTACACATATACATCTGATTGGCAACGTAATTACTTATCCTAAAACATTTCGCATACTTCCAAGATGTAACTAGATAACATTTTTGAAAAGTATTTCAGCACCTTTTCCACTCAAGTTCTTATGCTTTCAAAATTTACATCTTTAATGTACAATCAGGTATAAATTTACTTTTTCTATTTTACTTAACTAGCATTTGGCGCTTATAAAATGTGTTCTAGATAACGTTCATTTTTCATAAATTTCTGAATAAAAAGATTTTCCCGTTTTATCAAGTACCCAACACATTTCTAATTGCAGGTTCCAAAGTGATGCAAAAGTATCAATGACAGGTGCGAGTTAATGCGTCTCATTCGCCATATTAGCTACACGGGGATCAATATTGACAAGAATGAAGCTTTTAACTCTGAGTGAATGACTAAGTGAATATTTCCTTTTCACAAATGTCGCATATGGTCCATAGCCAAAACTTATAGGATACGACATTGTGATAAAATGTTTTATTTTTGCGCTTTTCGCGACCAGGTAAGAAATTGTTAAACTTTAACTCCTAGGGCAACTTTAAGAACGAAATACAAGTTAAGATTGTTATTAAATAAATAACTAAAGAAATACTACTACTACAACCACTACTACTAATAATAAAGAAAATAACCATAATTAGAAACAACAGTATTAATTTTAAATTGCGAAAAATTGAATCAGCAGAGGAAAAATATTGTGTTGTTAGCTAGAGTCTAGTAATGTTTACGTGTATGACGGTTCCCAAGCATACCTGAAAATGTTTACGTGTATGACGGTTCCCAAGCATACCTGAAGATGTTTACGTGTATGACGGTTATCAAGCATGCCTGAAGATGTTTACGTGTGTGACGGTTCCAAAGCATGCCTGAAGATGTTTACGTGTATGACGGTTACCAAGCATGCCTGAAGATGTTTACGTGTATGACGGTTACCAAGCGTGCCTGAAGATGGTTACGTGTATGACGGTTACCAAGAATGCCTGAAGATGGTTACGTTTATGACGGTTACCAAGCATACCTGAAGATGTTTACGTGTATGACGGTTACCAAGCATGCCTGAAGATGGTTACGTGTATGACGGTTCCCAAGCATGCCTGAAGAAAAGGACAATGGTTTGATTGTTTTGGCTTAAACAACAACTTTTGCGATCGATGTCATGTTGCATTTGTCAGCCAGAAGTAGCTTCGCATAAACACATATTTTCACTAGAAAAAAGAAGGAACATACAGTGGCACTAATTTAATAACAAAAATATAATTCTAACTTCACTTTGACTCTCACGAACTAGGAATTCAATGCGATCATACAAAGCTCACGTGAAAGGTAAACATTTTTCAATAAGTGATTAGTTGAACGTCACTTTTCTTTTCTTTTATTGTCAAATATTTTATTTGAGACCATATGAAATTATTTTTGTATTTTTGTTAATTGGTCATTAGTAACGGGTAAAAGTACTTATATACTGTATGTATAATGAGACTCATTGTAATATCCCTTAACATTCTAGCTAGTGTAACACATACTAAATTTGCATTCTCGTCCCTACATGCCTAATGAAATTCATAAGACACCATGGAGAAAATAAAATTTACTTGTCTCATTGGAATGAAGCAGTCATTCAGTCAGTCGTTCAATTAGTCAGCCAGTCTGTCTGTCTGTTTGTCTGTCTGTGTATGTATGTATGTATGTATGTATGTATGAGTTTGTATATGTGTGTGTTTGTGTATGTGTGCCCACTGAGTATCCCAAAGCACTTCAGTTCCAGTGGCGGCAAAACCGTGACTTTCACCGAAAGCAAACCGTTTACCCTAACTAAAATATGAATGAAAAATGCTAACTTTAGCAGTATAAACAAATAGCACGCTCTTTTTGTCAATATTCTTATTCAACCATGAGTTGTTAATGATGTCAAGATTAAAGTATTAATACTCTAGTGTGTGTAGATTCTATCCATCTTGTAAAACGTGCGATGACACAAAACTACATACAGATGAATTTCCTCAAAAATTACTTTGTTAGTTCTGCAAATCCAATTGTCATGACCATGTCATTGAAAAACTAATATACAATGAAATTATACTGTATGAAATTTGCATATTGAGATCAACGGACTATATAGCAAATACTAAAATTACTATTGTTAGTAGATGTGTATTGCGCGTAATTCACAATTTATTGGAAAACATAAGGAAAACTAGAAAATTAGAGTCCACATGAAGAATGATTGGCCCTGGTGGCGCCGAGTGGTTTAAAGCGCTCCCCTTTACAGATAATTCGTACGACCATCTCTATCCGCGTCAACTTGAGTCTCGGCTCGATCAGCGTGGGCACGTGAGTAAGTTTGCCAATAGTGTATCTTGGGTCGATGGTTTTTCCCTGGACTCTTCCTTCACCAGATGTACTGGCAACCATGTATAGCCTATCACGTGCTGATAAATGGCGTTGAAAACACACACACACACACACACACACACACACACACACGAATTTGCATTGATCGAGAGACACGGTCACCTGGCGTTTTTTTAAATTACTCTAAAGAAGGATCCCACTTGTTACTTATGACCTTTTTGATAATTTCCTTTGAAAAATTTGTGATACCAGAAAATTTACTTGACTTACCTGCCGGAAAACTGCATGAAACCATTGACCAGCCTTGTGAGGATTGGCATTCATCTAAGCAAAACTTACGTATGAGTCAATAAACATTTGTTTGCATTATCAATATTTAATAAACAGAATCCTCTTGCAGCTCGTTTGTACATACATACATTGCATCCACAATAGTATACATGAAACAGAACAATGCGATGCAGTTCTATAAGGTACTATGAAGCCCTGAAAACCACATACAACTGGTTAAGTGATTCTAGGACACACGGTACTAATTCAACTCTAATAGTAAACATATGGAAACACCATCATATTCAAAATTCAATAACTTAAAATTTCTGGGTGCTGATGATGAGACCTATAATTCTCCATGCACATCTAACCTTGATGTAAGCTTATGTGTGGAGAACACCATATGACCCGCGGCATTTTGTTTACATACATGTGCATGAAACACATGTTATTGATTCTGCACCAAATGAATCAGGTGCTACTTTCATTACAGAGTACTCCTGAGTCAAGCCTGTAAGAATGCTAAAATTGAATCAGTAGAAATTTGTCTATATTTTTGTTAAATTACATATAGGATAAGCTCTCAAAAAATATTTTTCCTAAAATTTTAATTTTTATTATTAACCAATTATGGACCACCAAACCCGTAAATACTCTATTATTTCTTCACAAATTCACCCATTTCTAGACTGGTTCACAGTTCTTCCGTATAAATGAGTACCGTGTGTCCTCTATGGAGGTCCACAAGCGGAGAATAAGCTTCAACTGCCGTTGTCTTATGACAGTAGCGGACATTAAAGCGTGCGCCATATTGTGTACGGAAGTAGAATGCGATTTTTTGACATGTTGAATATTGAGTTTTATTTAAAGTGTAAGCGTACATATATGAGAATAAAAATGTCTTACATTAGAATTGTAAAACGATTCAATTAGAAAATTATAAACATCAAAGTAAAGTATATTTTAATTAAAGACGGAGCACAAACCAAAAATAAAAAATAATGCAAATACCAAATTGTATCCATAAAGTTTTTTATATTTCCATGTTCCTTGTCTATTGCTTCATAAACAAAAATAATTGGTATATTAGCTTTATTCACAAAAGTAAGGGCAAGCCAATTAGATTTCTTCGATATCACCAACTTAGTCAAAATATTACTTATTAATATATTGTTATATTGCAATATTTTGCAACAAAGCACATTTATATAAACTTGAAATTTGTTTCCAGAATTAAATGATTCATCTTTCCTATACACTTGCTACTCATTTTTCATTTTGCATTATGCAATGATTTGTCATGCAGAAACTCCGAATTCATAGGGTCACGTGGTCATTATTGGAATTCAGATACTAAAATACGCCATGTAACCACTGGGACTTTCTTTCAGAAACTGAAAATGTCATGTATCTTTGACTGCATTTATACAATATCATTTTTCAATTAGATACACGTTTAGCTTTGTGATCGGGAAACCATACGTTGAAATTAAATTTAACGTAAATCCTCCTTTGAAAAAAATCGAATCTTATTGAATAAGAAGATGGGTTGAACAATTAAACTGACTATCGTTAAGTCGCGTTATAAATCATTTATTGGATACAAAATTAAGTCGATATTTTGTTCCAGTACCTGGCTGCTATCACAGAAGGAATAATTGCTCTTGGTTCTCGCCGTATAGTAACTATACCTAACACAATAGCTTTTTTTTTTTTACAGTTCCAATTAAAACATTTGCATGTACCATGAACGGGCACACAACCAAACGGAAACAGAATTATTAATTTGCAGTTAATCTGTATTCCGACTAAATGTCGCAAGCCATGCCCCTTTATTGCAGTTGCCTGTGTCGAGCTTTTTTCGTATTTCATGAGTAGATACGCCGTCAACTAACGTACGTAAGAACTCATTACACATTAGCTCGGTTTATCGATCGATATATGACTGTGTGTGAAAGAGAAACATTGATTGTCTCATTCAAACAGCGTAAAAGGCCATGTTAGGTCCCAAATATCATGACTATATTACATGCGAGCGCAGTGAATGTTTACGCCCTGGTATGCATAATGTGAAAACAAGAAAATATCTGCACAGGAGGCCACGAAGAATAAAAGGAACGTGGCGGATCGTCTTCCGTGGCTTGCGACGATGAATCCGACTACGATGTGGTCTTAAAAATATAGAGTTATTTATTTTCCTTTTATATGTAAAGACCAGATATATTTCATCGCTTGGTAGAAGAGAAATGTCATAATTTAACGAGTTGTTTGTTACTCACGCACGAGAAGATTATTTTTTTGGTTGGTAATATTATACTAAACTTGATCTTGAATACATGGATGGATGGATCATATCTCTCTTGAACACCCCCCTCCCCCATTACGTAAATTCACCTCGCTTTCATAGGTTGATCATATTAATATCAGTGGTAGGATGGAGATGACATAGCACGTAGCAGTAAATTATATTTGTGAACTATTTGACTTGTCTGACCATAAAGCAAGTCCTATTCAGCAATCCATCAGAGCGGGTTTATCATTGTCGTCAAGTTGGTAAGTGGACACAACTTAATAGCAACGCGAACGGAGTCGAGTCAGATTTCTTCAGCAACAAATAATTTCCATGTCTGAAAGGTAATGCAGTTTCCATGCATTTGTTCTAGCTCACACAGTGCTCGTATTCTTGCTATAGGTATAACTTCTGGGGGTGCACTTAGGATATATTTGTCACATGATGAAAATACAGGAACGAAAAGCATACGAAAGTTATTTCTCTGATAATTTTCTATATTTTGCACTTTTATATTGTTAGAGAGAACAATAAGAGTTGAACCAGTGTTTGTATATGGGCAACGGCACCTATCACATCTGCGTCATCCCCGCACCCCCCCCCCCCCCCCCCCCCCGGCACGCAGCTAACTAAATAATCTGGTCCACCACATTAGGGCTCTCTTTGAAAAAGACTGCACCAAATTAAAGCACACAAGTATCATCTCTAAACAAAGACGGAACAATGTAGAAGGCAAGGGCTCGACGTGCTCAAAAACTCACCACTAGGGTTTAAGCACTATAGGAACAAAACCACTGGACCTATATAAAAAAGCAGTGCAAATGAATTAAATTATAGTTACAAATTCAAATCTATATACTAAATAAGTAGGAAAGGGGCTTTCCCTCAATCGTACATTTTAAGCTTGGTGTCATGATACTATAAAGATTGTTTATACACAGAATGCCACCATAGCAGGAGCACGAGAGAGAGAGAGAGAGAGAGAGGCTCATACATGTTTTGCTCTGAGTGAGCGAAAAGAACGTGCTTGTCATGGGGAATGTATACATCTATCCCTTCAGACCCACACAGATGTAATAAATACATCACATCAAATTCAATTCTTTCATAATTTTGTAATATATATGAATGTGGGTTTGTATTTATAATACACTTCCACTTTCTAGCGTTAACATATTTGAGCCAAGCTATATGAATTTAAGGACAAACTGACATTTATAAACGTGTATTGTGTTGCATATAAGAATACTAACTCTGAGAACATCTTCATAGTTCAGCATCCGTGTGCTGTACAAAAATATGGACTCAGTATAAAATACAGAATCCTTACTGTGAAATATACCAAGACAGAGCCGTCAGTAAACCGAAAGGTCTTGTAGCTTGAATAGTTTCCTAGTCAAAAAACGTCCTTCCATTTAATAAAACTGGATCAAACTTCTCTAACACCAAACATTTAATATGAGAGAGAGAGAGAGAGAGAGAGAGAGAGCTTTAGCATCTATTGTTACGCATATTATTACAGACGAATCAATGATTATTGATTGATTTTTCAGTTGGTCGGTTTACTGACCGATCGTTTATTTCATCAGTACATGTTAGATCCAGCATCTCTTTTAAGCAGGACATTTTATATGTAAAATTTATGAAGGAAAAGATATTTGATAATTCTGAAACTGTACATTTGTGAAAGGGTTTGTGTCATGATGAACCAGTTAAAACGTAAAGGACAATTTACCATAACATGCTTGCTTACGTAAGATATATAGTTACGTGAAACAGTAAACTTGGAATAGATCCTGAATTGTTCCATAATTGATAAATGCATTAAACTTTATATTTAATTCTATCTTTAATTCTATCTATAAAGCAGATTGTTTCTTTTATATTTATATCGAACGTGTGGTTTGCCCACTATATTGGGCTGACGTTTAAGCTCCTGAAACATGTAATCCACTTATCCCAATGTCCATATGTAGTCATCAGCGACACTGACATAATAAACAAAATCAGCCTTTAACTGTAGTATGTAATTTCTCATTAAGCTTTTGAAGCTTTGAACTCATAATAAGCTACATGTACTTTTGACTTGTGTTAATAGAAAGTTGAGAGAATTCCAAATTTGTTCTGGCTTGCGTGAATATAATCTAACCATTATATGAACAAAAATAAGTTTTACATACAATGTATATCAGATATTTAGTCGTGCAATTATTGATACGTAACACAACAGTCAAGCGTCGAAGAATATGTACGAACTGAACGGCAGATGATGGACGGAATTCATCAAGCTCGATAATAAATTTGTTTTCAGCCCTGTGATGTCCCCGTGAAAGTAGGGTAACCATTCATTTTCCTCCATTCTAAGTACGCTTGTAGCTGTTGGACGCACTCTTTAGTAAAACATGCAACGGCTATCATATCTGAATCAGCTTGCTTCCGGGTCCTGGTAAGGCTCTGACCTCGACTTTTAGCATCCATAAAGTCCGGAAATGAGCTGAATTTCCATGGAAGCCTGAATTGAGGAGCAACCTGTACTATGTCTCCTTGTATAGCCCTGCCAAATGTTTCCCTGAGCCCAGTAAACAGCAGTACAGCCACTAGAACTGCCATGATTCGATCTAAAAGTACATAATACTCATTTAGCTTTTTTAAATATCGCAATTTAAGTTTAAAACATGGTGGATAGCTATTGACAAAAAATAAAGATAACGAAAGCATTAAAATATAATTGTTTTGTCTTCTTTTCAGACCATTATTATCGTTTCATTTCATAAAATACTTCGTAGTTCCTCTCTCTCTCTCTCTCTCTCTCTCTCTCGTTATTTATTGTTGATATACCATGTGCTCTAAAACTATTCTAACATTTTACGTTCAACAAGGTCATGTTAACTCTTGTACGAAAGTTGGTAAACGGAGACTATATTATTATGTTGTCATGTTTTGTTTCATGATGGAAAAGGGAGACCTTAATCAGACCTTTTAGTGGAAACTACTTTTGGCTGTCCCACAACGAAAGTGATTGGTGCATCGACCTTTGTCCAAAATTAAGTTCACTGTCTACCTGACTACCTACATTGTTTTTGTAAACAACATGATAAATAGCTAAAATTTCTCTATGAGTGTGGATTAAATATTCAGTTCATTATTAATTTGAACATGTTTATCTTGGTCTGTGTCAAGGACATTGGAATTCCCCCATGACAAAAGCCGGTCCTCCTGATGATTGCTATGTTCTTTGTTATAATTTTACTATTAGACTTATCGTGTTGGATTATATCATTGTGATACATCAAAATTCTGCTAGCACATCATCGCAATTATGGCTATTGACGCATGACAACGTTCGAGACTACAGGCACATAAAGTCATTCTGTATTGGAATATATTCGGAATATAACCTAAATTCAGTTGGAACTTATACATTGGGCTTGTGATAAACTATAAGGACTATTTCAGATTTAATTGACAATAATGTAACTTTTTTTTAAGTTCACTTATATTCTAGGGAATACAATTTTGTTTAATTTTACAAAAATGTTGGTTTTCGTTCTTTTCTGTTGCTTATTGTAAGACCATAGAGTCGTAAAAGAAACCAGGAATGTCTATGTATGTATGTATGTATGTATGTATGTTTAAACATTTGTTTATTTTGTCAGATATCTCAAGTTTTTAAAAGCAATTTTCGCAAATAATAGAGGTGCGCGGTATGACTGTTATAAAGTTTTACAGTGGCATGTTTCCGATGGTGCGTACCACAAATACATTCCACCGTACCAGCACGTTGGTAGTTTCCGACAGGAAGGATGTAACAAAATTCCCGAGGAATATTGTTACGACTTTAATAATCTTAACAGAGTGGTTTTTTTTATTTATAACATTATCAGAATAGTTAAACCAAACATTGGTTTATTTTACAAAATTGTATCTGTCACAAAATAATTTTGAATATTACACATATAAATATATTTATGATTCTTTAATCACATATTTGACACGTGTCATGTATAACAATGTGGTGACCACATGGAATGTTGTGAAACAAATGCGGGCTAAATCTAACTTTCAGACAAATTTCGGATTAAATGAAAACACCACCACCAGCACCACCAGCACCACCACCACCAACAGAAACAATAAGAAGAAACAAAACCAAAAAAACAAAAACAACGCATGCGATGTTTTATTTTTTTAGTTGCGTATGTATAAGACTTCGAATCATCCTATGATTATCAGGAGCGCACTGGCTCTCTTTAACAAATATCTTGCCCGGGTCTTGGAATCCACTCAAAATTTGCCCCACCAATTACATTAGTAGTGTAGCTAGAAAACTGTAGATTTCAGTGTGAATACTTATTATTTGTATAAACAGGCTCTCAGGTGTCCGCTGTAGTGTAAGCGTATTCATCCCATCTCTGCTATAGCTTTAAGATCGGAACTTATACAAACACTCAAGATAGTCAAAGCAAATTTATACACTAAAACTTACTGACTATTTAATCTTCGGGTGTGGGAGATGGGGTTGTCATTTTCGTTTGAGCAGAAATATGTTTTCTACAGCTATTGACATACAAAAATTAAGCAAAACGGTGTCAGGCCCTTGTTCCAGATCAATGAATTGTTGGTCCCTAATATCAATGCAGTATACCGTGGTACGTTCAGAAATACAAGTGTTCATGCCACCCAGCGCTACCAAATAATATGTATATATTATTTAAAATATACGGAACTACAAATAAAAATAAAAATAAAGAAACAGACACTCCCACCAAAAAAATACTCCACAAAAACAACAGCTTAAAGAAAGAAAACGGAAAAATACAAACATTTAAATATACTTACTTTTGACCCTCATTCCTCTAGTTTGATCAGTATATGCCGTGGCGTACGTTTGCCATGTCCGTAGTGCTTTTATAACATTGACGAAAAACTAGTACCGCAGTCTTTATGCATTGTGTCCCTGTTGTTACTAATGTGAAACAGATGATCATTAATCCTGGATACGGAAAATGGCACCCAAAGCTCTGAATACTATCAATTAATTATGGGATTTGTGAATCAAATGTCGGACGATGAATCCCGGAAATAAAATGTAAATAATTTACTAAGGTCAGATTTTCCATCTCGAGGTTGGAATAAAATGACAATATTAATAAAATCAGTACGAAAGAGTTATGCATGCCACCGAATCTTAGATCCAGTGGCCGATTTAAGGCAAATTTTTCATGTGTCAAAGAGGTTATTACTGGACCGCATATCTTCTACACTTAATATTTAGATTTGTATATTCATACACGGATTTAGATTCAGAATGAATGTATTTAAACGTGCGGAATGACATTCAATGACCAACATGTTACGAATACATCGTATACTACTATGATCATATTAATAGACCATGTATCACTGGAGAGAGAGAGAGAGAGAGAGAGAGAGAGAGAGAGATTTAAATATAAACTTTCATCCGTAGAAAGTGAATGCAAAAATTATCTTGTCAACTATTGATAGATTTTTATTTCAACAATAAATCATTATAAAATGATTTAAAAAACTACGAATAAAGATCGATTTATAAATCATTAAAGACATCACTAATATGTTAAATTTTGGGGTAGTTATAGACTAATTGCCCCATGCGAATTAGTACCAATAATCTTTCTGATGTTTTAAAAATAAGTGATCCGAACGAAAGCGTCTGTAAATTGAACAATTGTTTTAAATTAATTCTCCCAAAATCTCGTTCATTTACATAAACTTTCCACACGTTATTTACGTATCTCGTTCTACCCATCTGCTTGTCTGTTTGCATGTAATTTTAATTGGTACTTCCTCTGCTTCATGTCGAAACATATATCCAGGGATGAGATGTGTCTGATTAATGTGTGATAATCAAGGAGTGTACACCGGTCTTGATAAAAAGACTGAATGACTTCGCAGTTTATTGGGCCTACACTAATGGTTTATTAATTTGTTTGCCAGCGGTATATTTTGTTGAATTTTACACGCCCGCTCTTACCTAAAATGGAATAATAATTGATTTTAAAATCTAATGCAGGAAATAACAGTAGTTTGGAAGGTGTCTCTCTCTCTCTGGATTTTTTTCTGTTCACAAAAGCTGTAAAAGCAAAACGACACAGCTTCTGTTCAGGATTTGAATGGTTCCTTTATTTAACATAACCGAATCGGATATTGAAACATTTGTGTGTCTGACATATAGACAATAAAACAGTTCTAATCGAGCATTGAACACCAACGATATCTAGCAATGTCAGTTTTCAGACTACCTTGAGAAATCGCACGGCAACGCTAATATGCTTTATATGTTCGAAGGATGGTCAAAAGGGCAAAAGTTTACCTTGCACTAAGGGCGGAATTTTTAGCCTGAGTGGTTGTGGCTATACATTTAAGGGGCCAAGCACGGGTATCGGCACAGCCCAGCACAAAATTGCCCAGTGAGGCTCCTATTGAGAGGACAGTTCACATCCAAATTCAAGACGAAAATGACACTGCTGAGTTAATTTTCGTTATGGGCATTCGCCATGTTATTAAATCCGTCCCAGGCGCCCTTTACTTTCAATTTCTCACTTACGGTTATGGGGCTTTACTTACTGACCTACACGGTTCCCAAGGTACAAAGGGTTAATAAGGAATGGAGGTTGATGGTGCATGGCTCCCTAGGTACAAAGGGTGAATAAGGAATGGAGGTTGATGGTGCATGCCTCCCTAGGTACAAAGGGTGAATAAGGAATGGAGGTTGATGGTGCATGGCTCCCTAGGTACAAAGGGTGAATAAGGAATGGAGGTTGATGGTGCATGGCTCCCTAGGTACAAAGGGTGAATAAGGAATGGAGGTTGATGGTGCATGGAGGTGATGGAACTATGTCCACGAAATCAACAGTTGAATTATAAAAGCAATCTCTTTAAATAATTAGAATCTATATTCATACATTGAAACAATAGCCAAAAGTTTAATATTTTCAAATTACGTTGTACGCTTAGTAAGGGGTGGGTGGGTTGCGTGATGGTGTGTGAAAAGATATACTATATATGAAGAAAAATAAAACATCCCAAGGTTTGGTATGTAAAAGCTTTTCCAAAATACCTGACGCTACTCTAAAGACAGCTTTTCAAGTGCTCTTATATTTTCTCAAAATGAATATTCGTTTATGTTATTAGACTTTTAAATGATAAAATTATACATAAAAAAGTGTCAACTGCGATAAAGGAACGTATCAGTGTGTGGTTAACTTGTACTAACATAAATACAATCATAAACGAATGTAATTTTAATAAAATTGTTTCATATATCGCACAACGTCAGCAAAATGGCAATAATCGTGAGCATTAATGGATTAAATACAACAGTATTAATTCAAAAATTATGTCAGCTGATAAAAACGCTTCATTTATAAGATTGACACGGAATAATATCAACTAACTCCAATACAGCCATCGTTGTAATACAGCCCATAATCATTCCCTTCTTTAAAGTCTGCATTCTAATGTTTTAGGACATACGTATATGGTACTCCTGTACAAATAGAAAGTTAGAAACTGTTTAGTGATTCTGCGGAATTCAAATTATCTCATAAATAATTATTTTGAGACCAATACATACACCCAAATTAATTTATTGATAATGCTCATATGGCTGGCTTCACTAATGCCCCCTATCGCGTCACTTCCATTAGCATGTACCGCAAAGTCCTCCATCATGACTTGCATGTTATGAAATTGTCATTACATATCCTGTGTTCTGACAATTAAATGTTGAACCCAAGGCTTATGTTTACTTTAGAAAGCAATTTATTTATGTTGTACAAAGTGGAACTGCCTTTAGGTCACGATATCATGATCTATATATATTGTGAAGAGGGATTAAGTCCGTCGAAATTCAAACCAAGAAAGGATCCGGATAACTTGCACCAGAAGTCAAATGAAGGATATAATGAAAATGAATTCATCAAGAAGGTAGGCAGTTAATCGGTTCAACCTCCATGTAGTAACATCACCTAAACGTTATGTTGTTTCAGGATTAAATCTAACGATCTGTTGAAATCGGGACAAACATTGCTTTATTTTAACATTTTCATTTCAGTAACGAGCAGTTTTGTTTTAATTTTTTAATTTTTAATTTTTATATTTTCGTTTTGCTTTATTTGATATTTTAATTCAGGAATTTAAATATACGAGCCTTATTTTGAATTCTGAAACTTTACTTCCTTCGTCTTTTATTTAATAAATGACTGCTTTGTAAATCTAAGCTGTATTTAGAACGTAATCAACGTAAACATCATCTTTAAGAACTACTGCATCTGCTGTCAAATTTAAGAAATATGTTTATTATTTTTTTCTTCTGAAATTGTTCCTGGTTAATGAAGTTTTTGATGCTTTAATGTCCGTAAAACATGTATGCTTTATCAAGCTTTAATGTCCTTGCTATGATGGGAGTAATAAGAAAAAGCAAATTGAAATGGTCAGGTTTAATACTTTGTTCATCTTTTCATTATGATGTCACCAACCCTTTTACATTCCCGTATGAAATAAATATCTACTTCAATCTTATACAGCTCCAAGTAGAGTGCACGTAGATAAATAATTGTTGAGGCTGAGACATCAAGAAATTACGCTCATTCTCTGTCTTAGGTTTGTACATTTGCAAGTTATAATATGTTTCTCGCAGAAGAAACACATTGTCAGAAAAATAACTAAGACACGATCTATGAAACAGTTTATGTATCCGAAAAATAACCCCGCGATGATCTCTGACACATTTTAGTTGTCAGAAAAAAATTTAAAAGACGATCTCTGACACATTTTAATGGTCAGAAAAGTACATAATTGACGATATCTGACACATTTTAATTAGATAAGTACCTAAATGACGATATCTGACACATTTTAATTGTGAAAAGAATAGGTATGAGATGATATCTGACATGTTCTAACTCTGTGGATCTATAATTATATCTGAATGAATCTTAATTCACTCTTGATGGATGTGTGTTCTATTACTAAGTCTAGTACATACAAGAGTTTGGCATTGAACTGTGGAACCTTTCCAACATACTTGCTGATTAACTCTCATTTAGAAAACGTCAACTCTGATTCAGGACTCGAAGACAGTGTCTCAAATCGCCTGAACATCTCCAAAGCCACAAGGGCTTGATATTTATATGTAGCCATGAAAATGGTGTCTACAAAAAAGCAAAATCAAATCATAAGAAGGGTTTGAATTCAATTTTTCAAGATGGGAATACACTTCTTTTATTCCCCATATATGGCGTGTTCTCTTTTGGAAACCTTTATGCTTCATCCAAGAAAAAAATAGAAGAAAAAAAAAAAGAAAAAGAAAACAATACAAAATCCCCAACAAAAGCAGAACAAAACACCTAAATGTAGTATTTTCCATGTACGTTTTGTCGTCTTCAAAGGGTCAAAGGTGACGTAGTGTACAGATGTTCTATAACTTTGTATAGTAGTGCACTAGTGATTCGCGCCAAATTTATGCATCCGGAACATTCTCGTATTCATCAGGGAACGATTCTAAGACTGGAATATGCGTACCATTTGTGGAAAAATAATCTTTAAAGAATTTAGAAATGCTACTAAACTTTAGAATTATTTTAAAATATGAGTACCAGCACTATATAGACATAAGTTCGTTAAGAACATTATTAGCGCCAACATAGATGTAGACGGACATCTACAAAAGAAAAGTTGTAGGCTCATTTTCGATTTTTACCTTACGAAAATGCTCATCCGTGAGGGAGAATGGGTGGGCAGAGGGTCATGATTTGGTGGACAGACAATAAGACATACAGTACTTAATGTGCAACACGAAATATACCTTAGATTCGATAAATATGAACTTTTAACTGTCCATACAGGGAATTGTTTGGTTATTTTAGTGTCCTTTACAGACAGGTTTCAAAATAATTGATGAAACCAAGAATCAAAAGCGAACACCACATCACACTCCCCCATCCCCACCCGAAAAGACCACAAAAGACTGCAAAGCATCAAATGTTTCAAACATGAGTGGGGCCGCTTTTGCTAGTTGCGGATATTCAGAACATGCGAAAGGGAGATAACCAAAGTCAACGAAGGTGAACCCTATACTTTGCATACAACATGGGTTTACGAGGAAATATTCCACACATTTCGATATAAATTAGAGAGTGTATTGATCCCCTTTTTCACGCTATTAAACTTTCGAGCAATTAACTTATGTTTTACTCGCTTCTTTTCTGTGTTTCAGGTCTGTGACTCTTTGTATAACAGCGTTATTTCTTGCAATCTCATTCCTGGCTGTCGGCACCAGTCCTGTAGAGAATCCGACTACCGAGAAACAGGACATGACAAAACTGGCTGCCGTTTTCACAGAACTGTTATCCAACGGGGCATCGAGAGAAAACAACCGCTTGTTCGATGTATCCGAGGAAAAGGTTGAACGGCTATCAAACCAAGGGACGCTACTTCAATGGTACACTGAACCAAGCCTACCGAACATTCTTCGCTCCCTTAGGGTTAAACGGGAAACTGGTGCAACAATTCCAGTACTTTGCATGACACAAGAATGTATTCGGATATTACAAGATCTATTAGCCAAAGATTCTGGCATTTTAAGTGGAAGATGGGGATAGAAATTTGAGCGCTATATACGGGATTGTGCTAAAATCATTGTTTGTATATAAATGGGTATTTATTCAATATTAAGTGGTAATAACGAACACGCTTACAATCACATTCCTTGTGTTCTAGTGCACATACTTGTTGAGTAAATGTGAGTTCAAATTTATGTTCTAGTTTGTCTCTCTTATTGTGTGGATTTTGCAACTTTCTACTGGTTGACGAATACATTGCCTATCTATTCGTGCCGTCTTTTATCAGGCACCAGTTAATCTATCTCTCCTTTCATCCAAACTATGTATGTATGTATGTATGTATGTATGTATGTATGTATGTATGCATGCATGCATGCATGCACATACGTACGTATGTATGTATGTATGTATGTATGTATGTATGTATGTATGTATATATGGTATGTATGTATGTACGTATGTATGTATGTATGTATGTATGTATGTATGTATGTATGTATGTATGTATGTTGTAGTAGTTTCGGACTGTGATGACTATAAATTTGACCAGTTACTGAGTTCTATTCTAAACCATGATGGATTTTATAACTACAAGTTTTTGACAAAATTAAGTGAAGCGGAGGACTTCAAAATGTCTAAGTGGTGTGCGTATTCCTTACAAATATGAATATAACCTGGAGAGGCACAAATAATGCTAGAAATACAAAGAACAACCGTATATCTCGATTTGATGATACATTTGAAACATTCTGGCGGCGGTTATCTTACAAATGCAAAAATAAATAAATAAATAAATAAATAAATAAATAAATAAAATAAATAAATAAATAAATAAATAAATAAATAAATAAATAAATAAATAAATAAAATAAATAAATAAATAAATAAATAAATAAATAAATAAATAAATAAATAAATAATAAAAATAAATAAATAAATAAATAAATAAATAAATAAATAAATAAATAAAAATTAATGAGAAAAACAACTTCTCTTCGCAACGTCACCCCTTCATCAACCCCGAAATTAAACAAGTGAACAAACAGTCCTTAATTTCTTTGAGTTGTCTCAAAACAAGACAGAAAAATAAAGAAACTAAGGAAAACACATACCAGCAATGAAGATTTTATAAATCAGCAAACGTTAAATCCATCAACAGCTATTGTATGTGTATACTAATAGTGGTAGATGGGAATGGGCTGAATAATAATAATAATAATAATAATATGCTACTACTACGACTACAACTAATAATAATAATATTATCATTATTATTATTATTATTGGCGTTAATAATGTTCTTAACGAACTTATATCTCTATAGTGCTGGTACTCATATTTTAAAATAATTATAAAGTTTAGTAGCATTTCTAAATTGACATCAGATATACTTTATACTTATTGCCATCAGGTATACTTTATACTTATTGCCATCAGATATACTATGCAAAGTATGCCCGAAATTCAGCGAAACAATTGCAATCGGGTTATACCCGATACCGCAATAATAACAAACACACTTTGCTGGTTTAATTCAAGTGAAATAATGTATTTAAACATTTCTGAGATAAGTACAAACCATTTTTGGCGATGTTTAATCGGTATGTGTTATATGCATGATACAATATGTGTAAACTGTTTGATTTATAAATTTTACAAGCATGCAAAAGATGGTTACATTATTAACTTGAAATAGTATATATACATGGTTTAGACTGTAAATTTGATACATTATGGATGCAATGCTTGGTTTATAAATTTGATACATTATGGATGCAATGCTTGGTTTATAAATTTGATACATTATGGATGCAATGCTTGGTTTATAAATTTGATACATTATGGATGCAATGATTGGTTTATAAATTTGATACATTATGGATGCAATGCTTGGTTTTATAAATTTGATACATTATGGATGCAATGCTTGGTTTATAAATTTGATACATTATGGACGCAATGCTTGGTTTATAAATTTGATACATTATGGATGCAATGCTTGGTTTATAAATTTGATGCATTATGGACACAATGATTAGTGTATAAATTTATTACATTATGGATACATCATTTAGTTTGTAAACATGATATAGAATGGACAAAAATGTTTAATCTATGAGACTGACAGAGCATGGATAAATGATTGATTAACTAATTGGATATAACAAGCATGAAACGTTTGATTTCTGAACTTGAGAGATTACGGATTAAAGGTCTTGCTTTTTAGTAGGTATGGATAAAAGTCATGGATTATAATCTTGATAGAGAATCAATTGACAGAGTTTGGGGGAAATGTTTGGTTTATAAAGATGACAAGAATTCATAAAAGGTTTTATTTATTTATACATTTTGATGTATACGTTTACATTAAAGAATAAGAATAAAAGGTTTGGTTCATAAACTGGACAGCATGGATTATACAACGGACAGTGTACGGGCAAACAGTGTGTTTATAGATTGGACATAATATAACTAAACAGTATGGTATATAAACTGGACAGACTATGGGTTAACAGCATGGATTATACAACGGACAGTTTACGGGCAAACAGTGTGTTTAGAGATTGGACATAATGTAAGTAAACAGTATGGTATATAAACTGGACAGACTATGGGTTAACAGCATGGATTATACAACGGACAGTGTACGGGCAAACAGTGTGTTTATAGATTGGACATAATATAAGTAAACAGTATGGAATATAAACTGGACAGACTATGGGTTAACAGCATGGATTATACAATGGACAGTGTACGGGCAAACAGTGTGGTTATAGATTGGACATAATATAAGTAAACAGTATGGTATATAAACTGGACAGACTATGGGTTAACAGCATGGATTATACAACGGACAGTGTACGGGCCAACAGTGTGGTTATAGATTGGACATAATGTAAGTAAACAGTATGGTATATAAACTGGACAGACTATGGGTTAACAGCATGGATTATACAACGGACAGTGTACGGGCAAACAGTGTGTTTATAGATTGGGCATAATATAAGTAAACAGTATGGAATATAAACTGGACAGACTATGGGTTAACAGCATGGATTATACAACGGACAGTGTACGGGCAAACAGTGTGGTTATAGATTGGACATAATATAAGTAAACATTATGGTATATAAACTGGGAATAGTATAATGTTGAATAAACTGGCATATTATAGATATACAGTATGATTTATAAACTGGACAGTGTACGGGTAAACGGTTTGATTTATAAACTAATTTGTAAACAGCATAGTTTATAAACCGGACAGATTGTGGTTAAGCAGAATGTTTTATAAACTGGACAGAGTACGGTTAAACATGATACGGTTAAACAGGATGTTTTATAAACTGGATATACTACTGTTAAACTGGACGTTTTATAAACTGGAGAATTTGGATAAACGCTTTGATGTATAAACTTGATATAGTATTATTTACAAGTTCTCATTTTAAACATTATAGAGCACCAATGAAAGGTTTGGTTGATAAACTTGGAATACTATTGACATGTAAAATTGGCTGAATATTGATGCACGATTTGACTGAGTATTGATAATCGACTTGACTGATAAAACTGATAGGACATGGGTGAAATGTTTATCCTATAAACCTGATATAATATTAATAAAAGATTGGTTTTGTATATTTCATAGCACAGAGAGAAAATGTTTTGATTCATACACTCGATATAATAAAAGTTATAGTTTATTAAGTCAAAAGAATATGGATAACTTATGCGTGTTGATAAGCCTGCAATAATATAGGCAATGCTTTGATTTAGTAACTTGATACAGTAGGGATCAGATTTGGTACTGAGACTTGATAGAGTTTGGAGAAAGATTTGGGTCTGAAACTTGAAAGAGATCAAAGATTTGGTTTTAACACTCGATCGATCATGTAGGATATATGTTGTTTATAAATGTGATAGAAGATATGTATATATATATATATATATATATATATATATATATATATATATATATATATATATATAAGGTTGAAAATATGGAATTGCCGGAAAACTGTCATCGATAAAAATATGATAATATTATAGAGACTGCATTTAGTAATTGTTTCTTGTACATACATTTGACGACGTTCTTAGTTGAAAACAAAGCTACACTCTATATCATGGCCTCATGGGAGAATTAATATTGTCAAAGATTGACATTTTGGTGACTAATTTCATACGTATTTGTGTTGCTGTTGTTATGCCCTTATAGAACGAACCAAACTTAATCTTAGCAATTATTTTTACCAAGACGAACTTGGGAATTAAGAAACTCAGCACATAAAGCCATAAAACCAAACTGTCAATCAAGCATCTCATTACATATATATTACTCTTCTTCATTTTGTACCCATGTTTACAGGCTTTAATCCTCTGCATATCAACAAGGATTATCTTAATCCCAAAACACAAATTATTATATCTAATGTGCAGTACATTTACATGGCCGTTTTTGTCTATCGCGGCCAAAGGGGAGCAAGCCAGCTGTTTAGTAGGAATTTTTATCTGGTTATCACAGTTCTCTATCGACTTTCAAACCACAACAACACGATCTACGATCAGCATATTCACCCACAAGTCAGCAATGATAAAAATTTGAAGTGTGGGGGCCTACCATATTTCGCTACAAGTCAACACTGATAAAAAGTCGAAGTGTGGGGGATCGTAGTCAGATAAAGCTTTCCTATCATGTGCCACGCTAACTTAAGTACACTTATTCATTTATGTTATTAACGTACTACCGGTCGCCTTCATTGCTGATGTTAGTAATACTTGACGAAACAACCTAACCTATAGTGTTACTTCTCATGTAACAGTCCATATAATATGAAATAGGAAGTGAACACTTTATCCATTGTTTGTTAATCTCCTCCCCACTACAGGCAACTTGGAAAAAAAGTACGACCCATATGTCAAGTATTAGATATACATTCGTAAATTTGAAATTCTTCCGTTTCGCAGAAAAATCGTATCCTCAGTGCAATTTGAGACAAGATAGATCAACATTATCCATTTCTAAAGATTAATGTAAATCCTGCAAGTGATATTTTTTTCTTTTTTTTTCTTTTGGTGTATTTTTTGTGATTTTAAATTAGGAACACACAGAGAGAGAGAGAGAGAGAGAGAGAGAGAGAGAGAGTGTCTGTGTGTGTGTTTATGTTTGTGTGTTTGTGTGTGTGAGAGAGAGAGAGAGAGAGAGAGAGACAGCGAACATATTTCCCCACGCCTGCTCCGTAGTTCACATTCAAACTTTCCTCTCCATTCACATTTATTTTCATTTCATCCACCCAACACATACCCCATTGATTTCTAAGTCCGGTTGTAATATCCTGAAAAATATTTCCTGAATGTTAATATATAAAGATTTTTCCTCACTTAATGGATTTTTCGTCATGCATACTGATGCACAGACAAAAAGGAAAAAAAAAATTACGGATTTTTTTCAAGGTCGAGTTATTTTGCTAAACTAACCATTTCTTTCGAATCGTTTTACATAATCCTTAAAGCTTGGTTCCAAACAATCTGATGTATTTGAAAATAGTGCAAACTATAATGAATAATTACATACTATAATGAATAACTACACACTAGAATGAATAATTACACACTATAATGAATAATTACACACTAGAATGAATAATTACACACTATAATGAATAACTACACACTATAATGAATAATTACACACTATAATGAATAACTACACAATAGAATGAATAATTACACACTAGAATGAATAATTACACACTATAATCATACATACATACATAAATGTAGGTGTGTGCATGTGTGTGTGTGTGTGTGTGTATGTGTGTGTGTGTAATCAAACTATGTAGACCTGTAATGAAGTCAAAACCTTGTATCTAAAAAATATAGCCTAAGCCGTGAAAATGTGAAATGATGGTGTGAGACAACTTGCGTGTAATAATATGTAGCATAGACCTTTTGAGTGATGATGCGCTATATAATTATATCCACGCCTAGGTAAATAATTCTGCCGGTACGATTGCTCGATAAACATATATGAAGTCTCTCATATCTCAATACAAATTCTGAATGAATACTAAATTGATCACAGCGACCTAATTTTGAGGTAATCAATCCAGTATATGAGACCTGCACACAAGTCAAATGCTGTACACTCAAAGTTGTTCGGCACTCTGACTATATTCCCAAAGTAAAAATGGCGCTGAAGTGTGAAACTGCAGGTCACGGTGGCCTACTTTTAATATATGATATTCGTTTCTTCCAAGTTGAATCAGATTATTAAACAACAATTACTATACTCAAAGATTGAGATTGCTTGACACATTCGCCATGATTCATTGAAAATATTTTCTTTTTAAAACCGAGGAATGATAGGTGGTATGACAAATAGACAGACGGACAGACTTTAAGAATACGACGTTAGCACGAAATGTCCTTTCAACGTTTGTTGAGGGTCGTACAAAAACGGACGTGTCCTCTGAAAGCGAACCAAGCCTTAGCTATCGGGTTACATGATTTGAAAAGCTTGAACTGATATAAATAGCATGACACGTTGAATCTTTTACGTTTAATTATGAATTGTACAAAAATGAGTAAAGATTGTAGCGAAAACTGAAAAGAAATGGTGGCAAATTCCAATAAATTCACAAAAATAGAATGAATGTACAGTTTCTTAGCAAAGGCATTAAACAAAATCTTTAACATGCTGTCTGCCCATAACAAACTATAAAGACAAACTGTATCTTGTTGTCTGCCCATATCGAACCTTCAATGCCGACTGGAACCGGCTGTCCACCATTAAAAATCTTAAAGGCAAACTGTAGCAACTTAATTCCATAATTTTCCAGGAAAGCTCATTGAAATTCCATGCAACAACATTAAAGTGAGTGAAGTACAGTCTATTTAATACACTTTGGTAATTAAAAATTCTAGTCAATACAAAAAGCAATAAACAAACGTCGGTTTCAAGCGTTGGGTTAAAAGCTATTGAACAAAGTCAGGCCCACGCTCTTAAAGATACAGGGGTAAAATTCAAATTTTATCCGTCAAACAAAACGTTAAACACACACTCTGACCATGTCTCCACACCTTAAACTCAAGCTTTAGCCTAAAACGTTTCACTATAATGTGCAACACTAGCTTTAACATCTAGTAAAACAAGGATTTGATAAGTCCAGTCACGTGTTAAATAATAAACATAAGTGAAATTTTAAGTGAATTGTTTTTTTTTTCTACAAGCAATGGATAAAACCTTCAACACATCATTAAACTTATTCCCATCAATTTCAGATACAAAGATCCAAGTATGTATTAATAGGGCCAAACACAAGGTATATACACGTCAAATTTAAATTCCTTAATGTATGCCAAAACTCCTAAACACAAGCGTTTATACTGTTGTCGATACATAACAAACCTTAAATACAAACATTGACAACATAATTACCTCCATACATATCGCAAATGTCATTAAATTGTGGTAAACTTTATTAAACTAAACTCCATGCACACGATAATGAGCATATGGCAGTGAAATTCAAATAAATATTCCTTCATTAGATACATAATGAAAACCTTCAACATAAACATTCACATGTAGGCCCGACGACACATGGAACATGGTTTAAGTTACTTCGTGTACGCAGATTAAAACTTGTCACATATATATTTCGTATGCAGTTTAATGAAGTGCCTAAACAGTAGTAGGTGCAGGTTTTGTTTTTCAATACCTCATCACCTAAATTGTAACATTATGTTTATATACATATGTCCCTCTCCCAGGGACAGTGACCCGCGGATTGCAAAACCATATCTGTTACACATTATATCAATGCACAAAGTTTATTAAAATAATATTTAAAATGCAGCTATGATTCTAACTGTGTTATATATTTGCCATCAGTCTCCTCCAAAGAATATTAGGTCAGGGGTCCAACAGTTATACCTCTAATCACAGATGTCGACAAGACGTGGACCTTGTGTACCAATGTTCGTGCATTCTACCTAGTGGATTAGGAGGTGTGGTTATGACAGGTGGATATGCGAACAGACATACGAATCGACACACAGATCTGATTACATTATTCCCAGGCTAAAATGAAGATAATGATTCTGAAGGAAAACAATTCAACTTATAAATTCACAGTTATATAATAATGTTATAAAATATGACATATCTATCAATGTCACTTTAGAATTGCAGTTTGCCGTTAAAAAGTAAAAGAAGAGGATTTAAAACGTCCTGATAACATTAGATAACATCCAATCAAGTAATGTACAGGGATGTAATCTTAAATAAAACAAATGTATGTGTATGCATGATACAAATTTGAGATATATGCATTACATTGCCCATATTAACATGAAGACCTGACGAGATGGGTAATTACCTTTGACCCTTTACATTTTGCCTTAAACACGCTTTGAACCATTTGCTGGTTTATTTTTTTTTTAATATAAAATTAAGAGATTATGAAGGGCCATTTTTTTCCCTTGTAGAAGTTAAATGTATTCAGATGTGGGGCTCAAACATTAGATGTTGACATAACCAGCAACAAGTACTTTTATCAGTACATTTTTCACAAATATAATTCTTTTACATAAACGTTTTCATTAAGTATAAACAACATGTAGGCAAATGTTTTTATATGTGCAAAACCATGCCTGAAAAAAAACATCACAAATTGCAGTCACGAGACTAAATCAGCTAAACGAAATAACACACTGAGTAAACAACAATTACTTCAGCTATTAAGTACATTTGATGATATTTGTCTTTCATTTCTAAACATCCATTCTATGTCGATATTGACCTGAAACTAAAAGATGAGTTGGATATGCAAAGTCGCAGAGGAACTGACGTTTTTTGGGATTCTCAGGTAAACTCTTCTTCACCCATTGGCATACTAATTGTGCCGTTTGAGGAGCTTCGGATTACGAAAACACGAAGTCTAAAGTCTAAGGGTATTCCGATTGTAGTCAAGGCTTCATTTGAGACTCGATAAGAAGTATTTGTTTTTATTTACAGATATGTAAATAAAAGCCACATAAAGTTAAACGTCTCTGTATGATACCATTGTTATAATAATGATACCGATTTCTTTTTAGACTTTGTAGTAACTTTTTGTTCAACCTCGTACAGTCATTCTTTCATTGAGTCAAAGCCACCTGCCGCCATACACTCCCATTCCGTTCCGTTGAAGCTGTTGTTCGTATTGCTGAAGAAGTCTTAAGCATTCTTGCGTTTGGCAGTAGGCTGTAACCGATCGTTTGAGTGAATTAGGCCTAGGTTTTGACAAGAGGTGATCCCAAAAAGATGGTCTTCTTTCGTCACTAGACAGGACAAATATATTCTTCAGTCTCTGGTCCATTTCTCCTCGGCTTGTTAGCATGTTTGCTTGTGCATACACAATTGCAACTAATATAAATACTGAGATGAGATTCATGTTTGGTTTTTAATCTGAAAGAAAGAAAAATATTAAAATTGTAATGAATGTCCCGAATTTTACAATAATATAAATGATATTATATATGAATATGAAAATGAACCTACACTTATATTTAGGGATCTTTACTTTGTTTAAGATCTAGAATTAGATTCGTATAATTATACAAATGTTAATAACCCTAATGTTTGGAATCCATCATTAATTATAAAAGAAACATTTGGTCCCGTTGATCCATTTAGAACAGAAATGAAGAAATAAAGAGATATACATGGCGAAGAAAATGTCATTTAAATAAGCTAAATTAGATTTCTTTCCAATGTCTGAATCTCTTATGCCAAATGTTGGTAAAGTGTCCAATGAATCATATTATAGGCCTGACCATGCCATGATCATATTGCATTTGAATTAAAATAATTTCATAAGATGTAAATGGTTGTGAAGATTTAATAACAGTTGACTGCTTGATGAAAACATATTAATGATATCAAAAATGGCATGAAAAAATAAAATTATAATATGTTTCATCTGAGTATGGGGGCAATATTGCCAATAGGTCGAATTCAGATCTACGTATGCTTCATATAAAAGGAAGTATAACTTAAAACAGGAAAGCGAACTTGTACGGAAAATTCAGTCCTTGGAAAATGCTCCATTGGTACTTGCAATTTAAAAATATTGGAGTCTAAACAAAGCTTGAAAACATGAAAAAAGAAAAGCTTGATGGCAGTATTATAAGATCCAGAGTAAAGTGGGTAGAAGAGGCATAGAAATCAACAAAATACCTTTGCCGTGTAGAAAATGTAAATATGTGGATAAAGCAATTTCAAAAGTAATTCAAGATGAAAATGAAATTACCATATGCTAACTTTTTCTCCGTTAACTTTATAATGTCAGTCGTGCAATATGTTTCCATGTTGCAAACGCTTTAGCGTTTGCTTTATTAGATTTGTTTGTGGATGAATTAAACAATCTGTTTCGTCCATTTGAAAGTAGAGATGATAAAATTAACGATGTGGACGAGTTCACGCAGTCACAAATGAAACTTTCAAACATGCAAACGGATTAATGCTATTTTCCCAAGATCGTGCAGTATTGTTCAGAAGAAAAACTCGTTCATATTTTCCCATACAAATGCAGTAACCTATCATTATTACTAGTCTGTCGGACATCCCAGGTAAAGAGTATTATAATAGTCTATGCAATGGGGTAGACATCGAAGTCCATCTAAAAAAAATATGCAATTCCCATGCTAAAGCAAGAGCACTCTTTAAGGTTAAAAGGCATTGTTAGTACTTGATTTTTTAAAAGTATGAACAATAACAAAAGCCCATGATCAGATTACTAAGAGCTGAATGTTTTAAAAGTCTTTTAGATTGACATTGCAAAATTTGTAGTTAGAACAATTATCGAATCACATGAAACTGGATCATTCTTAACAGATTTAAACAAGGCATACTGTAAAGGAGGATAAACCAAACTGATTTAAACAAGGCATACAATAAAGGAGGGTAAGCCAAACTGATTTAAACAAGGCATACTATAAAGGAGGATAAGCCAAACTGATTTAAACAAGGCATACTATAAAGGAGGATAAGCCAAACTTACTTAAACAAGGCATACTATAAAGGAGGATGAGCCAAACCGATTTGAACAAGGCATACTATAAAGGAGGATACGCCAAACTGATTTAAACAAGGCATACTATAAAGGAGGATGAGCCAAACCGATTTGAACAAGGCATACTATAAAGGAGGATAAGCCAAACCGATTTAAACAAGGCATACTATAAACGAGATAAGCCAAACCGATTTAAACAAGGCATACTATAAAGGAGGATAAGCCAAACTGATTTAAACAAGGCATGCAATAAAGGAGGATACGACAATCTGATTTAAACAAGGCATGCTATAAGGGAGGATACGCCAAACTGATTTAAACAAGGCATACTATAAAGGAGGATGAGCCAAACCGATTTAAACAAGGCATACTATAAACGAGATAAGCCAAACCGATTTAAACAAGGTATACAGTAAAGGAGGATGAGCCAAACCGATTTGAACAAGGCATACTATAAAGGAGGATAAGCCAAACTGATTTAAACAAGGCATACTATAAAGGAGGATGAGCCAAACCGATTTAAACAAGGCATACTATAAAGGATGATGAGCCAAAGCGATTTAAACAAGGCATGCTATAAAGGAGGATAAGCCAAACTGATTTAAACTAGGCATACAATAAAGGAGGATACGACAATATGATTTAAACAAGGCATACTATAAAGGAGGATAAGCCAAACTGTAGTTGAGGATCTGGCGCCCAGTATTTCTATTTAATGTTGTATACAAATTGGCATCATGATGTATTGCCAAAAATTAAGTCAGTATTGAATACTGAATGGGTTTTGTTAAAAGGAAGATATATTGACGAAAATGCAAAGATCGTATAGTATATTATGAGTATTAAAGAAGAGTTACAAATTGTGGGAATACTATTATCAATCGATTTAAAAAAAACGCATTAGATTCTATTTCCTGGAAATTGTTTATTACGTTCTGACTTTCTTTGATGTTTGGGCCTAGTACTAGTATTAGGCACTGGGCTTAAACTTTTCTTGTAATATCGCATCGACAATTTTACAAATTGGCGTTCCTTATGAGTTTTTCAGGATTCCCAGGAGTTGTAGACTGGATGTTTCAATTTCCCCATATCTCTTATTATTATGTGGAGAAATATGGTCTGTGCTATTAAATAATAACAAAAATATAAAAGGTATCAAGTTAAAGGGAACACAATATTTACTGTCGCGGTTTGAAGATGATCCTACTTTAAGTTTTAAAGGCTCGTTGGAAACTTTGAATTCTCTATTGAAACATTAATCGTCTTCGCAAGGGTTTTAGGACAGAAACTTAACATTGAAGAAACAAGTGCGGTTTGGATATGAAACAAGAAGCACAATGTGTGACTGAATTTGCATCATTGGACACCAAGTTTTCGGTAGATTTGGATAGAAAGGGAAAGATGAATTATGAAAAAAAACCTAGAAATATTTCAATTTTTTTTTCAAACATTGGGAAACCAGACCCATAACACCATTTGGCATAATAACAGTTCTGTAAACTTTATTCATCTCATTACTAAATCCTCCGCAAAATTTTGTCGGGAATTAAATGAGTTACTTTTCAACTTGACAAGGATGCCAAAAGTAGACAAAGTTACAAGAGCGGTTATGCAGTTCACTTATAAGGGTGAACAATATAATAGTTTTCTATAAGAACTGTTTGAACATAATGCAATCTATATTGGTGATTTGCTTACAGATCAGGGAGCTATTATTGATTCTGATAGTTTGAAAGCTAAATATGGTCTTATCACGAAATTTCTTACATTTCAAGGTATAATTCGATGTGTCAAGTTCCTATGTAACACATCACGGTTAGATATAATGACACCGGATACACCGTTTATCCCTTTCCAGTGAAAATTGTATTTCATAATAATAACGTGTTTAAAGACCTTATTTTAAACCAATTAGGAAAAGAAAATGCAAAGAAACTTTCAATTTGAATATGGGTATGTTGCCTATCATATATACTTAAGCTTTAACAGTAGCAAGAAATTCAAAATTAGAATAGTTTCACAGAATGTTACCAAAAATTAATTTTTGAATATAATAAACTTGTCTGATACTGATAAAAATACATTTTATAAAACTTTACCGGAATCAAAACCGCATGCGTTTTGGAATGTAAAGCTATAAACAGACTGTGGAATGATGTGCCTCACTAGATTTGGAATTAAATAAACATAGATATTGCGCCAAGCGCAAAGACTATGATATTGGGTATTACACATGCAGAAGGGATATATGAATAACCTATGTATTTTTGTTTTCTATTAGCCAAATGTCACATCTATGTCAAATGAAAAGGTTGTGCCTGGATTAGACGGGCTCAAGGATTTTCATAAAGACCATTATAGTTTGGAAAATATACTACAATCAAATCTAATAAGAAAGAAACATTTATGTTTATTTTGGAACAGTGTGGCAACTAACAAAAACTGTGCTGTAATTCAAACGCACATTTTATAGCATGATTTATATTATGGTGTATAATGTGTTTACAATATATAACGTCATTTGATGTTTGATCAACTGATATCATCCAAAAAGTCAAAATAAATATTTTCTAGAGCATTAAAAATCAAACCAATTCTAGTCATGTAAAATATTGATTAAAAGAAGTCTCTTGTCACAACATTCCACGGATACTTTGTCATAAGAGGAACGGTGAAATGAAGTACCAATGACAGAATGACCTATATTATAAGTCCATATCTGCCATTGGAAGTGTATTGAAAAAATTTGTATTACATGTTTAATCCCACATGAGAGCGGTTTCAAAGTATTAGATACGAACTTCCCATTGCCGATGTTTTATGGTAATCAATGTCACTAGTTTACATCCAAGGTAGTACATTCTTTCCGACGATTCATAGACTCCATTATTATAATTTAATGTCATGTAGGTAGTTTAGTTTGGAAAAGGTTGTTACATATACTCAGTTATTATGACGTAATATCACGTACGTAATTTGACCTGGATGAAGTTGTTATTATACTCAATTTTTATAACTTAATAACATATGAGTAGTTAGGGCTGGGTAAAGTTGTTTGAGTTTTATTCCCATTGAAATTCTGATGACATATGGTGACGAACCGTACGTTGTAAGTATCCAGAGTTCGATCCTCAAAGTCGTTTGATATGGTATCAAGATGAAATATGTGTACAAAAAATGCTCTAGCGTGTACGTTCGTTTCTTTGAAATGTCGCACTAAAGTTATGTATTAAAGTAATTTAAGGCAGGAGTTGTGATTTTATATTAGACATTATATTTATTTCTTGAACAAGAAGGCAATGACATGCATGTCGAGGTCAAAAGACAAAGCATTGCTGAAAATATGTAAGCAAACCTTTAATAAGCTATCGCCGATGACGCATTCAGAAAAGTATTGGCTAAGTATGGCTCCCCACTAAAGTGGACTCGGCAAAAATAACATATTAACGTTAAGTATCCCGTTTTTCACTGTTTTCGTTGTTACTTACCTTTGTTTGTCAAATTTGCAGGAACCAGTCTATCTCTCTAAGGTTATCGGGCGTACTGAAACGGACCGTGTCAGAACGTGTCTTTATCTGTATGTAGTCAAAGATTACAGCTCCCATGTATTCGTGTTGCTGGGATCATGTGACGTTAGGTACCTCCCACGCTACCAGGTGATTTATTAAATAACATCAACAAGACAGTCTGTATAAAGCAGGTAGATTGAATTCAATATCAATCTATTCCACTTCAATAAAGGGCAAACCCACGTATAATAACTTTAATTTAAAACGTTTGTTCCTTTGATTCAGGCCTTTATGCGTGTCATCAACAAAGCTGTAAATTGCAAGAAGTATGGACAGAGGTATTATAAAGGACCTCACGTATATATATATATATCATTGTAACCTTTACAAGAGTGCATACTAATCTCAGATGTTCATTGGTTTACGTGAGGGAAAAGTACACACAAACTCAACGCTGTTATATAGTGATTTTCCATAGTGTCGCTTCTTTGTTTGCCACAGTGAAAAAGCAATATACCTTTTCCACTGTGGCTCTTCTTTGATTTCCATTGTAGAAAGGTGGTTTACGGATCTGTTGTTGATCGTACATTACTTCAGAGTTTATACTTTCTACGTTTTCATCAGCTCTGTTTCGTGGAATGATCTGTTGTTCTTAATTGATGTATTTTGCTAAAAGTCCTGATCGAATATTTTCGAATATTTTGTCCTGTTAATTTTCATTAATTTCGTACTGTTTTCTTTTTATAAATACGTTTTTTCTTACAACTATCATACTTATCGAATACTTTAAGTTTCCTTCACCCCGCAACTAACTCCAAACACGGCATGAGTAGACATGAGCTGTTGCCGTTGGAAATTATGTGTATATAAATCAATCAATCAATCAATCAATCAGTCAATCAAATAGCCAATCTATCTATCTATCTATCTATCTATCTATCTATCTATCGTTCTATCTACTTATAGAGAGAACACTAGCAAGCAGGTTTGAAGATGATTGCTGCCTGTGTTTGAATCTTATCGGGAAACGATTTAAAAATCTCTAACTTGTAAGATGATGTTCTTTCCAAATACAGTGGAGCCTCGTTAATCCGGACTCCGTTTATCCGGAAACCTCGCTATCCGGACATAATTCAACGGGAACGGAATTCCTAAACGTTAATTTGCTCCGTTAATCAAGAAATCCGCGTTCCGGATCCGGAAATCAAAATCGGGGACCAAAGTGTAAAATTACATTAAAACTTGTCTCGATAATCCGGAAATAATCTGTCCAAAAATAAGAAAATTCGAAAAATCGTATGTGAAAATACAATCAGAAGAATAATACATAAAACACAGTAGTGAAGCCCTTGAGAATCTATGGCCACTATCAATAACTAAGTAGCGTGACCATATTGTAACCAGCGATTGTATAAACAATGTCTGTTTTAGCTAGTCGCCGATGGGGGGGGGGGTTGTTAATAATTAAATAAACACACTGGGATCAGATAGATCCGCCAAAGAATCCAGGCAAACAAAGGTTACAGACTTCTTCACGAAACTGACATAATAAATGTATGTACAGTACATACTTGTACATGAACATAGAGTGATGTGTTCGATGTGTTAATTGTCTAAACTTCTATTTACTGTATATGTACGTACAAGCACATGTTATAATAATGTGAAATGAACACAAATTAATAAATGTATTCATTAATTTATTTCAACCATTATTGAATATGCAGTACATTACATTTAAAGCTTGCATACACATGTACATATATACGGTGTGATGATATCGTAAAATAAAAAATGTGCATGATTCAATTATCCGGAAAACTCGTTAATCCGGACATATTCGCTGGGAACGAATGTGTCCGGATTAACGAGGCTCCACTGTATATGATTTCACTCTATAGTACCATGATGTCATGATACTCCATTTTCGGCACATGGAAACCAGCTACATACCACAATGACTCGGAGATCATCTGCAATAAAGAATGGAACCTTGTAGAGTCATAATCCTCGTAGCGTAGCGGACAAACTCTGTGTAAGATAGTATTTTCCTCTCACTCTCTCTCTCTTATCAAATATAGTATTATAGCACAATATGCATATATTATGTTAGGAAATGGGAACGAGACTTGTTAGTTTCTATTTTTAGTTTCTCATATTGATCAAATGAAACAAGCAAACAATCGTTGTGAAAATTCAGTAATGTATGTCGACTTCAGTGACGAAAGTACAATTAACCCAATTCCAGCCTCTGAGCAGTTGAATGCTCTGCATTAATGACTATAAAAATAATGAACAAAACTAGGCTATTTGCATAAAGTTGCTCATTACTATTATTATTATTATTTTTCACGATTTATCCAGCTACTGCATGTTGGATTTGCTTTTTTGAATTATCTTTGCCGTTCAACCTCTCTCTCTCTCTGCTACTCCAGTGTCGCTACACGGAGACCGTTTTCCTATGTGGTTAATTGGGATGAAAAAGTTATTATGGCCCACTAGCTTGCATGTATACTACTACCTTTTCTTAATTGGTCTGTTCAGCGTAACAGAATACAGCGTCTTTCGAGGAAACTAAATCACAAACATGAGTGAAAGAGTAAAATCTTCCTTCCGTCGTGTCTTAAGTTTGAAATGTGTTTGCTTTTACGGAGAAAATCGCCATGCAAGGCATAATACATCCTTCTCAACTTGGAATCTATTTTCGGGATAAAATATTTGTTTTGACTACAATATTTTGTAAAATCTCCATGCATTGCATGACAGATAATTACTAACTTTTATGAATCTCAATGTATTGTATGATATATAGTGACATAGATTCTAGGAATCGGCTTTCTCCATACTAACGGCATTGATATAGGGATCCTATGTTTCCATGGACTGTTCCAGGAATAAGAGTCTGTCATTGCGAATGTCTTGTAAACACTTTGTATATACTACTTCTATCTACCATCAAAGTATTTCTTTCATGCTAAATTCAACCTAAAAGAAAAACCAAAATAAAATGTTTAACAAGGAGGATGTCTCACAAACTTGAAGGGAAGAATCAAACATGGCCATCGTGAAGAACCGAACTTTCTTTTTAACTAATATCTTTAGCAACGTGTTTGTTTTTTGAAGACAAATTGACAAGGTGTTGTATAGGTCACACTTCGCAGCTATTTACCTAATCCCGAATCTCTCTCTCTCTGTCTGTATATATATATATATATATATATATATATATATATATATATATATATATATATATATATATATATATATACTAATTGGGCATTTCAATATTTCTTAAAAAAAAAGGAAACTGTCAAATAGAGAATACATTTCCATCCTTTGAGGCAGTGATATTTTAAGATTAAAGAAACTCTTTAGCGACTTTCTTGCCAACGTTTTCGAAACATAAGTTTTTGTGTTTTTCTCTGTCTTTATTGTTTCACAATTCTGGAGAAAAGTGAAGTACACCGTTGTTGTGGGGAATCCACGTTGCTGTGGTGAATCCACGTTGTTGTGGGGAATCGACGTTCATTTTGACAAAGTGTACATGTATTAAAGATAAACGTGTCGTTATCAAGCTTGATGGTAATCTTAAGAAAATTAGTCTACTTGCCATGTTTGATCAAAATCTGTACTGAAATAAATACATCTATGGTGATCTCATACACAGGTGCCAGATAAATGCCATTGATACATACAAATGGCATTGATAGATACAAATGACATTGATACATACAAATGCCATTGGTACCTACTGACGGGGTTCTAATGAAGAGGGAATAGTCAGGGGTTCTAATGAAGAGGGAATAGTCAGGGGTTCTAATGAAGAGGGAATAGTCAGGGGTTCTAATGAAGAGGGAATAGTCAGGGGTTCTAATGAAGAGGGAATAGTCAGGGGTTCTAATGAAGAGGGAATAGCTACCAATGCTCAAACTCAGGACATATTAAGGTGATTAGTGTGTAAATTTACAAATTTTCACAATTTCTCATTATTTATTAGAATATTTTCTATTTCATTGTGCTGTTGCTAATCCATGGTCCATACATGGTGCTTAATTGATGTTAACCCTTTCTGCTTTAGATGCTTTCCATGTCCTTTGTTTGTCTAAATTGCACATCCATATATACCTTCTTTATTCTATAGTTTGCGTTGCCTCGAATTCCTTGTTTCCTTTTCTACGTGTTTGAAATGTGTGAAGTGCGAAAAGAAAGTTTGCATGCTGCCTTCTGGAAAAAGCAACAACACCGTGATGAAGCTTTGCAATAACAATATAATGCTCTGCTGTCATTTTCCAGAACAATCACACTGAATTTTATTTTCATAATAATTATTTGCCCAAGGGCGTACTATATGCGTATGTCAGCAAGAGACTCATCACTAAATCCTACTTTCAGTTTGAATGTGGAAGGTAAAAAAGTACTTCCATTTAGATATTTCACTATAGACATAGACTATTACACTTTTCTGTACTGTTGGACATTGCCCTAATAATGTTGTTTTCATGATTTTTCATTAGTTTCAGAGTTCCATTAATCTCTGTCTGGTACCTTCTATTCAGGTCTATGATTAATGTACCCTGCATTTTATTCATCTCTAACTTTGAATTTTCAGATTCCCAGGCAAGAGACTAGTGAACGTATACCAGGAAGGTTTTTACATTTACTATGATTGAGTTATAAATGTTGGGTACCAACTTGACAATCAGAGTATGTTTTAACATTTTCCGTCCCTTTGTAAAACTAAAGCTGCACGTTAACTTGAATTCTCAAAATCAACATTGATGGTTCTACATTACGAGTTTGATGGAGTTACTATTTCTTAAGCTCCATCACATTCTATCGTTTCTTTGCAATAGTTATATCAATTATGCATTAGAAAAGTATATTATTGGTCACGACTTGAATGACGTCACGTGAATAAGATTACAAATCTGTGTATGCACAGACTGACTTGAAGCTGAAAACTTTTTTGTTTATTTGTTTGGTTTTGAGTTTGCACCACCTAAATATAACGTATGTATCCATACACCTGTATTTCCAAAAAAATTGACTAATGCTCCAGCCATGGGCACAGTACCTATAATTTATCCCATCGTTTTGTCCTATGTCAGTTCGGGTAGCTCCTAAATTTCCTTGGAAAACAACTTGGAATGTCATACCCAGAAGGCGAGAGTGTTTAAAGTTTCTTGCCCCTATAGGGATCTGCGATAAGTCCAAATAAAGATCCTTACTAATTGTAACTGAGATCTTACCTTGGTCAGCTGTTTGTACTTCATCTAACACGGTATACGGTTTTGACTAATATTGAAACTTTACGCCTACAGACAGTTCCCTCCACCCCAGCTCTCACATTTATTCCTTTTCAAATTTCTATCATAATGTTCAATCACACTGCCGTACATTCCCCTGAACTTTTAATTGCACATGTTGGAATTTTTATCAGCTTGTACTATACGGTACGCACTCTCCTCCCCAGATCTGAATGCAAATATTACTTCCATTCAATCCATTGGAGACTACTATACTATCTGATTGCTGCTGTGAAATTTCATATACAAGTTATACAGTTATGCACAATATGATGATGTGATATTTCATATACAAGTTATACAGTTATGCATAACATGATGATGTGATATTTCATATACAAGTTATACAGTTATGCATAATATGATGATGTGATATTTCATATACAAGTTATACAGTTATGCATAATATGATGATGTGATATTTCATATACAAGTTATACAGTTATGCATACAATGATGATGTAATATTTCATATACAAGTTATACAGTTATGCATACAATGATGATGTGATATTTCATATACAATTTGTACAGTTATGCATAATATGATCCTGTCTTAATTATGAATGGCTATTTCGTCATCCGTTAATTTAAATCTGCTGCTTACAATATTGATAACTCAGTAGATTTCTTATTATCTCCCTTGGAACACAAATTATCTCCCTTGGACCAGCAATAACTTATTGCCATTGCGCACTGTATTGTGTGCTTAAAGTGCCTAAAGTGAAATTTAAGGCACAAAGGTAGTAACGTGTTACTTGTAGATAATTAAAAAGCCATCGAAAATGTTTCTTTTTCATGTTAATAAGCATACATCTAAAATAAGAGTATTTCGGATCATTACATCCGATTTCCATCACCTTTACCTTGATTATGTCACACATAACATCATATTTTTCTTACAGTTGTTTTGTATAGAAAGGTTGTTCATCATACCCATTCTTTCTTTATAGCTCCGTGTTTGATGTCCACCTCCAAATCTTTTATATTGATTGGCTGAGTAACATGATTGGCTAAATAACATTATTGACTGAATAACATGATTGGCTGAAAAACATGATTGACCGAATAACATGATTGGCTGGATAAGATATTTGACAGAATAGCATCATGCTAGCACATTATAACTCATCTGGCAACAGCGGGGAAATGTCGTTGTTGTCGCAAAATGTTTTGTCTGGTGTTACATTAGATGGTTTCCTGATAAGTTAATACATGATGTTGAATTGATTTGCAATTGTCATGAGGTATATTTCCTTTTTTGATGTAATTGAATATTTTGGTTTGTAAACCTTTGGACCAGTTCCTTTTGTCGGACACTGCTACATATTAAGACACGAGCCTGCTTCTGTTACCCTTTAGTCATATGTTTGAGACACCGCTGCTTTTTTTTACATGCTAGGACACATTAACCGGCATAACATTTCGGTTTGATTCTGCTTGTGGAATTCATATCCAGTTATTCTCTAAATGTCCTCAATTGGAACCAGCCTGAGGATGGCCAAATCCTTCAGTTTACACTTGACAATGTGTGACAGCTATGAGACACAAGGTTTCAGAAAGGTAGACAGGTTATTGAATCTGATGTGATAATTTAAATGTAAAAATAATATTAAAAAAAATAAAAAAAAATAAATGTATTCATTTTGCAAGACATTGGTACTCTGGTGAGATCTAATACATTTATCATGAAATTCCGGCAATGGATAATATTTTAGTTTCTCATCCATGCGACAGAGAAATCTACTTATTTTGCTAACCTTACTTTTCCTGTCTCAGTCTAGTCATCTCAGACCAGTCGTCTCAGTCAAGGTGTCCACGAGCTCAGAACTATTTTTTAAAAAGAAACCCTTGTTGTCTTCTGCTGTGCCTGACGTAGTTGTACTAAAATCAAACAACAACAACAGTAACAAATATATAACAGAAACATAGTAACTTAAGCGAAATCTATGTTTGAGAACACATCATACAAAAACATTTCGAGAGAGTCAAATAAAAATGCATATGATGTCGAGCTTTTTGGTAGTATGCTTGTTCGTTCCACACAGTATGGTCAATTTTATCATATATCCAGTCCAAGCTCAGTACAATTTTAAATCAACGTCATTAAATGAAGCGAAAGCTACCTAACTAGTTTTAAATACTTCTTGTGTAACAAAGTATATACTGTTAGCTACATTTAATGACGCTGACCTGAAAACGACTGTTCTACAGATAGGATAAAATTCTCAGTGCTGTGTGAAATGAACTATGTCAGAAAACACTGCTCCATGCACATAGACTATAGACCTATACACTTCATAGCCTTCCAACTCTCTTAACAACTACGGAAAAATTAGTAACAGCCAGAAAAGTGTTATTTAAAACATGCTTTTTTCTAATTTTGTTAGGCATCTCCATTTTGCCCTGGTTGAATAAAAAAAAAAATAAATACAATATTTAATGACAAATAATGCACTTACCAGCCAGAAGGAATCATTTATCCGCCAATACCTTAATTCATAGGCAAATTTCACTGTAGCACTTGCCATATTTCCAGGACAGAAAAATAAATATTCAAAGAATCCGTGAACTTGAAAGTTTAGCACATGGTTATCCGCTAGAATCCGGTTTTGGAGAGTTTATTTATACACTGGGGTAATTTTACAATCAATATTAAGGACAACACAAGTATGTCACATACAGTTTCACCTCCTCCAAAGAAAAGACTATTAATATACGATAGTGACACAGATCTCTAATTACCTATGAATAATCTAAAGAAACGTGTTACTCTTCGTTACAGCTTGTACTAAGTATAACTACAGTTGAGCTGAGTAGCCAATATCGTTTTATTATTTACAATATAACTTTTCAAAATTGGAACTGATGAAAATAAAACAGTATCTTGTAATCAATATTAATTATTTATTGTCAATTTCATATAACATCCATATATTAAATGTGATAATACCTCATTACTATGCGACGTTTTATGTTGTTATTTTTTTTTCCTTAAGCGTATAAACTGTGTACTTCGGACGCAACTGTCACACCACAGCCCTCATTAACATATTTATATTAATGCGCCGCATGTAAACATTGGACGTGAACCCTAGTGCAGAATACTTTTTACTTTAAAGGAAAATATTGGGTGAGAAAAATAATCTACGTTGCGGTTTGGGCCGAGACAAGGAAATCACAGTCGCGGGTTTATATTATATGTCTCCCCACGAGGCCAAGCCTCGTGGGGAGACATATAATATAAACACGCGACTGTGATTTCCTTGTCTCGGCCCAAACCCCAACATAGATTCTGTATGTATTACATGTAAAGATGAAACAGCATGGAATAAGAGCAAAAATGACCATGCATGTGTATATTCCAGTTCAATACACACCTAAAGAATAAGACAAAATAAAAAGTATTTATATATTTTATTAAGCGTTTGTACTCTGGCGTACGTATCATGGTCGGTTAGAAATTCATAACAATCTACTAATATCGATTGTTTTTGTTTTTATGAAAGTATTTCAAACTTACCACATAATATAGGCATCAATTATAACAAAAGAAAATTATGATTGTCTTATCTATATCTTTAATCAACAATTAATTAACACATTTTGAGACCTTGAACCTTACAGCTTATGGTTGTATTTCTGATGTCGCACTCAATCAAATACGTTAAAGGTATTAGATGAAAATTTGATGTTATGAATGCAAAATCTTTCCCTAAAAACTAACATGGAGCTTAAGTATTACTACCAAGTTAATTACATGAATTAGTTTCCTTAAAACATGACTCATAGACATGTACTCCAAACTGTAAGTAAAAGGGAAGTCCTAGCTGGTGACTTCAGGTGTAAGAGTACATGGGTGATATGCTAAAACGGAACAGCGCAGAGTATAATTCGCATGATCTCATAGACGTGATGTCCAATATAATACCAGTTATATCTTGGTTAAGGCGATTTTACCACGGTAAACTATTTATTTTGGAAAACAATTACCATTATGTTGTATCTGATATGAGTTGGTTAATTGTGTACATTTGCTAGACAGGGATCCAACGTTCAGTTATATCCTATGATGGTCGGTTATCGCCCTTTGTTGATGTACCCTCCCCTTTCACCATCCAATCCCATGAAGGAAAGATTCAACTCTGTTACAAGCCGTTGAATACCAGTACAGTACTAGATGTTTAGTTGTGTAAACCAGAAGCAATTCATTCACTGCATTCGCTTCCCGTTGTCCTCGTTTCGTATATATAAAAAGCACAGTGTGAAAAACATGCAAAGTGAACCATGTATAATTCAATACTATCAGACAAAGACAACTTTTACATTAAAATATTTATCAAATTTAAATTAAGGTACGTAGAATGCTAGAACGTTGTTTTATTGTAATGAATTATTTTTTTTTTTTTTTTTTTGTTGCACAAGGAACATTGCAACAAGTAAATCATTGATAAATGCTGCATAATGTTACAAACTCATATATTCATTTATACGAAGTGCATAAAAGTATATCATTTATGTGTACCTAAATCAAGTACAGTTACCAAAATTACTCGTAAACTGATTTTTGAAAATAGTTTTTGTTTAACAACTTACACAGACCGACCACGAGGATGGGTTCACCATTTGTTTAGATATATTACAAAATATGTCCCTTCTTCATGCTTTTCAAGTGATAAACAGAAGCGGTATCATATTAAAGGATGTCTACTGTCGACATGGTTGCAAGCTAATAAGCAAAAGGCGAGGTGATACATTGAATTGAACTATATAATCAAATTCAGTTGCCTATTTGACTTGAGTGTTCATGTGTCTATGGTAGATGTATGGTACGGTACACTTTGGAGAGTAATATATCTGCATGTATTTAATTTTCCTGATATCATTTACTTCACAAAGAAATAATGTTTTATTATTATTTACATACTCTTCATAGAAACCATACATTCACTCACACCTTATCATATATTTTACTGAATTGACAGCACATACACTTCATACAAATCATATCTTCACTTATATCTTATCATATATTATATCGAACTGACAGTAAATACTCTTATTAGAAACCACACCTTCACCAATATCTTATCATTATTATTACCGACTGACAGTAAATACCTATACAGAAACTTTGCCTTCAACTATACCGTATCATATTTTATACGGAATTGACAGTCTTTTACAAAATTCTGTACATACTCAGGATAGAAACCATATCTTGACAAATACCTTATCATATATAGCAAAGACAGCCTGGTGTAGTTTGACGCAAACGCGTGTTCATGTATTTTTTCTTTACGATCAGGTCATTCGGACTATTCTGATCACTACGGCAACATTTGCATATGATATATGTCGGCTAGTGATCTATAGAAAACAACTCAAACATTTTGTGCAAGGAAAGTTTGTTCGCAAGAAAGAAATTTGAATATATTTGGACCACCCAGGCTTTCAGTATGATTTAATTCACCGCAGAACTGACCAAGAATTTGCAAATGAAAACGATAGTTCCATGCATTCGCAACTTCTAGCTTCTAGTTTCGTAAAATAACCAAGGTGACCGGATTGGCAGCTCTGCATCATTCCTTTTCTTTGGACTCACACTGTTGTAGGTAGATTGTCATAGATTGTTCCCTGTAAATGTAACGCCTGCGTATCATCGTCAGTGTTGAAATTGGCTTTGTCATAAAGGTCCCCTGTGCCAGAAGGTGGAACATTATTTTCTTGTAAATGGTCATACTCATAGGATATATGACCTTGAAAATTTACTTTGTGTTGGTTTAGTGTTGCTTCCATGCATTCACGGTAGGTTTGGTTTCCATTCGGTTGATACCGGTTTCTGTTTTCTATAAGAGGTTGTTCCATGACTTCCATGGGGATACTTTGTTTCTGTATGTTCCTGTAAATTTAATTTGCATAATAATGACGTCTAATTTTTAATATGTTAATTAATTCATGCATGTGTTGTTAAATCATTTATTTCCGAATGTGTATTGATATTCATTTACATGAATAAATGTATTACTGTACGATAACCAGCAACACAATTTTTTTTCTGAACATTTGGAAATAGTGCATTTGTGTCTTAATCAATTTGCTGATATTATTTAATTATATACCTTAGCATAGTAATATTGTTCAGTTATGCGTTCGGCTTTCATGTCCATATGCAAATTCAACTGTTTTCCTCTCTATTCATGCGCCAAGAAACATAAACGTTTATCCCCTAGTTCGTCATTTATTTGGATAGTTATGATGTGATATAGGGATACATCTTAGAAACCATGCAACAGTATGACCTGAAGAATGCGGAAAAGGACGTTTATTATCCACTTTTCAAAACTATAAGTCACAGATAGCTCGGTAACAATGACGAGGCCCCAATTAAACACGTATTAGTCTGTTAATGTTTACACACGACGCTGTTGAATCATTCTAAAATTGAGTATTTAGCTCAAACTAAACTAAATGGTCTTCTTATCTCTTGTTCGATCTGATACAGAATGTAAACAGTACATATCGAATATTTTATTTTCCTATGTAAATATACTGCATTTATCTCATCGTGTTATAAATAACTTGACATTTTAAGGGCAGGTTAAAACTAGGACATGCAATAACTAATTTACTATCAACTACGTACTTATGGTAACAATGTTAGAGATGATTAGCTTATAATTAGTCATGGGCATGAATAACATGTCACTGACGACTATGGTTTTACTTTATCCACAATCTGAGGGCCGACAGCTAGGACTTGTGGTACCATTGTCACGAACATTAAATTAGTAACATACTATTGACCCGAATACTAAAATAATAACATACAATTGTCACGAATATTGTCACGAATACTAAAATAATAACATACTATTGTCACGAATACTAAAATAATAACATACTATTGTCACGAATATTAAAATAATAACATACTTTTGATACGAATACTAAAATAATAACATACTATTGTCACGAATATTAAAATATTAACATACTCTTGTCACAAATATTAAAGTAACATACTATTGTCACCAATACTAAAATAATGGCATACTATTATCACGAATACTAAAATAAGAACATACTATTGTCACGAATATTGTTACAAAAATTATAATAATAACATACTATTGTCACGAATTTTAAAATAATAACATACTATTGTTGCTACGATTATCAAGAATATTACAATAATAACATACTATTGTCACGAAGACTAAAATAATAACATACTATTGTCACAAATATTAAAATAATAACATACTATTGTCACGAAAACTAAAATAATAACGTACTATTGTCACGAATACTGTCACGAATACTAAAATAATAACATACTATTGTCACGAATATTGTCACAAATATTAAAATAATAATATACTATTGTCACGAATACTAAAATAATAACATACTTTTGTCACGAATACTAAAATAATAACATACTATTGTCAAGAATACTAAAATAATGAACATACTATTGTCACGAATATTGTCACGAATACTAAAATATTAACCTAATATTGTCACGAATATTGTCACAAATATTAAAATAATATACTATTGTCACGAATACTAAAATAATAACACTATTTTCACGAATACTAAAATAATAACATGCTATTTTCACGAATACTAAAATAATAACATGCTATTGTCACAAATATTAAAATAATAACATACTTTTGATACGAATATTAAAATAAGAACATACTTTTATCACAAATATTAAAATAATAGCATGCTATTGTTACGGATATTAAACTAACATAATATTGTCACGAATATTAAAAAACATACTATGGTCAGGAATATTATAATAATAACATGCAATTGGTGTTTAAATAACAACAATAATTATTTTTACCAATCAAAACGACATATATGAAGAATATATGGAAATACTTGAATTACATTTCTTCAAGTACAACAGTGTATGAACGTGACGTTCAAATCATGGGTTTCAAAATATTTGTAAGGTCTAAAGAAATTATTCGGCAGAATTACCTTCTACGACATTTAAGGTACAGAGCAGTAAATAATGCTATCGATACCAATATTAGCGACACTGTAGACAGGACCACCATCAGCACTGGAAAAAAAAAGGATTGGGGGTGAGATAAATGATAGTGTCTGTTTATAGGTCATACGCCAGCGTTTTGTCCTTGCATTATTCACAACCGTAAGCTTAAACCATTTCTCTTGAATTTATCATCAGCTGTGAATGAACAAATATAACCGAACCACAACCACTCTCCATCTTTTTCCGTAATAATTTACATTGTTTTACATGCCTAAATCATAATATCGCTTGAAACGATGGTATTGTAAGGAAGAGAATATAACCTAAAAATGGCACAATTGTAACCACGTGGTCTTTTCAGTCAGGGTAACTTTACGATATCAGGAAGGCTGATTTATTAACTGGTCCGATTTTTCTATAGAGACACCTGAACTCACTTGAATATTTATTCTTTTCAGTCTCATCCTCCTGGATAGGGTTTGTAGTAAGCAGCTTTGGATTGACGTCTGTATGGAAATAAAGAGAAATCTACATATTTTATATAACAGTAAAGTTAATGCAGAGAAGGGATATATCTATCATTTACCCACGGACAGAATACACAAACGGTGTTTCATTATTTTAACTCACTGACAGAATACACAGTTGGTGTTCCTGCATATTTAAAATTCATTCTCAGCCTTTTTGTATTTTAATCACAAAGACATATTCGCAATTGGTGTTCCTATACATATTCTCATTGACAGAACATCAATTTGTGTTCCTGTGTACGTACTCACTGAATGAATGTACTATTGGCATTCCTGTATATTGCAGCTTTCTGATATCGCAAAGCCATGCTTATCACCATACAGAGTCAATATACATATATATAGTCAAGCTAAAATATGCATGTACATTTGTGAGTTGTTTGAGAGATCAAGTGCTATCCTCAAGATCATGTTGCACGAATATTCCACAGTTTGTACCAAAGAGAACAGTGACGGGGTCGAACGTATTTGATTCAACATTATGCCAATACAAGGCATGCTGCAGGGATCAGAACATTGCCCAGGATAAATCGTTCCGTTTCCGGCAGAATTTTGTAAAAGACGTGTATGATATGTTGCAAAAGACGTGTATGATATGTTTAAAAGACGTGTATGATATGTTGAAGAAGGGAGTGTTACAAAATATAAGGTCTTACGTCTGGAATTTGAAGGGTAAAATTAAGACAGTTAGACCGTGCTGTTATTGCCTGTACAGCTAGAACAACTTTATACCATTACAAAATGAGCCGCAATGAGACGTTTCTCTGATAAATCTTGACCATCCACTAGTGGTATCAAAAAAGGTGTTGGTAAATGCAACAGGAACGGTTTCATCCTACTGAGAAAATGCAATGCCAAACTGCTAAAAGACGTCATGGATGCACCGACGCTAAAACACTGGCCTTTCGTTAACTACGACATCGTCGGAAGAAGAGAATACCAGGATGTCCGAGTGACAAAGGCTATGATAATTACAGAATGTTGGACTCATAATATTCAAATCCAATAACCGGATTCAGCCGAGCAGACTACAACAAGGTCAAAAATCGCCAAAACGCATAATGTCGCCAACTTGAAACGGAAGAATGTGAAACAAACATTTGTTGAAGAACTTTGCAGCCAAGTGGATACAATCGAAACAAATTTTGATAATGTTGAGGCACATTGGGGGTTATCGAGGTACGCTGTGTACTCAACTGCATCCGAAACCCTCGGTAAAAACCACACGTAAAAGTCAAGATTAGTTTTAATGAGAACGATGACGCCATACAGATACATCTGAATGAATACTAACTTCTACAAAAGGCCCCTATAGACGACATCACTTCATCATCTGAGAATGCAGCCTTCAACAACATCAGGAATAGTATACTAATGCAAACTCAGAAAGCTACGAAACTTATCATTGAGCAATAAGGCACATGTGATTCAGTCCTACAGAAGACAAATATTTATATGGTGCTTTAAAGGCAATCTAAGGGCCGCAGGCATCACGAACATCTATAACATTGAGCGCTGGCAAATCCACACAGTTCACTGACAAAGAAGAGATTCTTCAATGTAGGGTATAAATCTCCCACAATATCCTCGATCAAGAGTCATCTATCCGCGAGGAGGCAATTGCAGTAGACTGCCCCATTTAAAAATCAACATATAAGTCGATCATCCATAGCTAACCGAATTGGTGAAAATTATAAATCTGCTGTCAAATCTCAACGCACCTGAAGCAGATGCTATACCAGCAAAATTCTATAAAGGCTGGGACGTACACATGGAACAGAAACTGACAACTAACATCGTCCGATCAATGCAGACACAGAAAGCGATATCACTCGTGTACAAGGATGCATCCATCTTCCACTTGTACAAACAAAAGGCAAGAAGCAATCCTTCGGAAGTCATTGGACACCTCCTTGCTGCCAATACCTGCTGTATCGTCTTGCGCATCACGATGATCAAGGGCTCCTGAAAGAGAGTCAGTTTGCTTCAAGAAAAGGAGACGGATTGCAGAGTTGATGTTTCCAGCTAGTCAACTCTAGGAGAAATACCATGAACAGAACTCAACCACTACACATCATTAATTGACCAGACAAAAGCCTTTGATAGAATCAGCCGTGTTGACCGTTTGGAACATCACCGCAACATTTTTTTTCAGATAAATTTAAGGCAATAGTTTAGCGATTCCAAGAGGGCAAGGAAGCTCATGTTGTGGATGACGGTGAGTCATCTGAACGATTTACAGTCAATAATGAAAATCAAGCAAGGCTGTGTGTTTGCCCCATCCCTCTTCAATATGGTGTTATCTGCGATGCTTACTAATGCCTTCCCTGACTATGATACTGGGGTCGATATCAAATACCGACTGATTTCAACCTGAGACGACTTCATGCGAAAACAATGTGTCAGGATGTGACTGTTCATGACCTCCTATTTGGTGCCGACTGTTTCCTGAATGCCAAACTGAGTCTGACACACAACACATGATACACCATTTCTCTTCAGCTAGTGACAAAGTCGGTCTCACAATCAATGACAAGATGACAAAAGTGATGCACCAATCTGCAACAGGAAAGCCAAACGTAGAACATACCATCAATGCAACTGGTTAAGCCCGCGTTGTTGATTGACGTATCACTGCATCACACTCTTGCGCGACGTCGCGACGTTCATAGTCTTCAGCTTGTGTTGTGAAATGTTTAGTCTTCAAATCAGTGTCAAGAGGAGAGAATGATGCACCAACCTTCTCCAGGAAAGCATTACATGGAGAGCACCATTACAGTAAATGGTCAAACTCTCATGGCATCGGACATGTTCACCTACCTCTGCAGCAAGCTCTCAGATGCAGTCCACAACGATATTGAAACGAATGTCAGAGTTGCTAAAGCATTTGTAGCCTTTGGCAAAACATGTGAAAAGCTAAACAAAACCCCACACAAAGCTAACAAACAGCAAAATAGATTGAAACTTGAAAGAGCTTCTTCTCAATCGCAATTCACGTGTGTTCAGTTGTTTCCTTGACTGCAAGAAATATAACTTTATACCGGAGCCGTTTGTATATATTACGTTGGAATCGTATCACATCTTAGAACATAATTCACAGGGGGTGTGATAATATGTTGTATGATAATAACCATGAGTAGGCAAACGTATTCAGACAATAAGTACCTTCATAATCTAAACGATTATGAAAGAAGAGATTTTAAATGTGTCCTGTAGGTTCACATATATACATATGATATAGATATCAAAACCATTAAAACCAAGGACAGTGTATTTACCTATATTCTAATAATCTTTTCGTCGCTCTATGCTGCACCTATACATGCTGTCACGAAATTGTGTATACTTAATTTGTATGCATTATGCCTGAGCTGCAGTATGATAAGGATTCGTTTCAGCATACAGCGTTATCCGGGATTGGGTTACTTATGTCTTAAATTGTTTCAAAATACTGAATTATTTTACTCGATGCTGTACGAGTAAAGTGCTTGCAATGACAAAACCTATAAACGTTATCTTTCTAGCACCATAGACAGGGTACTTCTTCCAAATCTGTTCTCATGTAGCTGTGGTGACTATGGATTTGGAAATGGAAGTGATTTTGGAGGCGTTCTAGGCTGTAGAGCTGATGAAAATCTCATAACGCGGTGGATGTTTGAATAGCCTGTGTGTTGTGGACGGAGATGCCATTGCCGTGGAGGAAGGTAGTGGTTGTCTCGTGTTGAAGGAATAAGGTTTCTGGATCACCAGGACTGCAGTGAACGGTGGGGGGTGGGGGGTTCTTGTTCGGCAGACAGGGATAGGCAGTCCACTTTGATCATCTGACAGTTCATAATTTGATACCAATAGTGATGGATGCAACACCGTACGTTTATGTGTGTGACACGTTTTATAGAGAGCATTACTGAATACGTAAAGAGCATTATTGACAGTAATAATAGTGTCATTAGCACGTTAATATTCATATTAATAGAAAAAGCATATAGAACACCATTTATCAAAATCTGTGGACATTTCAAGGAATTGTGATTTTTGCCATTTAAATCCTAGAATTTGCTATAAGTTGTTTCATAAATGTCACTCGAAGAACTCAAAGCTTGGCAATACATATAGGCCCATATTATTTATGATATTAATGGCTACATACGTTAAAATGCATTGCATGTAAAAGGAGAATATAATATTCTTACGTTCTGCAATAAAACGTGTCTTGAAATATGTCTCACCCTGTGTACATGGATATTGACGAAAGTGAGCATTGGGACACACGAGGGCAACATCATCTCGTGTATAGGCTAAAATATATAAATGGTACACAAGGCAATATAAACCAAAAGTAAGAAACTATTTTGTTAATACATAAGGCTCATCCTGATCTAAAATGAATGGAGGTGTTTTCACTTTGCTAAGAAAGTCGTTAAACGTAGTTAACATTGAAATATATAAGACAGATCTGATATTCTCAACAACATACTGAAAACCGTTGTCGCCACCTTTGCTTTAGATTGTGTTGCAGTAGAGGTCCTCTTTGTGGTTGATACTTTAGGTCTTGTAACAGTAGAATAAATCTTGATGATTGTTGTTGTCAATCTTGTTACGGTAATGGGCATCTTGGTGGTTGATACTACATATCTTGTTTTATTAGTGGTTTTCTTGGTGGTTGGTGCTTGAACTCTTGTTACATTAGTTGTTATATTGGTGATGGATCCTTTATATCTTGTTACATTAGTTGCCATTGTGGTGTTGGATCCTTTAGTAGATGTCACCTTGATGGTTGTTACGTTAGATCTTGTTAGGAAAGAAGTCACATTGGTAGTTAATACTTTAGAATATGATTTCCCTGTTTTGTTTTTGGTGTCCTCTGTCGAATTGCTAACTTTCTTAGCAGTGGCTGAAACGGACATAAATACATACATATATACATACATATGTGTGTATATATATATATATATATATATATATATATATATATATATATATATATATATATATATATATATATATATATTGTAGCAAAATGAAAATATGATGTAGTGTTTTCTGCTCGTATGTAATGTTCATGAAAATGATATGTGTTATATTATTTAGTAGGATTTTTGTAATCAGAGGGCTACAAGGAATTTGTTGACATATTTGGCAGATATAAATAATCTAAAAATCAGCCTTTTGAAGGTTTGTTACCTGCAATACTTCACATAGCCTTAACATATACTGTACATATAAGTAGCATGTACTGTAAATAGCCATAACATATACTGTACATAGAGGTAGCATATACTGTAAATAGTCTTAACATATACTGTACATATAAGTAGCATGTACTGTAAATAGCCGTAACATATACTGTACATAGAGGTAGCATATACTGTAAATAGCCTTAACATATACTGTACATATAAGTAGCATGTACTGTAAATAGCCGTAACATATACTGCACATAGCGTTAACGCTATTAAAAGAATCATCTAGTAGCATGCCATTAGGCTAACAGAAATTAAATGTCACAATCTGAAAAGGAAGACTGGATTCAACTCTGTTATATATTGATTGCCATTGATGGAATTCTGTAATTAGGTTTCACAACAAGACAATCAAGTTTTATGTGATATTATCATCGATCTCTTAAAGCGGAAACCTTAGTTGCGAAAATTATCTCTGAATACAAGCCACCGTGGTCACATACATTCATTTTTCCAAGCAGATGTATGAAATTGCAAACCGTGTGTATCCGTAAACTTGCTTTGAGTACTGGGTTCTAAAAGACTGGTGACATTTCGTATTGCTGTAATCTCCTTTATTTGTTAATGTATATATATGTCTCCCGCGGTAAGGTATAGTTTCGTCATATCTTAGTGCAATTTCGTTTGATACTGCAGTATTGGTGATTTAATTCGATACTTGATAAAGCTAGCTTAGTCAGTTGAATCAGCTGGTATATATATATATATATATATATATATATATATATATATATATATATATATATATATATATATATATATATATATATATATAAAGAATACAAATCCTATGGCTAATAACAATCCTTTCAAGTGCACAGATCCAGGAAGGAATCACGTGTGTCAGGGATTGATTAATATAAATGCAATAAACTGACATGGAACAGTGCGAAACAAGTATCTAGCTAGCCTGAGCGCTTTCGACTCTTTAATGAGCCTTTTTCAAATGCAAATACAAAACATAGATAAGAAAAACGAATAAAACAAAAAAAGAAAACCGGTTATGTTTGCGAAACTTTACATGGCTGTTTCTACAGGAATTCAACCTTTCAACTCTAATAAGTATCAACTAGTTTATTTTAGCTTGTTGCTGATACTGGAAAATATTTGTATTGACCTATAAATTTATGAGCCATAACGACATCTGTTATTTTATTTAAATTTATGTAAGCACTCTATAGCAAAAACTAATTTAACAGTTACTAACTCAGTGGTCAATATCTCTAGGTTAGAACTTAGAAATATAACTTTTATCGAAAGTTTTGAGTTTTTGTCCCCGTCCAAAGACATATGACAAAGGAAAGCTGAAAAAGGACACCAACTGTTCAGCCGCCAATTAAGACTCAAGGCCCATTTACACTTGCAGCCAATAAATAAATCAGAGAAAAATAGAAGCTGCGACCAACCCATATTCAGATAGGAAAAGTAATGTGGCCCAACCAAAAAGTTAAATTCCAAATCTAGAAGTCTTTAGCCACTCAGTTAAAAACGACACTTCCAGAAACTTCCACCTTACTAACAGATACTCACATTGACAAAGGAAGAAACAGATGCCATACACTCACTGAAAAGCAGAACAGACATCATAATTAAGCCTGAAGATACGGGTTTCTGCTGTGGTCATAATGAATATGGAAGGCTACGTCAGTGAAGCAAGTAGGCAACTAAGTGACGGTAGGTTCTACAAAAACTAGACCATGATCCAACACTGGAATATGCAAAAACCATCACTAATATTATTGACGACGCGTATCAAATAGAGCACATTGAAAAACAAACGAGAAACTACTTAAACCTAGAAAACCCAATGGCAGGAATATTTTATCTTCTACCTAAAATCCGCAAACAAGAAAAACCCGGGCAGACATATAATCCCCGCCAACGGGCATCCCACAGAAAGGATATCAGAATATTTGGATCATTTTATGACACCACATGTCCACAACTTACCATCATATCTTCTGGACACGACAGATTACCTCATAAAAAGTAAAGCAAGCGAACCATTACTGCCAGATACATTGATTGGTTCCTTAGATGTCACATCTTTGTGTTCTAACATACCGCACAACGAAGGGATACAGGCGTGTAGAGAAGCATTGGAAACTAGAACTGTAGACAATCCACTCACACAATTCCTAGTCCAACTCCTGCAGCTTATCCTAAAACTCAGTAACTTTGAATTTAATGAAGAAAACTACCTCCAAATTAATGGAACCGAAATGGGTACAAAAATGTCCCCTTCGTATGCTAATACTTCTATGGAAAAACTGGAGAGTCATCTTTTAGAATCAATTGAACTTGCACCATGCCAGTGGGTACGCTTTATCAATGATAAAGAAATGAAATGGCAACACGAAAGAGAAAGTCTGGATGATTTCAGATCAAAGGCAAACAACTCCAATCCCTCAATAAAATTCACGGCGGAAATCTCCAACTCAAACCACGTCTTCTCGCCACAACAACCAGACTGGTAGAAAACTCCATCGAGACATCTACTCCAAACCAACCGACAAACACCAGTATCTCCTCCCAAGGAGCTGTCATCCTTAACACTGCAATAGGAACATCCCATATAGCCAGGCACTGAGAATACGCAGAATTTGCTCAGACGATGAAACATTCCTAAAGACGTCTGAAGAGCTATCTAAGCATATAATTTACCGAGGCTACGACACAGACCTGATTACGGAGGCGACGCAAAGCGCCAAACAAACAAACAAACCGCAATGACCTACTTAAATATGGTTAGATGGAAAAGGCTGATGGATATCATTTATCCTGACCTACAATCCAGATAACCCCAAATGGCTATTCTTCAACATGCAAGAAAGATGTGATATTATTTCCAAGATACTGTGAACAGATGATGCCATTGTTGCTTGAGATGATGTTGTTACTGTAGAAATCAGCTTGCTAGTTGATTCTTTCATCAAACTTGTGCGTTTTGCGTCCACTGTAGCTTTTATCATGTTATTTCCAGTCACTGAAAATCAGTCTCGGTTTTACAAGCAAATTTGAAATGCATATTCAGCCTAGGATTGCATGTGAAATGTGAAATATACACGCATATATATGTACCTAGTACACACACACATAGACATACAAACATAAACAGACACACACAAACACACGTAAATAAATAAATAAATATATATATATATATATATATATATATATATATATATATATATATATATATATATATATATATATATATATATATATATATATATACACTTTAGTTATGGCACATTGTTCTCAACTTTGCAACAAATATTTCATATGACAATAATAAAGTATTGTATTCTCTTAGTTAGTAGGCAGCTCTTTACCTTGTTCTATGATGTGCAAAGCATTTAGAAATTAGCGTTTAAAATGTTTCAGGGTTGGAATACGTTCTTCTTCTATTAACCGAACTTGTAAGTCTGTTAGCACTGAAAATTTGGACAATATATCTATATACTTACAGATTGTAGACCACTCACGATTCAAATATATATTTGAGAAGGAAGAAAATCAGTGACAAAGTGTGCATGTTTTCTGAGAGAAATGCATCCTAATTACAGAATCAGACGAACGGCAGCCAAGAGAAACATCGTTGAATTCCATCTTTTTTCTCTCAGGTCTTTTGTTTTAATTTCTAGTAGCGTTGGACAACGACAATGTTCTGTACAGTGGCATGTATGGTGATAGTTTAGGCCATGTACAGTAATAGGCATGGTGATATATTTCAGGCTTTGTGCAATGTCAATTGTGGTGATATTTTGGGATATTACGGTGCCAATCATGGTGATATTTCAGGTTATATACAGTGTCATGCATGTTGATATTACAGGCTTTGTACAGTGTCAAGTATGGTGATATTTCGCGCTATGTAAAGTGTCATGCATGGTGATATTTCAGGTTATATACAGTGTCAAGCATGGTGATATTTCAGGTTATGTACAGTGTCATGCATGGTGATATTTCATGTTATATACATGGTCAAGCATGGTGATATTTCGGGCTATGTACGGTGCCTAGCCTGGTAATATTTCAAGTTATATACAATGTCAAGCATAGTGATATTTCGGGCTATGTACAGTGTCATGCATGGTGATATTTCAGGCTATGTACTGTGTCATGCATGGTGATATTTTGGGCTATGTACGGTGCCAAGCATGGTGATATTTCAGGTTATGTACAGTGTCATTCATGGTGATATTTCAGGCTTTGTACAGTGTCATGCATGGTGATATTTCAGGCTATATACAGTGTCATGCATGGTGATATTTCAAGTTATATACAGTGTCAAGCATGGTGATATTTCGGGCTATGTACGGTGCCAAGCATGGTGATATTTCACGTTATATACAGTGTCATGCACGGTGACATTTCAGGCTTTGTACAGTGTCAAGCATGGTGATATTTCAGGCTACATACAGTGTCAAACTTGGTGATATTTCTGGCTATGTACAGTGTCATGCATGGTTACATTTCGGGCTATGTACAGTGCCAAGCATGGTGATATTTCAGGTTATGTACAGTGTCATGCATGGTGATATTTCAGGCTTTGTACAGTGTCATGCATGGTGATATTTCAGGCTAAATACAGTGTCAAAAATGGTGATATTTCGGGCTATGTACAGTGTCAAGCATCGTGCTATTTCAGGCTATGTACAGTGTCATGCATGGTGATATTTCGGGCTATGTACAGTGTCATGCATGGTGATATTTCAGGTTATATACAGTTCCAAGCATGGTGATATTTCGGGCTATGTACGGTGCCAAACATGGTGATATTTCAGGTTATATACAGTGTCAAACATGGTGATATTTCGGCCTATGTACGGTGCCAAGCATGGTGATATTTCAGGTCATATACAGTGTCAAGTATGGTGATATTTCAGGCTATGTACAGTGCCAAACATGGTGATATGTCAGGCTTTGTACAGTGCCATGCATGGTGATATTTCAGGCTGATGCAGCCATTCTCAAGCTTTAACACACAATAGACCATTTATTTTCCTGTTATAAATCCGATACAATGTGGTCCGTATCTGTTTGATAATGTGAAATCCGTGTTTGAAAACGGAACTACGTGGAAATGAATAAGCTAGTTGTATAAATTTTATAGTCTGATTAAAAGCATATCTGAGATACTCTCATCTAGAGGCGTATAGTAATAAGATGTAGAGATAATTTTATATAGTATATGTTTAAGGCGTATTTTTGTAACAGGACATGAAACAAAGATTTACAAAGCAAAATGCTTACTGATAAATCATTCCCATATGAAGCATGAAAAGTACATATGTGTAAAATTAGAGTCCCATGAATATGATGTCCTGTGTTTGATAGGAAGAAACGTACGTTTGATGCTATCGTGTTTTAAACCTTTTAGGATTGCATTTTTATTGTAGTAAGGTCTTTGAAACAACTCACTATGGACTTAAGCAATACGTTTCTCATAATTCTACCCCTCGGTTTTGGTGTTAAATTTGGGAACTAAAGTAGGATACCCATTACTATAAACGTTTGGATCGAAGGCTCGTCACAGAACCGTAGTAAAATTACATCCATGGCTCACCATGGCAAATCTCCAAGTGGCTGATTAGGTAATCATTTTCTACCACCACCACCCTCCAGATTATAACTTTATATATCTAACACAGATAATGAATGCGTCACCTCCTCTGCATGACTGCTTTCGTAACATTCGGTCAAAGGATATTCAAAAAATGTCATCTATCTATCTATCTACCTATATATATATATATATATATATATATATATATATATATATATATATATATATATATATATATATATATATATATAATAGGAATCTGGAATGATTGTGTAGATAGATAAGAATTAATTACAAGGTCGTCATTCTGCTACACACGAGTGCATGTAACACCGATTAATTAGCATCATTGCTTTGGTGATGTGTGCTTAGTCGTGAGGGAATATGGGATCGTGTATACAGGCAAGGCGATGTGTGTCGTTTACTCTCGGACCTAGTTCCGAATCTCCGTTGAGTGCGAATTAAAAGTTCTTTAACCTGCATGATAGTATTATGTGTATTAAATATTACTTCTACCTACTATTATCAAGCATTCTTTTATAGCATCCAGGGATAGAACTTTCCGTTCTGTCTGGTGTATATTTATAATTCTCTCTCTCTCTCTCTCTGCCTGTTTTGTCGACGGTCACAATATATGCAGCTTATTTATGAAGATTTGTGAATTCCACCAGTGAGATGGAGTCCGTAGAATTAAGGAACAAAGGAGATGCAGGCCGATAGACGTGTAATACAGGCTAAATCTGTGGCAATTCAAATTTGGACGCAGTTCATACACTATTCGATTTTCAATATGCATCTTTTAAAATCAACCGATATCATCAAATCTTTTTTATTTAAAAATCTCGCCGTTTTTCATCAGTTTGAAGAGTCTATTCTGCAACCAAATTATGGATATATGTATGCCTGTAGGAATGTATGCATACCATAAAACGTTGTAAATAAGACATATTGTCCATATGTATTTAGTTTTGCTCTTTAGATCATCTGTTGAAAAAAACATACCTTACAATTATTGAAGATTATACTATTAAAAATGAGATGGACTTAGACTGGAAATCTCATCTTTATTACGACACGATTGAACAATACGTTTTTCACACATACACACACACACACAGACATATATATATATATATATATATATATATATATATATATATATATATATATATATATATATATATATATATATATATATATTTAGGTATATTTGATTTTTGTTAATTTTATGCCAGAAAGTATGCATTACAGTATTAAATGTATTCTCGTGCTTGGTTTACATTTGAGGTCAAAACATTATGGAACTATACTGAATAGTCTTACTTTCAAGTGGAATCTAATTGAGTCCCATTCGCCAGGAATAAAATACCAAAATCTTCTCCAAATTAGAGAACAATATATATTTCCTTGGTGCATTTCAAGAGAACACTTATATCTTCATATTCCTATTTGTGCATAACGTAGATGTGATAAGGCTAGTTCTCTGCTCAACACTTTTTTAATTAAAAACAGAAGCAAAAATTGTTTTGCAAAATGCTAAAGACAATAAAGTTTAAGTAACATGTATACAATTAGATCACAGAATCAATATGTATGCAAATTAAAACTTGTTTAAGAGCATTAGGTGCTGAAATGTATAATATTGTATAGTATAAATCGATATTGCTTTGGTTATTATGATATAATTTGAAATCTGAAACAAGAGGGTATACAGAACTCATCGAATAAACTGTATTCTGATCGGGCTTATTTACGGTTGTCTTATCATTGACCGTAATATAGTATTGATCATTCGTGGATTGATTATAAGAGTATACTGATAGTTGTGTACTGATATCTTCAGAACAGTGATAATGGGATATGTGACGAATGTGTTATTTATTTTTTATTGTGCATATTATACTCTGAATCATTATAATATGATTATGTTATATCCAATAAGTGTTTTGAGCCCTTCATAATGAAGAGTGTTATTTATTATGTCTCGTATTACTGTGGTTGATTTTGATATCAAACACAATTATTTATGCTGTAACAGCTTCTTCGAGGGGAGTGGCGAGATATCTAAATTATTATTTTAGTTTCGTCTCCTAAAGTGTTTATTATTTTATCCAATATTGAATTATCATCAATCATTGTTGACCGTATAACTACTATATTCATCATAATGTAATTATTTAAGCACTAAATTAATCAAACGGTTGGGGTTTACTTGTCCTGTACCTCAACAACCACATACTTGAAAATCAGGTGATACGAATTCGTACAAACAATTTAATTCGTGTTTTTAATCATCATCACAATTAATCATTGCAATTACAAATACTTAGTCATGGCGAACGTACAATTTTAAAATTTATCCCAAGGGTGCCTATTTGTCAAGCTTACGTTATGAACAAAATATGTCCTGAAGTTATCTTATTTCCAGCAATACCCAATGTGCCACCAGTTGTAACGGCGTCATTTTTAGATAACAGTTTTATCATTTTACTCTCGATAATTGGTAGTAATGTTGTCAACATAACGTTTAGTAGCAGAGACTTGGGGGTTTGTTGTCTCAGCCAGATTTGAATTGTGTTTTTATTCCTGTCAATATTACTATAAAATCTATTGCAGAGCTACGACCAATTTCAATACATCTGCCTATAGGCTCTTAATTTATTTGGATCCGTAAACTATCAGATGTCGTGAACTTCACAAGGCTTATATGATCAATGAATGTACTTATAAGTTAGTTTTCTTTTCTGGACTTGAACTAATAAGTCTCCGATCGTTCCCTCACCAGTTTATTTCAAAGAAATGTAATTTAATGTTTGTATAGTATCATCTAAATTTAGTAATTCTTCATTAATTATTTGAAATTGATTGTCGATGTAAACGGTTATATGAATTTTGATATCAACATTTTGTTTTTGTTACTGCATTTCTTCCACTAACAGATTATCCTAATATTTGACTCTTGCTATCATTTATTTTTAGGTTTTGTAACATTTGCAATGTTACAGAATGTAGATCTACCATATGGTCAAAGTCTTTATCCAATTCCTGTTTAGTGGCACTAATTCCTTTCTTGTTATGTATTTTGTAGAAGCTAATTCTGTATCATTAGTATCAGTCTATAGTATACAATCTTCCTTACTAGTATACCATATAATTATATACTATTATGTGGAAACAAATATTGTATACTCACAAAGTAAAATTATCAGACATTTGTAAGGAAAATAAAAATCTTAGCATAGTGTAATCTACAGTGAATATAGTAACGATACATTACAAAGAAATGCTTCATGTTTCGTAATAAAAGATACCGTATTTTAAATAATTAGTATAAGTTAGTATTGTAGTTTACTCCATATTATCTAATATTGTTGTAATATTTCAAAATGTTTGCTTCGGTACTGTAAAGAGATTTGATTAATTTTGGAATAGGTATAAATACTTAAACATTTTCTTTTCCTTGGAAATTAGTTCGGATAACATCAACACGTCTTGGAAATTAGTTTGGATAACATCAACACGTCTTGGAAATGAGTTCGGATGACATCAACATGTCTTGGAATTAGTTTGGATAACATCAACATGAGTAGTAAGGTGGGGCGCATTAGAGACAATGGGACTTACCATTAAAAACAGGGTCCCGCCCTTTGGGAACTATGTAAATTTAACATGATGAAAACTGGCCCGGCCCTTTGGGGACAATGGGAATTAACATGGGAATCTATTTTGGGTTAGTCTAGGGACAAGGGAAATTTAACATGGGAGAAAAAAGCAATTCTAGGGACAAAGGGAATTTAACATGGGATTTTTTTTGTTTTTTAAAAAAAATAAAAAATAAAAAAGGGTAGGCAATTGAAAGTCTATCTCTTTTCGAGAGATTGGAGTGGCCCTGAAAAGGGCCTTTGGGTTTATGTTAATATGCCCTTAACATAAAGGGCATCTGCAACATCTTCTTCGTCTTAGGCTTCGTCTAATGGTAGGTCCATAGACTAACACTCTTTTGAGGCATCCTTGCCTCTCCACGTAAATCCTACGTATCCATTGGCTGGTGTCGGTCCTATGGACAACTGTCCACTTGGATCGGACATACATCGGTATGTCCGTCCTGAACATCATCGAAGACACAACAGTAGAAGATTGAACGTCGGTCCACATGTTGAGGCGCCGAGAACAGGTGAATCAATGCAGTGAACTGCGCTTATTTATAGGTAGAGGAAGGATTGAAACGGATTGAGTTCATTGACCAATCCAAACACGCGTTACAAAATTCAGTCAGCCCACGTCCAATCGGAAGAGAGCAGTCTGATACGTCACGTGGTCTATACAGATTCGCTAGAGCCTGTGCGCAGTCAATTGATGCGACAGTTTTTCTACATGACGGAAACTCAAAAAACGATAAATTGGGGTGCACCAGCAGTGGAGACCACCCAAGGGAACCCGGACTTACTTTCAGAAGAGGTAAATTGGGAATTTGTGGATTTTCTTACCTCGCAAGAATTTGTTCCGGAACCTTCGCCACCTTCTCCTTCGTTACCACACTTTGAGAATTTTAGACAGAGACAGAAAGAAGAATTGGAGAAATTTATACAACAGCAAAAGGAAGCGGAACAAGCTTTTCTCCTACAGCAACAACAGCAAGAAGAAGAGGTAAGAAAAAAACAGCAACAAGAAGAAGCAGCAGCAGAGAAACAAGGGTGTGAAAATCAAACGGTCACGGTACTGTTAGACATTTTAGCCGAGTTAAGAAGTCTGAAACAAATGTATCAGACTTCTTTATTACGACCGAAGAGAATACGACCTTCCCGAGCTAAACACTCCAACCTTGTGACTAAGCCTACCGTTCCACCCTTAGTGATTTCAACCAAATCATCATCATCATCAACAGTACTCAGTCCAGAAGTAGGCCTTGGCCGTGGCAAAGGCTTAAGACAGTTAAAGTTGATTGCTTAAACTCACCCCTACACCAAAAAAGGCCCTTTTCAGGGCCACCCACGTCTCTCGAAAGAGATAGACTTTCAATTGCCAACATCCATTCAAACTAAGAAAAACAACCCGTTTTACCTCTATAGTACGTGTGTATGAGTGTGTGAGTTTACGTTCTCATTTTAAAATCAAAACTCAAAGACACTTACCATTTAATACCTAATTTATTCTTTTATAAATATTAACAATCCAATTCACATTTCACAACATAGCACTTTAAAAGTTCATACACTTCTTCTGTCTCATTATTTAGTCTCTCTGTTTTTTAAATTTCTTCACCGTCACGTTCTTTTCCTCCTCTTCCTCCTCACCTTCTTCCCTTCTTCTTTTCTTCTCCTGTTTCTTTTTCTTTACCTGGCTGCTTTCTTCCTCTGAAGAATCCCTCTCTTCTTCTGAAGAATCCCTCTTTTCTTCTGACTCCTCTTGTTTCTTTTTTGGGCAATCTGGAGACCAATGTCCTTTTTCTTGACAATAATAACAGGTATCTTGACTTTTATCTTTTCTAGCCCCTTTTTTTCTTTTTTGACAGTCTGGACACTCTGAAGACCAATGCCCTTTCTTCTGACAGATATAGCAAGCATCTTGACTTTTATCTCGCAAGGAAGGAGAGTAGTCCGTCGGCTGGTATGAAGAGAATTTTCTAATGACCCCTCGCAAAGCTCTGATGAAATGTTCGATTTGTGTAGTCTTTTCCATCGTTGTGCTCGGTTTGAGAGTGAAATGAATAGTGAAAGGACAAGACACACACCCTTTTATATACGCTAGTCTGCCATGACTTTAAATTAGTCTGCGGTGTTTAAACTTTAGTCATTTGACGTTTTGCACTCAAGATGAAACGATCCAATTCATTTGAGAAGAAAGAAGAAGAAAGTAAGAGGCAGAAACGTGATCTATCGCCTCGTACCAGGGCTGAAATCTTGGCACACATTCATGCCAGTGATTTTGAAGAGGACATGAGTGAACCAGAATCCGAACCCTCTAAACAAAGTTCGTCACCCTTAGTCAACCCTGAAAAGTACTGTTCCATTCAAGAGACGGAAAAGCGTCCCTCTAGAAAATTTAGAACCACGGTTTACAAATACACGGTGAAGTTTAAAGATTTCAAGTCCGAAGTACCATTGGAGAAAGCAGAAGGGTTCATCACCGACATGTGGGATTCTTTGCTCACCACACTCAAGCGACAATGTCAACCCAAAGAAGACGATCGCTTGAGACTTTCCATACAACACGACGGCTTGAAATCCCCTGTTTGGATCGAGTTTAGCAGCCCTGCAGAATTGACCGCTTCCAAAGTCATGGACAAGATTCAACACGTACAACAATCCAATGACCAGTTTGACATCACCGATGGAAAAGCCACATTGGACATGACCCACGTCTCTCCTCCTCAAGGGACCGGACAACGCAAAAAGGTGTTATTGGTGAACGGCCTTCGTAGCACCAAAACGAGCCTCGTCCAAATTTACAATTCTCAAGGCCAGATGTGTTTAGCCAGGACTATCGTGGTGGGACGAACCTATGCCGACAAAAACGACACGGCAGAATGGAAAAGAGCATGGGATAACATTCGAAAATCGAACCGAGCCAAACAACGAAACGAAGCAGAACTCCTGTTAGAACAAGCCGGACTGTCCAAAGACACACCCTGCGGTATTCCTGTGATGCAAAAATTGCAAGATGTCCTAGCTCCACGCTACACCTTGAAAGTGCACCCTCAAGAAGTGCGCGGACCTCTGTTGTTTCGAGGCCAAGGCTTTAAGGATGGAAAATACATTCACCTCTATCATCACGATGACCATTTCGATACCATTACCACTATCACCGGATTCCTGAGATATGCTTATTATTGCGAGAAATGTGACTATGGTTATAATAATCGAGAGCAACACAAACATTGCGGATCGAAATGCTCAGGATGTTTGGCCTCTCCACCCTGTCCGAGCGAAGGGCAAGAACCAGTGCATTGTTCTGCTTGTCTGCGCACGTTTGTCAGCCCTGCCTGTTACCAACAACATTTGAAGACGCAAGGTTCACAGAAGAAATGTGCTTGTCAACTGCTGCGATTGTGCCCTACGTGTCGACAAGGCATACTTACCAATAATGCCAAGGCACACGTATGTCGAGGAAAGAAAAAATGTCACATTTGTCACCACATCGTGGACTTGGAACAGGAATGCTATGTGCAAAAATACCAACCCCAACCAGAGAAAGAAGATGGACACAAGAATAAAGGCAATTTCGTCTTTTTCTATTTCGAATGCATGCAAGAGACCGGCATTCACATTCCTAATTTCTGCGTGGCTGATCGAGCGTGCGAGGAGTGCATTCAAGAACCTATCTTGAGTTACTGCCCTCACTGCAGCAAGATTCCTGGAGGGCGTGAAAAAATCTTTCGAGGACCGAACACACTAGCCGATTTCGCTCGATGGGTCTTACACCCCATCGACAAGACGTGGAGCCAAGAGGACATCGAACGTTACGGAGATTGTCATCGTCATGCCACGGTGATGGCTCACAATTTCTCCGGATACAATGGACAGTTTCTTTTGAGGTACTATACGGAACATGGCATTCAACGTCCTAAAGTCACTTTGAACGGAGCCAAAATCATTTTCATGTAAGTGCGACAAGTGCAGTTTAAAGATTCGATGAGTTACTTGGCCATGCCTTTGAGTCGAATGCCTAAAATGTTTGGAATGACAGAAATGGCTAAAGGTTATTTTCCTCACTTTTTCAATACGGAAGCCAATCAACATGCCGTTCTACCATTTGCCCGAGGCTCACTATTACGACCCCGACAACATGCGTACCGAACAACAAGAAAATTTCTACGCTTGGTACCAGGCTCACGCCTCAGACCCTTTCGACTTTCAGGAAGAAATGTTAAAGTATTGTCGTTCCGACGTGGACATTTTACGGCGTTGCTGTGGAAAATTTCAAGAACTGTTCATGGAACACGGAGGGGTCGATCCTTTGAAAGAAGCTTGCACCACTGCCAAAGCGTGTTCCTTAGTCTACCGACAACGATTCATGCCTGAAAACACCTTGGCTGTCATCAGTCCTCAAACGACCAACTATGTCAAACGTCAATACTTGGTCAAAACCCTACGCTGGTTACATTACTTGTGCGACAAGGAAGACAAATGGATTCAGCATGCCCGCAACGGAGGGGGCGAAAAGACCATCGGAACGCATTCGGTCGATGACTGGGACTTAGAAAATCCCAAGATCGTGTGCGAGTTTAACGGTTGCTTATTTCACGGATGCCCCGTCTGTTACCCTGACCGCGGCACTAAAAATCAGTTTTTACAACGAACCATGGAAGACTTGTACCAGGCCACTTGCCAGCGACGCCTAAAGTTAGAACAGGAAGGATATCAAGTGGTGAAAATGTGGGAACACGAGTACGATCACCGTTTGAAAACCGATCCCGAGTTTAAACGCCTCGTGGAAAGCTACCAGTTCATGGACCCCCTGAACCCGAGGGATAGTTTGTACGGAGGAAGAACCAATGCCACCTGTTTGCTGTACCAAGCCGATGAAGAGAAAGGAGAAGAAATCAAATACTTGGACGTGTGTTCGCTGTATCCCTACGTGTGCAAATATTGTCGCTTTTTCCTGCAGGGCACCCACAATTGTTCACCGAACACATCGACCTGAAAAACATTCGACAATACGAAGGCTTGATGAAGTGCAAAGTTTTGTCTCCCACGAACCTATATCATCCCGTCTTACCTCACCATTGCCAAGGCAAACTGATGTTTCCTTTGTGCCGTACTTGTGCCGAAACGTGCAACCAAGATCAACCTTGTCAGCACACCCAGGAAGAACGGGCCTTGACGGGGACGTGGGTCAGCGTAGAATTGTTCAAAGCTATGGACATGGGATACCAACTGTTAGAAGTGTACGAAATTTGTCACTTTCCCAAGACACAACAATATCACAAGGGTGACCCCACGCAGAAAGGCATTTTCGCAGACTACGTGGATGCCTTTTTGAAACTGAAGCAAGAAGCCAGTGGCTATCCGTCCTGGTGTCACACTCCCGAAGACCAAAAGACATTCAAAGAGAAATACTATGAACAAGAAGGCATCCCTTTAGATCACATCGAGAAAAACGAAGGCAGGCGATCGTTTGCCAAAGTGATGTTAAATTGCTTGTGGGGCAAAATGGCACAACGACCGTATTTACCCAAGACGAAATATTTGACCGAACCTTCCCGCTATTTCCAGATGATTCACGACAAAACCAAATTCATGAAACACGTGGACGTCGTTCGCGAGAATTTGATCTTGGTCAATTACGAAGAAGATCTGGACTTTGTACAAGACGACCCCTTTTGGAAATGTCATCATTGCGGCTTACGTGACAGCTCATGCTCGCTTAAAATTGTACGAAGCTTTAGAACTGTTAGGGGAACGTGTCCTGTACTTTGACACGGACAGTTGCATTTACATCGATCACCCGAGTCAATATCACCCTGACATCGAAGGAGACCGTTTAGGAGCCTGGGCAGACGAGCACCCCGACGAAAAGATTCTAAGTTACGTCAGTGGTGGTCCTAAAAATTACGGCTACGAATACGGGGACAAACAAGGAGAAGTGCACACGAAGTGTAAAGTGAAAGGATTGACTCTGAATTATCGTACCAGTCGAGTGGTGAACTTTGGCGTATTGAAAGAAGCCTTGCAGTCTAGAGAAGATGAACACTCTAAAGTGATCACCTATCAACCCAACAAGTTATAAGGTTTACCCACTCACCACATCGTCAGTCGACCCTTGGAAAAAGTCTATCAAATCGTGTACCAGAAGCGAGTGCGACTTCCCAATCATTTCACCTTACCGTATGGACATGTCGGTATTGGTCTGTATATAAAAAGGAACCCTAGGCAAGATCGATAGTTCATTGTGACTACCAAGACCAAGCGAACAAGATGAATACCTTCAGAGAAACACAAAACAAGTTCAGAAAGGCACAGTTCAAGTTTGGGGCTTCTGAAGTGGAATGCGATTGTGAGCCTTGCGATGGGAACGATGCTGTACGTTGTGACTTTAGCGATGCCGTAAAGCATCATGGTAACTTTGTTCTCACTACCCCTATCATGGAAAGTGATGCTGTGCGTGTCAAACCTGAGTGATGCGAAAGCGATGCCGCTCGTCCTCTTGGACACTTTACGGGGTTTCGCTTTAAAGGTGAATGTCCACCTTCACGTCTACCTCCCTACGGATGTCATCCAGCCCTGAGCAAACTCCTGTCCATGTCACCCCACCCTCATCGAAACGAACCTTTGAAAGACGAATATTCGTTTCCTGTGCGTTTGTTGGAATACTGCGTCTTTGAAAATCGTCTTCAATCGTTCAAAGGAATATGGCCTAAGTATCTGGGAGGACCGACCACCGAAGAATTAGCCAGAGCCGGATTTTTCTACTTGGGCGAAGGGGATAAAGTCAAGTGCTTCAGTTGCGTTGCGTCACTTCACCACTGGGAACCACAAGATTCGGTCTACCTAAAACATGCTCGTTGGTCACCGAATTGTCATTACTTACCCTTAGTGGGACCGAGACATTAAAGTAACTTACCATGTCGTGGAAGAAGAAGAAGAAACCAAATTGGTTAGGAGTCAAATGTTGGACATCACCAAGACTAGTATTTAAACTTCATTTCAAAAACGATATTGAATCATTACCTAAAGAACTGCAAGAGAAGATTTACAAAGAAGTTTGGCAGGGGCTTGCCAGAGTGAAATCTCAATGGGTGACTGTAGAACTTTTGTGCCAAGAAATTCACAAGAGGAAAGTGAAAAAAAGTCAATCAATGTGTTAGATTTCTCTGGATCAAGGGTGCATTCATCCTATTATATTACTCTAAACCGTTTACATCAAAAGATTTCGATGAGATTCTTGGACGTTACCCTGAGTGGCAGTGGTCAGAAATTACTCACTATGTGGATTACGTTTGCTCTAGGAGAAGATTGTGAATTGTGCTGACTGACCTATTCATGGATGCTTTGCTAGAGAACATTCGTGCTTTGCCTGTGGAGTTGAGAGAACGCATTTACCGAGAACTGGTCAAAATACAAGTCAAACGTAAAGAACAATTGCATCCGTTACGTCACCGGTGTTTGAACCACTGGTACCTGAATGCCATACAAGGACTGATTCAGTTGAAAGAGTTCCATTGGACATACATTAATCAGCGACCCTCTGGTTTTAAAAAGGATTGGTTTCCTATTGATGATTCTATCTACTACATTGTAAACTTACTGCATCGAATTCCAGAGGAAGAGTTAACGAATTACCAACATCTTTTACACAATCTCAACTTAGTGAAAGAGGAAACTTCTGAACGAATTGTAATGTGTAAATTAGTGATTAAACGATTTAAATTCGACACTGAAGTAAAACCATGTCTGTGCAAACGGTACATTTTTTGTGTCAGAAAAAGGATTTAGTATGACCTATTCATGGATACTTTACAAGAGAACATTTGTGCTTTGCCTGTGGACTTGAGAGAACGCATTTACCGAGAGCTGGTCAAAATACAAGTCAAACGTAAAGAACAGTTGCATCCGTTACGTCACCAGATGTTTAACCACTGGTACCTGAATGGTATAAAAGAACTGATTCGTCAGAAATTGTTTCAGTGGTCAGACCTTGTTCAACACTTTGAGTTAGTGAATGAAAGAAATATTCATCATTATGGTTACTTCGAGATTCATCTAGTGCATCGCATTGAGGAAGACAAGTTAAAGGATTACCAACATATTTTACGTGGAATCTACTTAGAGGAAGAGGAAACTTCTAATCGAACTCTGAAGTTTAGGTTACAGTATGCAAGATTTAGATTCTCCACTGGAGAACGAAGATGTCTGGCTAGAAAGTACGTGTATTGCTTCCGAAACAAAGAGAGTATAAAAACAGGAATCCATTCCACGACTTTTATCACATGTGATTGAACAGATTCCGTGGAAGGAACTCAATGAAAATATTCAAACCGTGGATCATTACCATCAATTATTACAAAAACTGTATCCATTCAATTTGGGACGACGCATAGTGTGTGTCTTAGTGACTTGTTTTCTGGGATTTCGTTTGCCAGCCGATTCCTTGTGGACTCTTTACGAACAGTACTTACCACCCCAATGTCCTTAAATGATCACGAAAGACTCCTTTTGCTCAAAGCCTTGCGTTTTCATCTGGATACTTCTCGACCTTTACGGGAAAAAAGATTCGTCAACTTTTAGCTACCGAAGACGTGTATGACGATGTGTGTGCAGCTTGTGACTTACATCCTCATTGGACAGATGTCCGTGACTGGAAAAAAGGGGGTTTTGAAGCTTGCACCCAAGAGGTGGTTCAAAAGAAAATCCCCATTCGTCAAAAAAAGATGTTGGTCCAACGTGGAGGAATTTTACCCCTGTTGCTAGGCCCATTGGTGAAAGGAGTCTTGGGAACCATGTTGGGAGGACTGGTGGGAGCAAGATAAAAAGGCAATCTGAAGTCCCAAGATCTCAGAATCGACCCATGACATCCCATGGAAGGACGAAAACTAGTTTTAGTGCCTTACAAACGATGGATGGAATACCATCGTTGGCAAGAACAACGCACCCCGCATTTACATCCCAATGCCAATTTGAGCGAGATGTCCCAGTTACAACATGAGTTGCAGTCCTTGATGGATCGCCAAGATTTGTCCGAAACAGAAAAATCGCAAAAGTACGGTCAACTCTTGCAACGACTGCAACTCTTTCACCAGAAAGCTTTAGCCGTTACAACTCTACCCGCTCTGAAAGATTTTAAGACCTTGATGAAAAGTCCAGCACCATCATCACTACCACCACCACCACTACTGCCATCCCCAATGGTCACCAGAGATGCTACCCCACGAAGACCTGAAGAGGAAGAGATGGGAGGAGTGTTTCAAACACCGTCAGCAGCTCCCATGTCTAGTAAGATTGCAGCATCCTTGTTGACCCCGTCCCCCACACCCCAACGAGGAGAAATGAAAGCTTGGGTTAAAAAGATGATGAACACTCCTCCTTCGACAGAAGTGAAAAAGAAAGAAGGGAAACCAGAAGTGAAAAAAGAAAAGAAGACCAAAGCCATTCCATTGCCACCTCCACCACCACTACCTTCGACTTCTACTCCCGTAGCCCATCGGACACGTAAATCCATTTCCAAACCACCATTTCGTCCCACCCAAAGTAGCATCCTCGAAGAGTGGGTGCCTTATTAACAAAACAAAATAATAATGGAAAAAGTATTAGCTAGCATTTACTACAATCCCTCCCATCCTGCAGGTTACGCAGGAGTTCAAAAATTGTATCGTGCTGTCAAAACTCGACTGAAAAGTCTCGGTTTACCTCAAGTGCAACGATGGTTACAAGAACAAGCGACCGACACTTACACAAACCCATTCGACGCAAGTTTTCCGGAAGTCGCACCCGAGTGGAAGGCATCGATCATCAATGGCAAGCCGATTTAGCCGATGTCTCTCATTTGGCCAGCTACAATCGCGGCTACAAATACTTGTTTTGTGTCATCGACGTCTTTTCCAAATTTGCCTGGGTCGTACCCTTGACTTCCAAATCGAGCCGTGAGTTAGAGCGAGCCCTGCAACGGGTGTTGAAACAAAGTGGTCGTCACCCTCTTCGATTGCAAACGGGCAAAGGCACCGAATTTCTGAACCAAGCTTTCCAAAATGTATTAAAGGAACGTGACATTCATTTTTTTACCACCGAGAATCCCGAAACCAAAGCCAGCATCGTGGAACGTTTTCAACGCACTTTGAAAGAACGCATGTGGAAATATTTTACGCATCACCACACTCTGAAGTACATCGACATCTTACCGCACCTAGTGCAAGCGTACAACCAATCCTACCATCGAAGCATTGGAAGTGCCCCGCAAGAGGTGACTCCCGACAACGAAGTACTGGTGTTTGAGCACCTGTTTGGTACGTCCCCGACGAGGGCTGTCCCCAAGAAAAGTGGAGTGTTGGCCGTAGGAGATTGGGTACGCATTGGCAAAACCAAACGCACTTTCGACAAAGGTTACTTACCTAACTGGACTACCGAATTGTTTCGTGTCACTGGACGAGTGCATGGCCGTCATCCTGCCGTCTATAAATTGGAAGACATGAACTAAGGAGTGCTCAAAGGAACGTTTTATTTGCCCGAATTACAACGTGTCACCAAAAAAGAAGACGACTTGTACGACATCGAAAGCATTCTCGAACGCAGAACCCGTAAAGTAGGCAAACGACGTTTCAAAGAAATCAAAGTACGTTGGAAAGGATATCCACCCAGTTTCGATTCTTGGATCGACGCTTCGCAAGTCATCGACTATAAAAAGAAGTGACCATCATGCCCTTTCACACAGACGCAGCTACGACGACCACTCCTTGACCCAGTTCTTCTCTGCAAGATTTATAAAAACAACCCTTGTGGGTGTGGTGTGGAGAACGTGTGCCTAAAACACAAATCGTCTTTTACTGCCAGATCTTCGTCGTGTATTGTGTCATTGGGGCAGCTATTGCCAATTCGAGTTTGCAAAAAGGAGACAAACAATTGTGGACCATTTTATTAAGCAGTTGCATCGGCTACCTGCTACCCAATCCCTCCCGGGAACAATGGGAACCTTGTGTCCAGTGCCTATGTCAGTCACCACTCCAATAACAACCACAACAACAACCCCATTTTAGGCGGAGACACGCCTTTTACGTCCAGTAACCCCTCGGACAGCCACAGAACTCTGGAATTATGAACAATAACAACCAGTTTTACTTAACCTTACCCAGTGACAGTTCTATGGAGGTGTTTCCCAAGAACACGTTGTGCTGTTACACGGCCAAATTACCTCAGGCCATCCAATTAGATCAAGAAGCCCATTGGGAAGTGGCTTTAGTGGAAATCATTCACCCGACCCAAGTCCTGAATGTCCTTCCTAATCAAAATTTTTTTACGGTGGAAGTTCATGACGAACCATTGCAAAAGTACTTGAATATGAGCACAAAAGCTACGATGACAAAACTCAAAAGTGGTCCTACGACTTGTTCGTTCCCCCAGGCTATTATTTTAGTGGTCAACATTTGGTCAGCACCGTTACCTCCAGATTTAATGTCGTGTTTCTTAAAGCTTTGGAAAGTGTCAAAAAAAGTGTCACCATGGAATACCACAAAGCAGCTCGTCGCTTCTTGATGAAATGTGATGGGGGTAAAATCATGTCTATTTTATTTTGTCCTGAATTGTTTGACATGTTGGGTGGGGACATGAATAGGAGAATGACCATGATCAAGAAAAACGAATTACCAGTCATTTCCGACAACGATTCTTTTAGCAAGTTATTTCGTTCCCCTGGTAGAAATGAACCAAGGACTGAATTTGATTTTTGTGTACTCCGATGTGGTGGAGTACAACGTGGTCGGACACACCTCTGTACCGTTACTGCGTGTCATTCCTTTCAAAGTGGATTCTGCCACGGCCGCTGACGAGGAAGGTGGAAACACTTACCACGTCCACCGCGAATTTGTACATCCTCACTATTTGCCTGTCAGCAAGTCGTATTTGGATACGGTCAACATTGCTATAAAAGGAGATGTGGGACAAAATATTCCATTCACCAAAGGAAAAGTCACGGTGAAACTCCATTTTCGAAAACGGTTCTCTCACGAGTTGTAAGTCATTTATCCACTCTACCGAGGGGTTGCTCGACAGCGAGGACACGGTTTAAGAGATATGTTAAAATCGGCCTTTCGTTCGGTGGCCCCGGTGTTGAAACCGATGGTGACACGCGGATTGCACGCCTTGAAAGATGCGGCACTGACACAAGGCAAAGAATTTCTCCAAAATGTCATCATTGACAAACAAAACCCCAAAGAAGCTTTCTTGAGTGCAGGCAAAAATGTCTTGCTGCAAACGGGTAGAAACCTTTTAGGCCGACGAGAAACACCTATAAATGCTTTGTACGCTACCGAGTCAGGCATTCCTACTTCCCTGACACCACAGCAAGGACAAGGTAGACAGAGACGACGAAGAAAACACCCTTTCACCAGACTTCACACTTCTAAAGCTAGAAAGACAAAGAAAAGAAGAACCGTTCGAGACTTAGACGTTTTCGATTATTAAAGTATTGAGACACAGAGAAAAATGATGCAGCGAGAGTCTTGCGCCTGTTCCAAGTCGGAACTGGATCTGTTTGCCATGCCACCCACCATGATGACGATGCAAGAATCCCAATGGGTGGAATTTCATCCCGTCTCCTCTTTGACGGATTCCGCTCCTATCGAGTTTGAAATCAAAGGACAACCCGAAGATTACATCGATCTGAATAGCAGTTACTTGTACTTGAAAGTGAAAGTGATCAAAGCGGCGGACAACACCAATCCTGGAGCCAATGATAGAGTAGCTCAACAATTTCATGCATTCCTTGTTCAGGGAAGTGGACTTGTACTTGAATAACAAACTGGTCAGCACCAGCATGGATACTTACCCTTATCGTGCCTACCTGGAAAATCTCTTGACGTACGGAAAAGAAGCCAAGAATACTCATCTGGATGCTTTCGTGGTATGGAAACCTGACACAGAGCTTGATACCACGTTTAACGATACAGCCCTGACAGCAGATGACAATCCTCACAATGTGGGGTTTAACACACGTAGAAATAAAATTCTGCAAGGGCGAAGTTTAGAACTGATGGATCGTTTGCATTTGGACATGTGACTGCAAGAAAAGTATTTGCTAAACGGCGTGGATATCCGCTTGAGACTGAATCGTAGCACTGCTGCTTTCCATTTGATGGCTCATGCTAACGAGTACAAAACTGTCATCCAAGACGCCAGGCTCTACGTACGACGTGTGGAAGTATTACCCAAAGTGGGAAACGACGTCAGTCACACGTTGAGCAGAACGACCGCTAAGTATCCGATACGACGCGTGGAAGTGAAAACGTTCACCATTCCTGCTGGAGAGCGATCCATGATCGAAGATCATCTGTTCCAAGGACAGTTACCCAAACGTTTGATCGTTGGTATCGTCAGGAATTCAGCTTTCAATGGACTTCACAACGAAAATCCTTTGAGTTTGACACTTTGGCGTGTCCAAGATTGAAGTCAGTCGCGACGGCAAGGCCTTGTGTACCAGACCCTTTGAGCCTAACTCTAGTGCCGCGAAGAATTACTTGAGAGCGTACTTGTCCTTGTACGAAGCTACCGGACATTTAGGAACCAACACCAGTCACGGTATTACGTACGACGATTATGCAGGAGGCTATGCTTTGTGGGCTTTTGATTTCACTCCCGACCAAGGCAGCGACGAGGGACATTTCCACCCTATAAAATCCGGCCAGATTCGTGTGGAACTTCAGTTTGGAATCCGAGACCCTGATGTAACGGTGAACGTCATCCTGTATGCATAATTCGATAATACCATAGAAATCAACAGTTTGAGAGAAGTCATTCTAGACTATTAGAAACCATGGAAGACTGTTATCCCTTTTTACAAAGTGGAGAAACTTTGGAGATGGAATGTAAGGAGACCGTGAAAGGAAAAGAAGAAACCCAAGACAAAGACGAAGAAGTTATCATGATGAAGTCGACATGGCCAGAAAAAGAAGCCCATTTAGTCTCCTGTTTTGCCAAACACTTGGTCGAAAAAATGACGGAATTGATCAAGAAAGATTGCTATGGATGTCAAAACGATCATCCCAGTCAAATTCAACACGATAACTGCCTGATGCTGAGTCAAGAAGAAAAACTGGACGAGTATCTGGACGAAACATGGAGTCTCATCTCGGACGAAGTCGTGTTGCATCAGTGGTATAAAGACTTACGTGAACATTCTTGTCCACCATTAACCACTCAAGAGATTCATCGTATCGAAGCTGTCCTTAATCAGAGTGGGGAGACGAAGCTAAACGCCTTTTGCTTGTCAGACATTTTCAAGCAAAAAGTCAGGATCGAATTGATCACTTATTATTACCTGTGAAGAAGAAGAAAAAAAACCCACTCAAATCAATGGATACCTGGGAACTTTATTACCTTTTGAACCACAGTTCGTACACGGCTTCTTGGAATCCTGTCGTCTGTGCTAAAGATGAACTACCTCATCGCAAACCTCAAGACCATCAAGTTTATGTGATCAACATGGACGACAGTCATCTCTCAGGAACCCACTGGGTAGCCGTCTACTTTCCTCATGAAGGATGTGTGGAATATTTTGATTCGTATGGATTGCCCCTTTTGGAAGACGATGTCATTGACTTTATGAGAAGAAATGCTCAGACCACCCGATTCAATAATGTGAAATTACAAGGCACAGATTCCTTGGTGTGTGGACAATATTGTGTGTATTTTCTGCATCATCGCAGCCTGGGCTATTCCTTAGAACATTTAGTGACTCATTTTGATCCTCGTTCTTCTTCTAGAAACGATGTGAAAGTAGATAAATGGTTTTGTGACCATTATGCTTATCTTTTGTCTTAAGCTAGGAAACGTAGTGTCCATCAATGGCCTAATAACTTCCAACAGTGGAAATCACAATTTCATTCACAACGTTGTCAGCCTTGTCCAAAATAATGTGTTAGTTGAAAAAAATGTTTGATGTTATATTGTTGGATTATTGTTAAAAATGTTATAGTTGTTTGTTAGTTTTAAGTGATTTTGAATAAAAAAATGTTGTGTTTTGAAGAAAAAATGTCTTTGTGGTTTGTTTTGCTATAGGAATCTTGATTCATGCTCTTTGACTTCTTGCTATCCCTCTCATGACACTCATTGAACGTTGCGGCTCGAAAACCGTGGAAGGATGTTTTCCTTCACGTCCGCGACTTTAAAGCCGGGGTATCCTCCAGTCTAACCATCCATTGTCGACTCATCCTCCTACGAAGATGTGCTCCAGACTAGCTAAGCTAAACGAAGCCTACGTGAATTTGCATAGGGTCGGACACCGTCTGATACCGAAGCCAGAAGAGATAGAGAATGTGAGAATGTTAAAAGTCACTGAAGACCTAATAGAAGAGCTCTTCAGAGAAGAAGTGAACAGGGAGAAAGAAGAATGGACAGAGAAGTACAGACTTCAGAAACAGTAGAGAGAGCAGCAACAACAACAACAACAACATCAGCAGCAACCTGAACCTGACAGAGGCTTTGTCGATCGTCCTATCGACGCCAAAGAGTTCTTCTTCTCTTTCCGAAGAAGCAGACCTATCGTCAGAAAGTCTATCGTCAGAGGACGTCACATTCTTAGAATATAAAAGATCGCCCTAGCTTCAACTTCGCACACAAAAAACAGTCCTTTTCAGGGCTGCCTCAATCTCTAGAAAAGAAATAACAAACGATTTGCCAATGTGTGTATGTAGAGTAGTGTGAATATAAAAACTAACTCTTTTCTGGTGTGAATGTATGTGTTTGTGTTTGTAAGTACTCACGTAAGTTTGTGTGGATAGTAGATAATGATAATGTTTTTTTTTTTGATGTTTAACGTGTGGGAATAGTAGATTTGGGGTTTGTTTATTGCTGCTCCGCGTATGTGGATAGTATATTATTTTTAATGAAAATTTTTAAAATGGTAATGGGTAGTAAAAAAGTGAGTGAGTGTTTCTTTTAGGCCCGCGAGTTGTTTGGTTATGATCTAGGTAAGATAAATTTTGGTCAATCAATCAATCAATCAAATTTTGTTTTAGGGGATGTTTTCCTTCACGTCCGCGCTTTTAGTATAAATTGAAAATTGCTTAGCAGTTTAGCTACCCTTGTTGATTGATCAACACTAGAGAATGAGCAAAAGGCTAGCGAAACTGTTGGAACTTCATGTGCACCTGGAATATGCCAGGCTCATACTAAATGAACTATGAACTGGCCGCGGAGGCCATCATCGAAGAGGGAAGGATGAAAGAGGAGGAGAGAAGAAAAAAAGAAGAGGAGGAAAAGGAGAGAGGAATGGCTGTACCACAGCCACAAGAAGGAAATTTCAGAATCCCAGAGACAGAAGATTGGGATTCTGAAGCCACTCATTCCGCCTCTGCTCTCCCCCAAAAAAGAGTGAAAGGAGATTGGAGTAGGAGATGTGTGTGTGGTGCCAGGCCTGGAAGGTGCCATCATTAACCAGGTGCCATGGAGTTCAAAACAAACAGCCCTTTTCAGGGCTACCCAAACCTTTAGAAAAGAAATAGTAATCTATTTGCCAATGTGTGTATGTAGAGTAGTGTGAATATAAACACTGACTCTTTTTTCCTAGTGTGAGTGTATGTGTTTGTGTTTGTAAGCACTTACGTACGTTTGTGTGGATAGTAGATAATGATAATGTTTTTTGATTTTTGACGTGTGGGAATAGTAGATTTGGGGTTTGTTTATTGCTGCTTCGCGTATGTAGATAGTGGATAATATGAGATGAGAAAAGTAGGGGATGTTTTCCATCACGTTCGCGCGTTGTTTGGTTATGATCTAGGTAAGATAACTTTTGTTTTAGGGGGATTTTTTCCATCACGTCCGCGCTTTAACTATAGGAACCCACAATGTTCGTCATTCGCACCATTCTACGGAATAACGGAAAGAAAATGGTAGCTGTATCTGACCTGTTCAACAACTTAAAGGAAACATACTACTGGATGATAGATAGTGAATATGTAGTGGAAAGAATTGAAAGAGAATGGAGGATAAGAAACAGTCTGGACTTTGCTAACAAACTAAAAGTATCCAGGGAGAAGATAGAGGAGTTAATAGAAGAAGAAGTGAAGAAGTTGAGAGGGTTCATTAATCCTGCATATGTCAAAATTGGAGTGTTAAAAGAGGCCTTGGATAATGTTGTAGACGTAAGGTGCTTTTTGGATGGAATGGTGAAATGGTTAGATTGGCCCTTTGTCAAAAGAGGTCTGGAAAAGCTGAAGAAAGCTGAAGAATTAATAAGAAAAGTAATGGTGGAAGAAGTAAAGAAGATAAAGGAGACATGGAGTAAAGAAAGAAAGGATGAGGAAAACAAAAAGAACAGGCAGGGTTTGAGAGGCTGAATCAGAATTGGATAAAAGTTCTGGAAAAGTTTAGAGCTCTAGGTCATCCTGACTGGATGCCAGAAAAGGAGAAAAAGAAGACAGGAATAGTGGCAAAAGTGAGAAGATGGTTGAAGAAGTGGAGGTGTTAGAAGAAGAAAAAGAAACCCAAAGGCCCTTTTCAGGGCCACTCCAATCTCTCGAAAAGAGATAGACTTTCAATTGCCTACCCTTTTTTTATTTTAAAAAAAAAACAAAAAAAAAATCCCATGTTAAATTCCCCTTGTCCCTAGAATTGCTTTTTTCTCCCATGTTAAATTTCCCTTGTCCCTAGACTAACCCAAAATAGATTCCCATGTTAATTCCCATTGTCCCCAAAGAGCCGGGCCAGTTTCCCCCATGTTAAATTTACATAGTTCCCAAAGGGCCGGGACCCTGTTTTTAATGGTAAGTCCCATTGTCCCTAATGAGCCCCACCATACTACTAACATGTCTTGGAAATTAGTTTGGATAACATAAAGCGCATAATGGAATAGCTTTATGTTATTGCTTTATGTTCAATATAATATGTATTATAATTACGTAATATTTGCCATAATGAAATCTTCAATTCACTGATTCATTGGCCAACGTGAAATATTTTGTTTTATATTGTCACCACTCTTTGGTCTTAAACAAAGTAACAGGAAAAAGCGAAAACCAAGACTTTTTATAAAATTCAACAAATAATTAATTTTCATAAATACAATGTGCAAAATGTATAGAGAAGTTGTATTGTGATTTAAATCAAAAATAGTTCTTAAACGTATATCACAAGTCCAAAATGTATGAAGTTCCAATCGAATTCCAGTGGCATTCCATATACATTATAATAGTGAATGCGTTGATGTGCCAGTAGTCTCGAAGGTACTACTTTGCCAATGGTCTGGATTGTGGCGATGTCCTAACAGTAGTTTGATGCATCAAAGTAATATATTCCTCAGTGACTTTGTCTGATATCACTATCATTCCAAGAGAATGTTTAGTCCAAGAATATTTTTGATCGTTTTTTAATTCCAATAAATTAGAATTTTAATAAATAACTACATTAAATATTTAATAAATGTCGATAATTAATGACACCATTACCTTGATTATACATTAAGTTTAACAACAAAAAAAGAGAAGTACGTAACTTACAATCATTAGAAAAATCCAGTAAATAATACGAACTAGAGATACTTTCTGTCAAGAATTGAATCATATTGCCTAAATCGAATACATGTTAATCTGCTAAACAATCGTGGAATTATTTATTAGGAAATATATACACAATTGTTAAAAATTAATCAGGACACAATACCTAATTACTGTATGTGAATGTTTGTCTTGTACATTTATTAATGTTTTCCGTTGGATCTGTTTAGGACGGTACATACATACATACATACATACATACATACATACATACATACATACATACATACATACATACATACATACATACATACATTTATTGATATTTACGATTAATAAGTATAAATTAGTATAATTATGTATGAATACATACCATTGAAAAGAAGACCTATGATGATAAATACCATGTTCCACGTCATATTGATGTTATGAACAAAATCTTATTTCCATATCAAAACTGGACTATTATTCAGAGTCAGAAAAGGAAACGAAATATACTTATGTCAGTTCTTCCCATGTGACAATCGGAAATCAACGGATATACATTTATGAGCAAATGACATATATTTCCCGATATGGATTATTGAAACGTGTATGACATTCATTCTGGCACACTTATATTTGCCTTTAGTGCTAACGAGTCTTAGTAGTGGTAGTAGTAGTAGTACTTGTTGTTGTTGTTGTAGCAGTAGTTGAAATAGTATGGTCAAATTAAAATATTTCACTGACAAAGATGAAATAGACTAAGTTAATTAATGGAATTATGTTGAGATTATATATGAGATTATTATAAATATCAAAATGTATTGAGTCAAAAATGGAATATCTGTACCTGTAGCACTATTCTTTTATTATACTTTACTAAATAGGAGACGCAGTCTTTTAAAACTATACTTGGATATTTGTGGCGATGATTTCGGTGTTCATTAATATACATCTAGACCGGTAGTTTACTTTTTAGTTATCACTATTTATTCTAAATGCAAAAACAATCCACAAGTATCGCACTATAATTCACCAAAATGAGTTGTATTCTTCTATGTCATGGTATCGACTTTAGTGAGATTCGTTTTAGATTAATGATGATTGAAATCAGAAACTGGTGATCGTTCAATTATCCAGTGAATATGTATCTTTTTGAAACTGGGAAGTGAATTAAATCGTTCTGCACACATTGACGCTCTTCAGCCATTCTACTCATACTTCCACACACTTTGTCTGAATGGTGGATAGAAGTAGCGAATATGGTAATAACATAAATCACCAGAACATGACTCCTAAGTGATCTCTGTTAGATCTGTTATTAGGACAGGGGACATTTGATTTTGATCATATTGCGAAATAAACAATCATTTATGTGGCACAACATACATTAACTGAGATATCATAAAATAACGCATGTCCAAGGCATTTGGGACGTTTTTCTGTATGATTCATACGGATTAACCTTTTTGAGAACACCAAAAATAATCAGATATCTTGTTTATCAGTTTGGCTTGACTAAAACTCCAAGAAGAAAGGAGAATAACATTCTTTTCTCTACACATGAAACACCTTAAGTACGCATGTATGACATTTTTGATACATGGAAGATTGATTCCTTATATTTATCTTGTACTTTATAGCAGGTAACGCAACGATTGTAAATGATTTAGCCGTTGAAGGGAGTACGAATATATAGTATCATTGCAAAGTAATCAACATGTTGAATCATATACCTTAAAGGAGAAATACAAATAATTGGTTTCCGGGTGTTTCCTGTAAACTAGAGGCGCATGCCATTTCTAACAGTGCCTATAATGAGGAGCCTTCTCTTGGGTCAAGCATATCATTTCAAACTGTGTATTCAACAAGTTAAAACTGGTAAATCATGTAATAATAAATCGTGTTTAGTATAAAATTCGAACTTATTTTCAAAGTCAAAATAAATTATTTCACCTGTAGTGTTTAGTAGTATAAAATCTAAGATTGACTTTCTTCAAATCCATTAAGCAAGTTCAGTTTTATATATTATTTTTTGCGTTCGAAATAGTTTGCACAACATAATAGCACCAAACAAAATATGATTCATTTGTCAACTCACCGTAACAAATATTTATATTTGGCGATGTTAGCTCTTTTCCAGGTGTATCACCCTTTGTATCACGATTTTAATGAAAGTTTGTGCCCCCCCATGCTAATAATTGGTGGTGACAGTGTTCACAAAAGAATTATCCAAGCACAAAAAACATTTAGTAGCATAATCGTCGGCGTTTATTTTCTGAGCCTGATTTGCAGTATTGATAGTTTTGCATGTCAACATTACCATATAATATTGCGGAAACACCTTTCCTTACAAATTTCTCCTCATCTATCTTCATTATATAAACCATCTGATGTTGTGAACATTTGTCTTCGTTTCTGAGTTAGAATGCATACGCAATGGCAGAATCAATGTTGGAGCACTTAACGTTTTTGTTCTGGCCATCATTTAAATTTGTTAAAATATCTCCTTTTTACATCAACACTTTCTTCAATGACATGTTATTTAATTTTGTATTTCCTAATCAACGTTTTTAAATTCATTATCCACGAAAACTATTATTGGAATTTTTACATTGCTATTAATATATCATATTGTTTTTGCATCGTTTCCAATATGAGATTGTATTAATTTACATCCTTACTTTTAGTCTTATGACGAACATGTGTCATTTGCAATGGTTCGGATTGAAGATGTACCCTTAAACGTGTCTTTTCCTGGCAATTAAATTTGGATAAACCAAATCGTTCTTGGAACTCAGTTTAGATAGACTGATCCGTTCGTGCAAGTTCTGTTTTGATACACTGAATCGCTCTTCGATAGTCTGTGTGGACAAGCTTAAACTTTCATGGAAATTCAACTTTGGATCAGTTATGCATACATTGATACATACATAGATACATACATACATACATACATAGATATATACATACATACATAGATACATACATATATAAAGTACGTATACGTGTTAGTTTATGTTTACGCTGAATTAAAAAAAATCAATAAATGCTTATGGGGATATCTTATATTCATACATACGAACTATTGAAAAGGACACCAATGATGATGAAAAGTATGTTCAACGTCAAATTGATATTATCAAGCCAATAACTATTATATTGTGTAAGTTGCTGGCAATGTATTGAATAAATGGACATTTAAATATTGTATTGTGTTGAACGAATAATTTACAACAGTACTTCCATATTTAAGTTTCCGTTGTGATATTACCGAGATTCAAACAACGAACAATAATATAATTATGTCATTTTCTCGATTGTGAGAAAAACGGATATGAAACATTCAACGGAAATACATGTAGCGACATTTATCAGCTATTTCTTGATTTGGATTATTCAAGTTTAAATAAAGCTCATGCTGGCACATACATTTGTGCAATTAGTGTTATAGAACCTTAGTGGTAGTATACGTTGTAGGAGTAATTGTAATAGTAACATTAAGTCCCATTAAAATATTGCACTAAATCACACATTCTTACTGCGTTACATTGTATGTATGTATGTATGTATGGATGGATGGATGGATGGATGTATGTATGTATCTATGTATCTATGTATACATGAATGCATGCATGAATGTATATATGTATGTATGCATGTAGGTATTCAATTGTCGAATTAGCGGCATATTTAGAAACCCTGTGTTTGTAAATCTTGTTTCTGTTTTAATAAATTTAATACATCAGAAGAGTGATTAACGTGAAAGTCGTATTATGTTGATGAAAGAAGAAATAGACTATCTCACTAAAAATGTATATACATCAAATTACATAAGTGTTTTGATCTTATTCAGCTGATAGGGCATTTTAATACTTCCATTCATTAATCTTTCCTTTGACTCAGTGCAAAACACATATGCGGTTGTGTATTAATTAGTTTCCGAGCACATGTATTTATTTTTGCATCTGGTGTTGAAAGATAATATTAGTAGTGGTTATAGTAATATTAGTATTTATATAAAAGTTCCGTTAAAGTGAAACATTCTGACCTGGTATGTACGTATGCATGTATGTATGTATGTATGTATTTATGTATGTATGTATGTATGTATGTATGGATGGATGGATGGATGGATGGATGAATGGATGGATGGATGGATGGAGAATGCGTCCATGCATGCGTGTATGTAAATACGCATGTAAACAATGTTCATTTCTAAGACGCATGAGTAGAATTAGAGGTAAATATAGATCCCGAGTGTTACAGTCTCTGTGTTTGTAAAAGGAATTTTGCTTGAAATTTGATAACTTTAATACATCATAAAAATCATCAACAGAAATGCCTCATTATTTATGATGAGATAGATTAGCTTAGTTAATGTTATACGTAAAAAAGCGCGTAAGGTTTTTTCTGATTAAGCAGAAAGAACACGTTTGATATGCCATAGGGATAAGTCGAGGCCGTCATGCTCAGCGGTATTCATATGCCGTATCAAACGAGTTCTTTCCTGTAACTCAGTACTATACACAAATGCAATTTTGCATTTATTAATTTCCCTTTTGCCGCCTCCTAAATACTTTTAGCTCCAGTGAATGGATGAATTTAAAACTAGACTGGGGTTTATGAAAGAACGATTTACAGCCTAAGAAGGCGACGTACTGGTTAGATATGGGTATGTGATACCAAATTACTGACTGATCATCCATATCTAACACCAGATCAATTATCTAAGATTAAATGAATGTGTAATACAATGTTGATCAAATGAATATGTAATACAATGTTGATCAAATGAATATGTAATACAATGTTGATCAAATGAATATGTAATACAATGTTGATCAAGAATCTCAGATTAAATGAATGTGTAATACAATGTTGATCAAGGATCTAAGATTAGATGAATGTGTAATACAATGTTGATCAAATGAATATGTGATACAATGTTGATCAAGGATCTAAGATTAGATGAATGTGTAATACAATGTTGATCAAATGAATATTTAATACAATGTTGATCAAGAATCTAAGATTAAATGAATGTGTAATACAATATTGCTCAAGGATCTAGTATTAAGTGAATGTGTAATACAATGTTGATCAAGGATTTGAGATTAAATGAATCTGTAATACAATGTTGATCAAATATCTAAGAGTAAGGGAATATGTAATCAAATGTTGATTAAGCATGATTTAGACTAACTTTGTTAATTATATTGTGCTGATCAAAGATGAAATAAATTAATTTACATTATTGGTATTATGTTGGCAAAGATAAAATAGACTGCCTCAGTGTATACCTCAATAGATAAAGTAATGGTTTAATACAGTCATTTTCAGTTCAAAACTAAAAAATAATGAACATAATTAAAAAGCCTTTAAAAGCTTTGAGAGATCATGTCATTCTGAAAGTTATGCAACCAGTCGAATATATTTTAAACAGGTTATTATAAAAATCAACATTAATGAATTAAAATGTACACCACTTTAACATAGTTCTTTTACTTATCTATGAATACTAATCCTGGATTTTTATACCGATGCTTTAATTGTAGATTACTAGATATTTACACCCACATTGGAATCAATTATTACAGTTTATTCTATATTCAAACACTCTGCTCACGCATCTTACTCTAACCCAATACAAACAAGTTGTCTTGATAGAGAAATCAGTGTAATTCGTTTCCGGTTCCTAATAACATCAAATAAGAGATCTTGCCCTGGTGCATGTGAGATCTGCTCTGTATATTCAGTCTGAAATATTTCTTAGCTTTTCCTAATGATTATATATTACGTACATCTGTATTTTCCACTTGACCTTTGTACAAAATCACAAGTGTTCCAGGCCAGTAAGACTTGTTTCGTAAAGATTATAATGTATGGCTAATATTTCTCTATGATTATATATTAAATATTCAAATCATTATTAAGGTAAAAATGTGTACTTCAATTTGAGTTAAAGACTGAGTCTTGGTTCTTACCTTAGAAACTTCTAGGGTGGATATTTCCTATTAATGTGGACTCGGTATTTCTAGCAAATGTTACGACTATGCTAAAGTAGATGGGTATATAATCTTTTTTCCTTTGGATTCTTGCATTAACATCTAAAACGCAAGGAGTCCGTTTGTTGTGTTCAGATGGAATTCTTTATTCAAAGTATTAGTCACTGGAAGTACAGACAGCTGAATAATAATCGTAGACCTAAACATTAATTTGGAATTATAACGAATTCAGACAGGGATATTTTGCTTATAGTAATGTGTTACATCAAAATAATGTTAACACACCCCATATACCTTGCCATTTGCACATTAGCACGTTCGAGACTACAGGTACATCAACAAATTATATGATGTAATTTAATTGATAATGTAATTTAATTGTAATACCATTATAATCCAATTGAAACGTCACACATTTTTTTCTTGTGATAGACATTTTAGGATTTTGGTGAATATAATGAACAACACTGTATGTTCCTTTCAACATTTCACTTTTTATTCCACGGGAATACATTATTTGTTGAATTTCACCAAACTTGTTGGTTTTCATTCTTTATCTTACTTCGTTTAAGACCATATATTCGTAATAGATATAATTCTTGTTCTTGTTCATTTCAAGGAAGATGAAATATGCAAGCATTTAACATACATAATATTAATTAACTGAGATACCATGGATGAATTCATCTCTACCATTTCTTCACGTTATTTGGGACTTTACCATTTGTTTTGTAGGCAGTAGTAACCTTTATTAAATCACAAAAACAAATCAGATATCTCTTTCATCTAACTGGCTGAAGTTCCTCGAAGAACAAAACATAACGGTCTTTTCTCCACAAACAGCTAATCCGATGTATGCACTTATTACATATTGAATGCGTGCATGATGCCTTGTACATTTGTGACGATTCAAATGTATTATTAATTAATACATGGGGGTGTACCCATGTGAGATAGTATACAAATATGTATTTTATAGGAGTGTCTAGTAGACTAGTGGCGCACATCATTTTCAGAAGTGTTAAAATTTAACATTGATTCTTTTGTGTGGACCTGCCAGGTACAAATTTGCCCAGGTTTGTATGTTACTGAGAACCACATCTTTATGGGGTCGAATTAATTGGAATAAACCAGTTTGACTTGGTTATTGTAAGTTTAAGCAAACAATAGCGGAAGATGCAGTATGTTATTTAGAGACAAATTTTAACGAAGTTTTGTCATAGTAGTAAATATCTAGCTGAATTTAAATGAGCTTAGTTCAGAGAAAAGCGTACTCGAGAAATTGATTTAGTCGTTTTAATTTACCAAATTAAGCTCCATATTGTTATACCTTGTTACTAGTCAATGTATGTTTTTCCTCTGATTCAAATGTTTATAATGTATTTGCAAATGAATAAACACCAGTAAAAACACACATCTTGAAATATTTCATGCTGTATTTCCAAGAACAAGACATGTATACTGTAGATGATTAGGCTAGGGCTTGACAAAAGATTTGGTACTTGCAATTAGTGAAATTGACATCAATCATTAGCATCAACAAAGACATTGCACTCCACGAAACAAATCCAGAATGTGCACATCACATGTTCTCCCAACGTAGTCTATAATAATCATGCCATCAGAGATCAGCATACTTAATTTCAATACATCTGCGCTATAAAATCAGATCTCTTCAGTGTTTGTTAATATTTAAATCAATAGTGGTTCGTAAATTACAATCGTTTAAATTCAGATTTAAAGGTTTAATTTATAGATATTTACAATTTGGAACCGTAATAACAATTAGGCAACGATATAGGTAAAGAAATGCATACACTCACACTGAAATCGGAAATTCAACTGAACGTAGAGAGAACCATATTTTGACTTTTTGTAGAGCTTCACAAGGTATGAGCCCAATACAAAGAAACTAACTTAAATATATTGCTACGATGGGTACTTAATTATACATGCTAAATCCTGGAAAGTTCTGATGGCTGGCTGCAATATAACATCCACATCTAAGAAAAGCTTAGTTCTCCCACTTTGTATAGATTTATTGAAAAATAAATAGAAATGTAGATTCTTTCACTGGCAGAACCCCATAAATGTCATTGTGGTACGTGGATGTTAGAGTTAACAAGTAGGCGACATGTTTGTCTGAAAGACACTCCGCATGAGCCATGTGAATAAAATGCTTTGAGGCTCCTGTATTTTCAAAGTTGCCAGGGCATACGTTTACCCTTCTAAATGTAGAGCAATTTTATGCTCGTTGTTTCCCGTTTAACTTGTTGGTAGGGTGGGGAACACCACCTGCGCTTATACCTGTTTTAATATCTACTTAAAGTAATGATTTAGCCTACCTACTTAGTACGAATACAATCCTGCAGGATATGACAAAGAAATATGAATGGAATGCATTTTCAATGGCGGAAAGACGAGCGAAATATCGGACGAGTGTTATCACAATTTCCGTGTCGTCGTTCAAGCGTAAATATAATAAATATCTTACCATTATAGTGAAATATGTATATATATGTAACATCTCAGATAAACTGCACACACACACTGTATCTTTTCACTTTAAGACCCAGAACAGCCGGAAGTAATGTTTTATCTGCTTTGAATTGTAATTGTTTTAATTATATACCATTTTTTAAAAACAATATGCATGCTTCAGGATGCGATATAAAGGCATACTAAACGCAGATACTTGTCGTAAAATCCTACCACAGACAAAAGAGGATATATTCAAATTATTTCGTATTACTGAAGTTGTTGTTATTTTTTTTAAAGTCATTCAAAAATAATATATGCATATAATTTGGTAAAATTGGAATAGTGACAAAGTTAAATAAATAAAAACTGATCGTGTTGAATGTGACTGAACTGCTATGTTCCTCGGAAGGCAAATGCTTTTGGCTGATTACACGATATTTATAAACCAACATCTCATTGAAAGGTATCGAAAATTGACTGCAAAACGTGGTGCTGATAAACTTTAATATGTATTTACATCGCTCACCTCTCTCATAGACAATCTCGTATCTTTCAAACTGAACCATTATTGAGTTAACAATAACTGTACGATTTTAAAAGTGATTATACTTGCTCCAGTGTGATAGATACGCTGACATTAATTCCAGTCATGTCTGCTATCACTCTAATAATTCGTTCTTTGGTTGGTTTAAAACAGAACGGCATACATATTCTTGGATGTATAATGCCGAAGAATGAGAGCTAAACGTCTTTCGGAAACTCACGCCAAGACAGACTAACCAGGGTGTTCTAGGCAGCTATCTAACCCTGGGAATGCGAGTTAAATCACTCTACCAACTGAATACACCCTGCTCAGATCAGATTGTACAGTACCACACTGTCAACATGGAAAAATCAAGGTGAGTTTGCGTGATAAATTATGGACGATGCAGTACTGTCAACATTTGATATTGTGGATCTAACATTTAGATTGCATTGAATATTGCATTTAATATGTATTATGACCTACATTATTTTAATTCAATGATATAAACATTTCCCTTGTCCGTCCATCAGGTGTTGAACTATCTGTCGTCAGCCTGGTCTCTTGTTAAGACATGTATAATTTCATTAATTATTTCATTCCTAGATCTAGATAAGCTGTGGCAAAACATTTGTATTGTCAATGACTTTATTGATATTTTTTTTCTCAATTTTCTTACTTAATCTTGAGGACCGCTCTGGTGGCCTGATGGTACAAACGCCCACCTCGGATGCGGAGGTCGCGGGTTCGAACCATACTAAAACTTCAGCATTGAGAGGTTAGTGGTAGGACTGGTCAGCTTGATGTCAGGATAATGTAACTTGGTGGGACATCATACTACATGTCTGTGGCATGATGTCTTACTGCTGGACATCACTATAAACTGCCACCCTGGAGACATCGTAGCCATATGACTGAATGTTTTTAAAGCTACGTTAAGCGTCCAAATCACACACAGTTAATCTTGAATCTACCTTATTATAGCCTAGCAATTATTCCTTGTAAGATAAGTGACACCTCATGAAAGCATAATTTTGAGATCTAATTTTAGTGGCAGCTACTTTTTTATTTAGAAGGGAAATATTGTTTAGGATCCATATTTGTGCGTGTGCAGGGCACGTACACACATGACGCAGTGTTTGGCACATAAATAACATTAATGACCTGATCAAATTCTTATTTAAAACAAAACACAGGAACCAAATGGGATGGTGAATATTTTACAGTTTTAAATATATTTAAATAAAAATCAAGAAAACAAATATAAACAGAAATGCAGATTATCTGTTTGGTTGAACATGGTAGTTACAGAATTAATATCAAAACGGGGACAAAATGGTAAAGTTAAATTAGAATTACGAACGTTTCCTTTGCAATCAAGAAAGTAATTACAGAAGGTTCCAAATGTATACATGTCGATATCTCTATATAAGTATGTGAATATGAAGTAGGTAGAAAGGTAGGTGGGTAGATAGGCACATGGGTAGTTGTAGAGAACAGTGAATAATGTGTTCTGTGAAAATATTTGTGTCTGTCTTCAATTAGGGGTCTATACATTCATTACAGTACTATACATCCCAATAAAAAGGCAGAAGACAATCTAATTGCAGAAAAATTTCGAAGCTAAGGATTATCATTCTCGCCAGATGTGATATATGCCATAATTGTATCCCTTAAGTAATCCCTTTAGGTAAATTCAAGACAAAATAATTAACGTTGTTATGCAAAACAAAGAAGTTTGAAATTCGTTGAAGATTTACAAGATGGTAATCGTTTAATATGTGTTCCACCAGAGACGTTTGAATAGATAACTAGATTTACAAGAGAGAAATCGTTTAATATGTGTTCCAGAAGATATATTTGAATATATAACAATATTTACAAGAGGGTAATTGTTGAATATGTGTTCCACAAGAGATTTTCCAGTATATAACAAGATTTACAAGAGCGTAATAATGTCATGTGTTCCACAATATGCATTTGAATAGATAAAAAGATTTACAAGAGGGTAATAAACTTGATTCAAACATTTGTATTGTCAGTTTATACATATCAGTCAAAGTGTCTGCAATCATTTTATATCAGATACAAATTGTTCGTCCGCGACAACTAATACATCCACGCGTTGAATTCAAGAAGCTAAAAAAACAAATATAGCAAATCTGGATGCGGTAGCAAATGCAACTAAATGGAGAGCAAACATAAGGAAATACAAATATAGTAGTAACTAGATGTCTCTACAACATGCAGCTAGAATATAGAGATACATGTATTTCGAGATATGTACATGAAACAAAGAGATGTAACATGATCATAGATCAGTTTATTAAAGGTATATTCTGATAAATCTCTTGACATAAACTTGCTAAGACCATGTATGATTTGTCGAAGCGATTTAAAGATAAATTAAAATGGATAAATGTAATTGAGTTTCTCATGAATTTGTTGTTGCTAATATTTAATTTGTTCAAATTCATAGTCTTGTTGAAATGCCAGTCAAGTAAGTTTGCTTCGCGTCTTGAGAACATCCAAAATGTATACTATATACTACAGCAGCATCTAATACAACAAAGTAAACTTTCAATAAATGTCCTAAGCATATAGTCACAAAAATCAGACAAACCAGTTATATGAACTCTGTACATGCGGTGCCCATAATCAATTTAAGTAATTTTCTCTACAAATACAAACGTGTTCTGATAACATTCTTGGAAATAGGGACTTTGATTTATAGTGAAATACAAACAAAATGACATATTTTCGGATTTAATTATTCTGATCCAGCAAAAGGCTGTTTGTACATCAACTTTATAAAGGTTATCAGAGACATGGCAACCCCTTCAGCCATGGACTTAATTTAGATTCGTACTAGAGTTTTTTCAGATATTTAAATTATTGGGACTTGTGTCTGCAATTCTAGGATGCTTTTGGATTTAATCAACAATACCGTAAGCTAATTATTTTCATTTTCACTTTGTATTCCATTGAAATAAATTATTTATTGAATTTTACAAAGCTTGATGCTTTTGAATCTTTTATGTTACTTATTTTAAAAGCATAGACGTGTAACATAATTCTATCAGCTGTCTGCGTCTTCCGTTGTTAAACAGAAATGTAACTTTCCTTTTTAACCAGAAGTAGGCATAGACTTATAATACAATTTAACCAGAAGTACTCGTAGACTTATCATACAATTCAACCAGAAGTAGTCATATACTAATGCAATTCAACCAGAAGTATTCATAGACTTTTAATGCAATTCAACCAGAAATGCTCACAATCTTATACTACAATTCAACCAGGAGTAGTCATAGACTTATAACACAATTCAACCAGAAGTACTCATAGACTTATATTTCAACCAGAAGGATTATTAGACTCATAATAAAATTCAACCGAAAGTACTCATTTCTTTTGCAGAGGTACATTAAAGGTTGCAACATACTATACTCTTTTGTTTAACGGTAATAGGTGTGATTTTGCAAAGTATGTATTGAGGTGCAGGTTTGTCAGGTGGGAGTCTAAGAGTCATTAGCTGGTCAATTATGGTCATGCTCGAAGAGAAGTGTAAAACAGAAAGAAAACGTGATCGATTTATATCAATTCATTTTCCTTTCATGTTCTTGACGGATTTTCAATTCTAAACCACAAAATCTTTTTCGATGTCATGCTCTTGGGCAGAGTTATAGCATAGGTCGTATTTCAAAGTTACTTTAATTATGGAAACATGATTTCAAAATTAATTGGACAAAATGGATTTAAATCTCTAAATGTCAAGGAGAAAACAAATCAAAACTGAATTGCTACGAACCTGATAGTTACACTTGTCAAACGTCCCAAGGAGATACAAAAATGTTCAAAAATATATATCGAATATATACAATAGAGGCGGCTACAATGAATAAATGAGACAAATATAATCGATGCAACTTAAAAGCAAATTCACGAAAACACAAAACAAAATTGCATAAACTTTAAGGCAATACTTAAACTTACAAACTGTGATGTTTTCCATCTACTAAATTATGTTCGATTTCATTCAAAATGAATGATCATTGAAGATGATTCAGATATTGATGACGTCGAACAGTGTCCATTGCTCGACCTTTTAAATTCAAAATAAAGCAAGCTATGGAAATAGTTTCATTAGGCAAAAATCTAAATTAGCTGTTTAAAAAAACTGTAATGCGATAGTAGATATAAGTACTGAAATCTATATGTTTATCGCAACCATTTCTCTACCGATAGGAAGTAGGGTACAAGGTTTTGATGTATGTGCAAGGTTTCGTAGTGATCCGCTAGAATGCGATTACGTCTTTAAGACAAGTTAAAAGCTTCAACAAATATTGGTAATTATTTGCTTGAGTAAGTGAAAAGTAACAGTAGCCTAGTTTTGGAAACAGTTGTGCTTGGGGCTGCTTGCCGAATTCTGTCGTTCCTATATGATCATGTTGTATTATTTACTTTGCCTATCGTCGGTTTGTTGTTTACATTTGCGATGAAAGCTATCGACACATCATCTTATATGAACAAGAAATAGCGTACCTATTGAAAGCTAAGATATTTCTTTCTTCAAAAGTATACCGATAACCGAGTGCTAAGTCTCCCGAAATGGAAACAATGTACGGGAGTATATGAAACATTTTAGAAAAAGTTGTAGTGTTAACCATATGTATCAACTTCAACAAAGTTTCAATGAATGTCTATTTATTTCACGAGAGTTGTTACATTTGATAGTCTTACTTGGAGTCTGTACACATGTCGAGGTTAAAATATGATATCTTGTCCGATACAGTGCTTGCCAAATGATTTTTTGTCATCGTAATCTAATTTTATTTAGCATAGTATCTATTTTTTCCACTTTATGTTAGTACTCTATAATTCTGTTTCGTAATAACATATATTGTTGAGCAGCCTTTCAAAATTAAATTGTGTATTTGCATTAATACTAGAATGTAATCTTCGATCAATGTGAGTTTTGGATTCTTTAAAATTATTGGTATGTATAATTATTCTACCCACTTTGATGGTCTTGTTACTAGCTACTTTGTCTGGTGGAAATGTGCCGCATCATATACATTTTCAACAAATTGTTGATGCAGCTTGAATTCCTCTTGGTCATATGTGTCTATCTCATGCACTATATTTCTTTGGTCTCGAAGATCGAGATGGTCATAATTTCAATCAGTACTTTTCTTTAGTCTCACGTGGTCATAAGAATTCGCTTGGACTGCCTGCTTCGGGTTGTTTACTGAAAATGTTACCGCATATGTTCCGTCGCCAATGTTGAAATTGGCTGTATCATACATGTTCCCAAGGCCAGCAGAAAAAGCTGCATTATTTTCTTTCAAAATATCGTACCCATAAGAAACATGACCTTGATCGTTTTCTTCAAGTTGATTTAAAGTTTTCTTCTCATGTTCATGGTACATTTGATGGCTTTCTGCGTTCGTCTGTTTCGGAATTTCTGCATGGTAAGTTGCCTTCTCTTTACGCCTGAAAATAAGAATTATAACCTTTACTGACTGATCTGCATATTACAAATAAAACAAACACTTTTCATGTGTTGATGGCATTATTAATTTTGTCGTGTCTTTATATGTGTTCATTAACAAATATTTATTAAAACCGTTGAATAAAGCTAAACATAATTATTTAAGTTTCCTAACATATTTTTAATTTATTTAGAGAAAATATATGTCTGTTGTGTATTTTATTACATATTGCAGTCTATTAAATACATACAGTAGTTATCTGTTTCCATTGTGCCGGATTTGTTTTCATTACGGGTGTGTAATCTCAGCATGTGGCTTCCTACTTTGTTTATATACTGTGACAGTGCATGTATTGTTCGAATAGTGCGACGCTAGGAATACACTAGTGCTTTAGAAACCCGTTCATGACTTGAACTGTATAATTCAGCGATGTTTTACAACTACCGGTGTCGCAGGATAGTAATTTTCCAGGTATATTCCATACCTCTACACCCAGTCGCGCACTGCAGATAATGGTTTCTTGTGTAGACTTTACGGCAAGGAATTTTGTTCCAAGTCAATTTCTGCTGGTATTTTCTCAAGGCAATGTAGAACATGATCAGAATTTAGCTCTGTTGTACACATAATAGTTTGCATGTTAAAATTGTTTTTTTTTATGCAATGTGTTCCATAACTACTTTAAGCTGACACACTGGATAAAAGTAGCTTACATATGGGATCCTACAGTAACGGTTTAATTAAAATTAGATAAAAAAATCGGCATTGTAACCGACTTTGTCGGAAGGATTGTTTTGTCCACAGCGTAACCGAGAAATGAGTCATCTTTGGGAGAAGCAAATAAAATTTATTTTCTGCATCCATCATATTCGTTAGGTCCATGTATGGACATTGTTACCTTTTACGACAAACAATAATTAGAGCAACCACTGCAATCAACGAAAGTGCAGCCAATCCTAAAGGCAGTAAAACCGTCGATGCTAGAAAGAAAAGAAATAACTCTTTGTAATAAATGACACTTGCGGTTTACAACCAGAACATACTGAAAATATGCCATCATAGTAGGTGATAATATATGACACTTGTGGTTTACAGCCAGTAAATATACTAAAAATATACCATCATAGTAGGTGAAGTAGTATGCAACAGTATTTAGCATTTTCAAAGATTTGCAAGTCAGTACGTTTTGCAATCGGAGAAGCTATCGATCTTATTGGATAAAGTTGATGCATATGTAACGTTCTTGTTCTACTAAGAAAGAGTTTGTGTGTGTGTCTGTCTGTGCGTGTGTGACAGAGACTAATATCTATAACGTAGCTTTAATAGTTTAAATCATATCGCTACGATGTCTGCATTTTGGCATTTTATAGTGATGTCAATCATTGGAGCATCATGTGTCAGTCATGCAGCATCATGTCCCACCCGCTCACATTATCGTGACACCAGGCCGACCAGTCCTAACACTAACCTCTTAATTCTTAGAGTCAATCGAGGCATCATTTAGTATCATTTTAAATGTCTTTGGTATGACTTGGCCGTTGTTCGAACCCAGGACACACCGCATCCGAGGCGGACAAACAACCACTTAACGATACCGGTGCAGTACAAAAGATCTTGAAGTTTCTTTGAAGAGAAACACCTTGTCCACAGTTTTGTTAGAGTTTATTGGGGCTAGATCAGAATATAAGTCTATAATTTAAACAATAAATGCAACTGAAAGATTACAAAATTGTTAAAATTATATGTCCCTCAGTATAGAAGAATACACACACCCATCCATCTCTTCAATCATATGTGTTGGATGTCTGGCAGTAGCGAATTAGCTTTCTGAATATGTACGTAAATATTTCAAATAACTCGATAAATCGTTGTAGGAAACTGGTAATCTTAGTGAATTATGTCAACTAGAGGAGCAGAGAAAGATAGAGTGTCTAGGGAGTATTTAATCCGGGTTTATTAATAAGTGATTATTTATTTCGTACATAATGTTTCTCATATTTTGATAAGCAATGAATATAAAACATACATACATTAGTATAGTCATTGTTCAATTTCGGTTATGTCTCCATTCTTCCAACCTGCACTGGTTCCCTTTGTAAGCTGCAGCAACCTTGGATAATTACGCAGAAGAGCATACGTGCAAGTTCGACATGGATGAAATTTTACAAGGCTTATGTGATATGTTTTACACAGATATAAGCTGTTCCACATTGTGAAGTACGAATAATGGAATCCAAATTATGTCATTTGTTGGCTGCTATGTAGTACATTTATGGAAGCCAAGCAAATATTAAAAAATATAAATATAAGGACCATCAATGATTTTATCCAGTGCAGTTCATATCATTGCCACGATAGTTCATTTTAATTGCCCATTAGAAGGGCAAGATCATAATACTCAAGGTCAGTAGATTAAGTAGCATATTAAACATTATGGATACATATATACGTTTTATCATTTGACTAGGTGGTGATTTCTAGCCGTTTCATAAATTTCACGGATGTCACAAGGGCTTTCCATAAGTAAGTAGATTTGTTGGTCAATGCAACATTTGTTCCACGATATCATTTTAGTTCTTATTGGGATTATGTCGGTGCATAGTAGTTGCAGCTTTCTTTAACAAGAACACCAATTATGTTATTGTTTGTATTCATTTCTCAATCATTCATGAGAGGTTTTTGAGGAGCCGTGTGTGTGCTATAACAAATAATTTCATTTATTATTGATTACGAGTCCAATATGAGTAGTGAATGGGGATACCCTACGTACAATGGGAATTAGCATTACAGAACCCCTTGGGACAATCTACGTACAATGGAAATTTAACATGGCGAAAAATCGTGGGACAATCTACGTACAAGGGGAATTTAACATGGGAATAAATCGTGGGACAATCTACGTACAAGGGGAATTTAACATGGGAATAAATCGTGGGACAATCTACGTACAAGGGGAATTTAACATGGGATTTTTTTTTTTTTAAATTTTTGAAAAAGGGGTAGGCAATGGAAAGGCTATCTCTTTTCGAGAAATATGGCTGGCCCTGAAAAGGGCCTTTGGGTTTTTTCTTCTTCTTCTTCTTCTTTTAACTTCTTAACTTCTTCCACCATCCTCTTATTTTGTCCATCATTCCTTTCTTCTTTTTCTTTTCTGTTTCCGGCAACCAGTCCGGGTGGCCCATGGCCCGGAACTTCTCTTGGATTTTCATCCAGTTTGTGTTCAGTTTTTCGAATTCATCCCTTTTTTTCTATTTTCTTCTTCTTTTCTTTCCTTTGACCACTTTTCTTTGATCTTCTTGACCTCTTCGGTCAGCACATTCCTCATTAGTTCTTCAGCTTTCTTAAGTTTTTCTAACCCCCACTTCGCGAAACACCAATCTGTCCATTCTACAATGTCTTCTAGAAAGCACCTTGCACTTGTCACATGATCTATCGCTTCTTTTAACTTACCCACTTTGACATACGGTGGGTTAATTAAACCTCTGATTCTCTTCTCCTCATCCTTTATCATTTCTTTTACAATATTTACGGATAAGTGGAGGCTGGTTACTTGTCTTGAGACAAAGTCTTTTGTCACTGCATACCTCCATTCCTGTTCAACCCTTTCTACTACACTCAATCCATCTACCATCCAATACCAACTTCCCATAAGATCATTGTATAAAGCTGAAGCTGCTGGCATCTTCTTGTTTGCTTATTCCGTAGAATGGGTTCCAATGGCCAACACTGTTAGTTTTATAGTGAAAGCGCGAACGTGAAGGAAAACATCCCCCTAAAAAACATAAAATGGATCTTACCTAGATCATGACCCAACAACGCGCGGACGTGAAGGAAAACATCCCCCACTTTCTCATTTCATATAATAAAACCCTAACTATACTCTTCACATACGCTAATAAACCCATAATCTACTATTCACACAAATATACCTTTACTCTTACAAACACAAACACACAAACACACACTTCCACTATTAATAAAGAGTTAGTGTTTATTTTCACACTACTCTACCTACACACATTGGCAAATGGATCGTTATTTCTTTTCTAGAGTATTGGGTAGCCCTTAAAAGGGCTGTTTTTTGAACTCCTGATGCACCTATCTAATGGTTGCACCTTCCTGGCCTGGCGCCGCACACGCATCTTCTTCCCCAGTCTTCTTTCACCTTTCTTTTGGGGAGCGCAGAGGGAGGATGATTCGCTTCAACACCCCAATCCTCTGTTTCGGGAATATTGAACGACATCCTCTCTTCTCTTTTCTTTTCCTCTTCTTCCCTCTCTTTTCTCTCCTCCTCTTCTTTCTTTACTCTTGCTTCTTCTACTATAGCCTCCGCTGATAGTTCGTTTACTATGCGCCTGACATATTCCAGGTGCATCTGGAGTTCTAACAGTTTCACTATTCTGCTATTCATTCTTCTGGCTGTGTTGATCAATCAACAAGGGTAGCTGGACTTCCCAGCGAGTTTCAATTTATAGTGAAAGCGCGGACGTGATGGAAAACATCCCCTAATAACATAAAATTGATCTTACCTAGATCATGAACAAAAAATAAAACAACAACGCGCGGACCTAAAAGAAACACTCACTCACTTTTTTATGCTACCCATCACTATTGTAAAAAGTTTTTATAAATCACTTCAATAGACTATTTACATATGCAAAGCAATCCAATCTAACCCCAAATTTACACCTCAAACAGCCCAAAAAAAACCAAACATCATTTTAATCTACTATCCACACCAACCTACTTTATCACTTACAAACACAAACACACAAACACATACACTTCCACTATTAATAAAGAGTTAGTGTTTATTTTCACACTACTCTACCTACACACATTGGCAAATGGATCGTTATTTCTTTTCTAGAGTATTGGGTAGCCCTGAAAAGGGCTGTTTTTTTGTTTGCTATGGCATTCTTTTTTAGTTTCTAAGAATGCGATGTCCTCTGAGGATAGAGTTTCTGGCGATAGGTCTGCTTCTTCGGAAAGAGAAGAAGAACTCTTTGGTGTCGATACGACAATCGACAAAGCCTCTGTCAGCTTTAGGTTGTTGCTGCTGTTGTTGTTGTTGCTGCTGTCTCTGAAGTCTGTACTTCTCTGTCCATTCTTCTTTTTCCCTGTTCATTTCTTCTCTGAAGAGCTCTTCTATCAGGTCTTCAGTGATTTTTAACATTCTCACATTCTCTATTTCTTCTGGCTTCGGTATCAGACTGTGTCTGACCCTATGCAAATTCACGTAGGCTTCGTTGAGCTTAGCTAGTTTGGAGCACATCTTCGTAGGAGGATGAGTCGACAATGGATGGTTAGACTGGAAATAACCCGGTTCTTAAAGTCAAAGCGCGGACGTGAAGGAAAACATCCCCACACGGATTTCGAGTCTCAACGTTCAGTGAGTGTCATGAGAGGGATAGTAAGAAATGAAAGAGCATCAATCCAACATTCTTATAGCTAAACAAAAGACAAAGGCATTTTTTTTCAAAACACAACATTTTTTATTCAAAAATCACTTAACACTAAATAACAACATTTCTAACATTTTTTAACAATAATCCAACACTATAACATCAAACAATTTTTTTCAAATCACAAACATTTTTTTCTCAATGGACCATCTACTTTAAACAGGGCTGACAACGTTGTGAATGAAATTGTGATTTCCACTGTTGGAAATCATTAGGCCATTGATGGACACTACGTTTCCTAGCTTGAGACAAAAGATAAGCATAATGGTCACAAAACCATCGATCTACTTTCACATCATTTCTAGCAGAAGAACGAGGATCGAAATGAGTCACTAAATGTTCTAAGGAATAGCCCAGGCTGCGATGATGCAGAAAATACACACAATATTGTCCACACACCAAGGAATCTGTGCCTTGTAATTTCACATTATTGAATCGGGTGGTTTGAGCATTTCTTCTCATAAAGTCAATGATATCGTCTTCCAAAGGGGGCAATCCGTACGAATCGAAATATTCCACACATCCTTCTTGAGGAAAGTAGACGGCTACCCAGTGGGTTCCTGGGAGATGACTGTCGTCCGTGTTGATCACGTAAGCTAGATGGTCTTTAGGTTTGCGATGAGGGAGTTCATCTTTAGCACAGACGACAGGATTCCAAGAAGCCGTATACGAACTGTGGTTCAAAAGGTAATAAAGTTCCCAGGTATCCATTTGTGTTGTTTTCTTCTTCACAGGTAATAATAAGTCGTCAATTCGATCCTGACTTTTTGCTTGAAAATGTCTGACGAATAAACGGTTATTCGTTCTGTTTCCTCACTCTGATTCAGGAGAGCTTCGATACGATGGATCTCTTGAGTGGTTAATGGTGGACAAGAATGTTCACGCAAGTCTTTATACCACTGGTGCAACACGTCTTTGTTCGAGATGAGACTCCAAGCATCGTCCAGATACTCGTCCAATTTTTCTTCTTGACTCAACATCAGGCATTTATCGTGTTGAATTTGACTGGGATGATCGTTTTGACATCCATAACAATTTTTCTTGATCAATTCCGTCATTTTGTCGACCAAGTGTTTGGCAAAACAGGAGACTAAATGGGCTTCTTGTTCTGGCCATCTCGATTTCATCATGATCACTTCTTCTTCCACGGTCTCCTTACATTCCATGTCCAAAGTTTCTCCACTAGGTAAAGAGGGATAAAAATCTTCCATGGCTTCTAGTAATCTAGAATGACTTCTCTCAAACTGTTGATTTCTATGGTATTATCAAATTCGGCATACAGGATGACGTTCACCGTTACATCAGGGTCTCGGTTTGCAAACTGAATTTCCACACGAATTTGGCCGGATTTTATAGGGTGGAAATGTCCCTCTGGAGTGAAATCGAAAGCCCACAAAGCATAACCTCCTGCGTAATCCTCGTACGTAATGCCGTGACTGGTGTTGGTTCCTAACTGGCCGGTGGCTTCGTACAGGGACAAGTACGATCTCAAGTAATTCTTCTTCTCAAAGTCAGGTTCGAAAGGTCGGGTACACAAGGTCTTGCCATCGCGACTGACTTCGATCTTGGACACGCCAAAGTGTTGAAAGTAGAAAGGATTTTTTTCGACAGCTCCGTTGAAGGCTGTATTCTCGACGATACCAACGATCAAACGTTTGGGTAACTGTCCTTGGAACAGATGATCTTCGATCATGGATCGCTGTCCCTTGGGAATGGTGAAGGTTTTCACTTCCACGCGTCGTATGGGATACTTGGCGGTCGTTCTGCTCAACGTCTGACTGATGTCGTTTCCCACTTTAGGTAACACTTCCACACGGCGTACGTAGAGCCTGGCTTCCTCGATTACAGTTTTGCAAACAGTAGTAACTATCAAATGGAAAGCGGCACTGCTACGATTCAGTCTCAGGCGAACATTCACCCCGTTTAGCAAATATTTCTCTTGCAACCACATGTCCAGATATAAACGATCCATCAGTTCTAAACTTTGTCCGTTTTTGATTTTGTCTCTTCGTTCTACAAATCCGTCATTGTTTGGTGTTTTGCTTGCATCAGTTTCGAATCTTTCAAACTGGCCTGCTTCGTCTGCTTCCCATAGCACACAGGCATTGAGATGAGTGTTCTTGGCATCTATTCCGTACGTCAAGAGATTTTCCAGGTACGCTCGATAAGGGTAAGTATCCATGCTGCTGCTGACCAGTTTGTTGTTCAAGTACAAGTCCACTCCGCTAAACAAGGAATGCATGAAATTGTTGACGGGAGCTATTACCTCATCGCCATCTAGGGTCGAATTGTCCTCATCGACAACTTTGACTTTCAAGTACAAGTAACTGCTATTCAGATCGATGTAATCTTCGGGCTGTCCTTTGATTTCAAACTCGATGGGAGCTGAGGCTGTCAATGAGGAGACGGGGTGAAATTCCACCCACTGGGATTCTTGCATCGTCATCATGGTGGGGGGCATGGCAAATAGATCCAGTTCCGTCTTGGAACAGGCGCATGACTCTCGGTGCATCATTTTTTTGTTCTGTTCTTTCTCAATAATCGAAAACGTCTAAGTCTCGAACGGTTCTTCTTTTCTTGGCCTTTCTCGCTTGAAGTCTGGTGAAAGGGTGTTTTCTTCGTCGTCTCTTTCTGCCTTGTCCTTGCTGAATGCCTGACTCGGTAGCGTGCAGGGCATTTATAGGTGTGTCTCGTCGGCCTAAAATGTCTTTGCCCGTTTGCAGCAAGACATTTTTGCCTGCCCTCATGAAGGCTTCTTTAGGGTTTTGTTTGTCGATGATAACATTTTGGAGAAATTCTTTGCCTTGTGTCAGTGCCGCATCTTTCAAGGCGTGCAATCTGCGTGTCACCATCGGTTTCAAGACTGGGGCCACCGAACGAAAGGCCGATTTTAACATGTCTCCTAAACCGTGTCCTCGCTGTCGAGCAACCCCTCGGTACACTGGATACATGACTTACTTACGAGTCGTGAGAAAACCGTTTTCGAAAATGGAGTTTCACCGTGACTTTTCCTTTGGTGAATGGAATATTTTGTCCCAAATCTCCTTTTATAGTAATGTTGACCGTGTCCAAATACGACTTGCTGACAGGCAAATAGTGAGGATGGACAAATTCGCGGTGGACGTGGTAAGTGTTTCCACCTTCCTCGTCAGCGTTTGCGGCAGAATCCACTTTGAAAGGAATGACACGCAGTAACGGCACGGAGGTGTGTCCCATCACGTTGTATTCCACCACATCAGAGTACACGAACATCAAATTCAGTCCTTGGTTCAGTTCTACCGGGGTACGAAAATACTTGGCAAAAGAATCGTTGTCGTAAATGACTGGTAATTCGGGTTGTGTTTTTTGTTCTACTTTCTTCCTCAGCTCCATGTCACCGCCCAACATGTCAAACAATTCAGGACAAAATAAGAAAGACATGATTTTGGGCCCCTCAGGAAATTTTATCAGGAAGCGACGAGCTGTTTTGTGGTACTCCAGGGTGACACTTTTTTTGACACTTTCCAAAGCTTTCAGAAACACACCATTAAACCTGGTGGCTATGGTGTTGACCAAATGTTGACCACTAAAATAATAGCCTGGGGGAATGAACAAGTGATAGGTGGTCCACTTTAGATTTGGTGTACGGGTTTTCTTGTCATATTTGCTATGGGTATCCATCCACTGTTGCAATTGCTCGTCATGAACTTCCACATCAAATTTATTTTGATTGGGAAGGACATTGAGGACTTGGGTCGGGTGAATCATTTCCACTAAAGCCACTTCCCAATGGGCTTCGTGATCTAACTGGATGGTTTGAGGTAATTTGGCCGTGTAACAGCACAACGTGTTGTGGGGAAACACCTCCATGGAACTGTCACTGGGTAAGGTTAAGTAAAATTGGTTTTCGTGACTCATAATTCCAGAGTTCTGTGGCTGTCCGAGGGGATATTACTGGACGTCAGAGGCGTGTCTCCGTCTAGAATGGGGTTCTGGTTGTGGTTGGAGTGGTGACTGGCACTGGCACTGGACACAACGTTCCCGTTCGAGGAGAATTTCAGGGAGGGATTGGGAAGCAGGTAACCGATGCAACTGCTCAATAAAATGGTCCACAATTGTTTGTCTCCTTGTTGCAAACTCAAATTGGCAATGGCTGCCCCGATGACACAATACACCACGAAGATTTGGCAGAAAAAGACGATTTGCGTTTTAGGCACACGTTCTCCACACCACACCCACAAGGGTTGTTTTTGTAAATCTTGCACAGAAGAACTAGGGGAAGAAGGAGTGGTCGACGTAGCTGCGTCTGCTGTGTGAAAGGGCATGATGGTCACTTCTTCTTTTTATAGTCGATGACTTGCGAAGCGTCGATCCAAGAATCGAAACTGGGTGGATATCCTTTCCAACGTACTTTGACTTCTTTGACACGTCGTTTGCCCACTTTACGGGTTCTGCGTTCGAGAATGCTTTCGATGTCATACACGTCGTCTTCTTTTTTGGTGACACGTTGTAACTCGGGCAAATAAAACGTTCCTTTGAGCACTTCTCCGTTCATGTCTTCCAATTTATAGACGGCAGGATGACGGCCATGTACTCGTCCAGTGACGCGAAACAGTTCGGTCGTCCAGTTAGGTAAGTAACCTTTGTCGAAAGTGCGTTTGGTTTTGCCAATGCGCACCCAATCTCCTACGGCTAACTCTCCACTTTTCTTGGGGACAGCCCTCGTCGGGGACGTACCAAACAGACGCTCGAACACCAGCACTTCGTTGTCGGGAGTCACGTCCTGCGGGGCACGTCCGATGCTTCGATGGTAAGATTGGTTGTACGCTTGCACCAGGTGCGGTAAGATGTCGATGTACTTCAGAGTGTGGTGATGCGTAAAATATTTCCACATGCGTTCTTTCAAAGTGCGTTGAAAACGTTCCACGATGCTGGCTTTGGTTTCGGGATTCTCGGTGGTAAAAAAATGAATGTCACGTTTCTTTAATTCTTTTTGGAAAGCTTGGTTCAGAAATTCGGTGCCTTTGTCCGTTTGCCATCGAAGAGGGCGACGACCGCTTTGTTTCAACACCCGTTGCAGGGCTCGCACTAACTCGCTGCTGGATTTGGAAGTCAAAGGCACGACCCAGGCCAATTTGGAAAAGACGTCGATGACACAAAACAAATATTTGTAGCCACGATTGTAGCTGGCCAAATGAGAGACATCGGCTAAATCGGCTTGCCATTGATGATCGATGCCTTCCACTCGGGTGCGACTTCTGGCAAACTTGCGTCGAATGGGTTTGTGTAAAGTGTAGGTAGCTTGTTCTTGTAACCATCGTTGCACTTGAGGTAAACGGAGACTTTTCAGTCGCGTTTTGGCAGCACGATACAATTTTTGAACTCCTGCGTAACCTGCAGGATGCGAGGGATCGTAGTAAATGCTAGCTAAGACTTTTTCCATTTTTTTGTGTTGATTGGTGTCTTAATAAGGCACCCACTCTTGGAAGAGGCTACTCTTTTTCTCTTGGGGTATTTTCTTGGATTGCAAGGCTTTGCGTGTGCGGCCAGCAATAGGTGTCGAAGAGGAGGAGGATGTCTGAGCAGGGGATATCGGTTCTTGTTTCACTTCTGTCTTCACTTCTGTCTTCACTTTCTTTTTCTCTTGTGAGGAAGAAGGGGTGGCCATCATCTTTTTAATCCATCCAATTCTGGAGGTAGGTGGTGTTGTTAACTTGCGTACTTTTTCTGGTGGAGTTTGAAACCCTTCTTCTTCTTCTTCTTTTCCTTTTTCTGTCTTGGTCACGGGTACTGGTGGTACTGGTACTGGTACTGGTACTGGTGATGGTGCTGGACTTTTCATCAAGGTCTTAAAATCTTTCAGAGTGGGTAAAGCTGTTTCGTCTAAAGCTTTCTGGCGAAAGAGTTGCAGTCCTTGCAAGAGTTGACCGTACTTTTGCGATTTTTCTGTTTCGGACAAATCTTGGCGATCTATCAAGGATTGCAATACGTGTTGTAACTGGGACATCTCGCTCAAATTGGGATTGGGAGGTAAATGCGGGGTGCATTGTTCTTGCCACCGATGGTATTCCATCCATCGTTTGTAAGGCACTAAAGCTAGTTTTCGTCCTTCCATGGGGTTGTCAGGGGTGAATTCTGAGATCTTGGGACTTCCGAAGGCCTTTTTATCTTGCTCCCACCAGTCCTCCCAACATGGTTCCCAAGACTCCTTTCAGTATGGGGCCTAACAAGAGAGGTAAAATGCCTCCACGTTGGACCAACATCTTCTTTTTTTGACGAATGGGAATTTTCTTTTGAACCATTTTCCGAAGAACGTGACGATGTTTGCCTAAGCATTGTTTCTGGTGTTTGGACAAAGGGATCGTGCCTTTCAAAACGTTCAAACAACATTCGCACACGGTATCGATGACCTCTTTGGAGGCCGTTTGAATGAGTTTTTTTCGTAGGGGTGGAGAAGCTTTGGACAGGACAGATAACAGGTCCCCATGTTTGGCTAAACGTGGTGGCAGTCCTTTCCTTTTCTTTCCTTGGGGTTTTCTGGAGGGTGACATCTTTGAGTCTTTAGGAGCACCTAAAAACACTGATACCCTACTCGGTCACAGGCCTTTTTATACTGGAACGCGTCGCCACTGATTGTCTTTACGGCGTATCAGTTTGAGGACAGGCATGACACGTCGTGCAGGGGTACGCAACGGACTAAATCGAGCCAGTTCTTGCTTGGACAAATCCAGTAAACTTTGTAACATGCCCGATCTTTCATGGACTTTGATTTTGGGAGAAGGTACTTTGTGAGCAGCAGCCACTGCCGCTAAATGGGAAGGTCCTGCCACTGGGGAAGTTCTTTTGGGGGTCATCAACGGAGAAGTTCTTGGTGTAATCAACGTCTCCAAGTACTCTTCAGTTCCTGGTGACATCAACGGAGAAGTGGACAAACGTGAGGCTGCCGGAGACGCTGTGGCAGGTCGTGGTTTGCGAGTGTAAGGTTGCGTCCTGGCCGAAGTGCCTCTCTTGCGACTAGTTTTCTTCTTCTGTGGACTTTTCTTTTTCTGGGGACTTTTTCTCTGTTTCTTTTTCTGGGGACTTCTTTTCTTTTTCCGGGGTGGTGTCTGGTAAGAGGAGGGTCCTGCCACTGGAGAAGTTATTCTTCTTGGGGACTTGGTCTTCTTCTTTTTCTTCTTGGGGCTTTGTTGAACTTTTGTCTTGGGGATAACTTTGGGGGCATTAGGATCCCATCTTAAGAGTGAGCGAATGATGACCCCTCCTAGAGTACCGCTCCCTCCAGGTTTCAAAATGATTTGTTTTTTGGTTTGAGTGTCGATGCGGGGATCGGCCAGTTGGACCAAAGCGACTTTGTTTCGATCGAAAAAGCGTTGGGTTTGATGAGGAATCTGAATGATTCCTTGGAGTAATTGACGTGCCGTCACCGTGAACCATCGTAAGACTTCTTTGAGACTAGCTTCTAAGACACGGGCTCGTGTTTGTGGATCTTTTTCTCGACTGATGCCATACAAGGCACGAATCAATTTGACGGGAAGATGCGACTGAAGGGACGTCATGTTCACACTGTGTGAGACAGACGAAAAAGGGTCTGAGGTTTTTATAGATTTTTTTCATGGGGAGTGAAATGAAGTCGAGGACGGAGACGTGTACAGGACAGGCCCTCCGTCTTGGCACCAGTGGTGAAACAAGTGGGTACGAAATCGCAAATCCTCGGGGGTCGTAGGTTTCAAATCGACGAGTAAATAGGCGTGTGGCGTTTGAGTGGCATCGTTGTACGCCTGAGTTAGCCAAGGCGTTCCTAACTGTTTGGCTAAGACTTGCACTTGCGATTTATCTCGAGGGCTTTTAAACAAGACCACGTAATGCGCATTGAGACTGATGGTACGATGGGCTTTACTTTGTTGAAACAAATTTTGAGTGATGTAAACGACACTGGCATTACGGTGATGCCCTTTGCGCGTAAACCACAATTTAATTTCTTCTTCGTCTTCTCCTAACATGTCGTCGAAAATGACCAAATGGGTTAGACGGGAGTCAGAGACGATGCCATCGTCTTCTTTAGGAATGCCTTCCACAAACACGATGGAATCGCCTTGACTTTCTCGCAAGAGGTTGTACGCCGATTGCCACTCTTTGTAACACCACACGATCCGTTGAGGGGGCCGATCGATCAAATGATGTTTATGTTCGATCAAACGTTTGACGAATTCGGTTTTGCCAGAACCGCTAGGTCCAGCAATGAGCATGTTAAAGGGATGGCGAAGATACAAAGCCTCCCAACTGGCACGATCTAAGTGTTCGTCGATGACTTTGACAGTAGAGGAAGAGGGAGCAGAGACAGCAGAGGTAGCCATGGTGTGAGAAATGTCACTTGTGACACGAAAAACAAACAAGACAAGAGTTTATATACTTTTTTCAGAACACGTTTATTGAATGTTTTTTTTCAAACATGAATACGAAAGACAAAAATGCATAAAAGCCAAAGGCTTAAGTACAAGAATAAGAGGCACATGATAACGATGAACGTGGAATAAACACAAGTGTCTGTACAACAATCACATGTTTTGGGTAATGTTCTAACCAGTTCTATAGTAGGGGGTAAGGTCACACAAGTGTCCTCCCGAAAGGGTCTTTCAGGTCTGTCCACGACAGTCCTGTCCTGGGTGACGGGTTCTTCTGGCACCGTCACTAACACGGGTTGAAAAGTAACTTTTTTCCTTGAACAACTCTCGTGCATACTGGGCCACTTCTTGGGTCCAAGCCTCAAAACCCCATTCTTTCCAGGCACGGACATCTGTCCAATGGGGATGTAAGTCACAAGCTACACACACATCGTCATACACGTCTTGGGTAGCTAAAAGTTGACGAATCTTTTTTTCCTGTTGAGGTCGAGAAGTATCCAGATGAAATCGCAAGGCTTTGAGCAAAAGGAGTTTTTCGTGACCATTTAAGGCCATGGAGGGGGTAAGTACTGATCGTAAAGAGTCCACAAAGAATCGGCTGGTAAACGAAATCCCAGAAAACAAGTCACTAAAACACACACCACTTGTCGTCCAAAATTGAATGGATAAAGTTCTTGTAATAACTGATGGTAATGATCCACGGTTTGAATATGGTCATTGAGTTCCTTCCACGGAATCTGTTGGATGACATGTGACATAAACCGTGGCATGGCAGCCTGTTTTTATATTCTCTTTTTTTTTGGATGCAATACACGTACTTTCTAGCCAGAGATCTTCGTTCTCCAGTAGGGAATCTAAAACTTGCATACTGTAACCGAAACGTCAGAGTTCGTTTAGAAGTTTCCTCTTCCGCTAAGTAGATTCCACGTAACAAATGTTGGTAATCCTTTACCTTGTCTTCCTCAATGTATTGCTGTAGGTGAATCTCGAAGTAACCATAATTATGAACATGTCGATCATTAGCGACCTCAAAGTGTTGAACAATGTCTGACCATTGAAAGAAATTCTGACGAATCAGTTCTCTTATACCATTCAGGTACCAGTGGTTAAAGATCTGGTGACGTAACGGATGCAATTGTTCTTTACGTTTGACTTGTATTTTCACCACCTCTCGGTAAATCCTTTCTCTCAACTCCACAGGCAAAGCACGAATGTTCTCTTGTAAAGTATCCATGGATAGGTTATACTAAATCCTCTTTGGTCTGACACAAGAAATGTACTGTTTGCACAAACATGGTTTTACTTCAGTGTCGAATTTAAATCGTTGAGTCACTAATCTACACATTACAATTCGTTCAGAAGTTTCCTCTTTCACCAAGTTGACATTGTGTTCAAGATGTTGGTAATTCGTTAACTCTTCCTCTGGAATTCGATGCAGTACGTTTACAATGTAGTAGATAGAATCGTCCATACCAAACCATTCCTTTTTATAACCAGGAGGTCGTTGATCAATGTCTGTCCAATGGAACACTTTCAACTCAATCAGTCCTTGTATAGCCTGAAGGTACCAGTGGTTAAAGATCTGGTGACGTATCGGATGCAATTGTTCTTTACGTTTGACTTGTATTTTGACCAGCTCTCGGTAAATGCGTTCTCTCAACTCCACAGGCAAAGCACGAATGTTCTCTTGTAAAGTATCCATGAACAGATTATTATGGTAAGAAGTTACTTCAATGTCTCGGTCCCACTAAAGGTAAGTAATGACAATTCGGTGACCATCGAGCATGTTCAACGTAGGCCGAATCTTGCGGTTCCCAGTGGTGAAGTGACACACCGCAACTGAAGCACTTGACTTTATCTCCTTCGCCCAAGTAGAAAAATCCGGCTCTGGCTAATTCTTCGGGGGTCGGTCCTCCCAGATACTTTGGCCATTTTCCTTTGAACGATTGAAGACGATTTTCAAAGTCGCAGTATTCCGACAAACGCACAGGGAACGAATATTCGTCTTTCACAGGTTCGTTTCGATGAGGGTTGGGTGACAGGAACAGGAGTTTGCTCAGGGCTGGATGACATCCGTAGGGAGGTAAACGTGAAGGTCGACATTCCCCTTTAAACCCGGTAAAATGTCTAAGAGGACGAGCGGCATCGCTTTCGCATCCCTCAGGTTTGACACGCACATCATCACTTTCCATGACAGGGGCAGTGAGAACAAAGTTCCCATGATGCTTTACGGCATCGCTCAGGTCACAACGTACAGCATCGGTCCCATCGCAAGGCTCACAATCGTACTCGTCTGCAAACTCCGTTACGCAATTACAATGGTAACCACATGGACAATCGCAGTTTCCTTCTGGACATTTTCCGTCGCAATGCCTGGGTCTTATCCATCCAGTATTAGTCACACTAGAGGAAGATACAACTTTTTTACAATCCCCAAACTGGAACGATGTCTCTTTCAAAGTATTCATCTTGTTCGCTCGGTCTTGGTAGTCACAATGAACTATCGATCTTGACCATAGCCCCCTTTTTATACTAGTCGCAATGCAGTCTCCAGCTTGTACATCTTTCCTTTTTTACGTTTTTTATGTCTTGTTTCGGAAGGTACCGTCTCTAAGGTACCGTCAACATTGTACCGTAGTGTGATGGGTGGAAAGGCCATAGAAAGGTAAGGGCAGTGCGGAGACCATCGAGTATGTTCCAGAATAGCTGAATCTTTATAGATACATAGATCCATTCGTAACTTCAGTCCGCAAGCGAAACACTGTACCTCGTATCCCAATCCTGACTCAGGTCCCAAGTAGACAAATCCTGTTCTAGCTAAAACATGCGAAGAAGGTAATCCTTCCCTATCCGTAGGCCATTTCTGAAACGTGTCCAATCGACGGGCACAATCACAATAGTCAGGTAAGAAGACTGGAAAATGGTAGGGTTTGAACTTGGAGTTCTCATCGGGTTTCTCACTCGATTCTTGCTCTGGCGAAGTCATCTTTCTGGTGGGTGGCTATCCTCTTACAACCAATGTTTTATACCAACGTGTCCATACGGTAAGGTGAAATGATTGGGAAGTCGAACTCGCTTCTGGTACACGATTTGATAGACTTTTTCCAAAGGTCGACTGACGATGTGGTGAGTGGGTAAACGTACAATCTTGTTCGGTTTGTAAGTGGTCACTTTAAAGTTTCCATCCTCTCCCGATTGCAAGGCTTCTTTCAATACCCCAAAATTGACCACTCGACTGGTACGATAATTCAGAGTCAGTCCTTTCACTTTGCACGTCGTGTGCACTTCTCCTTGTTTGTCCCGGTATTCGTAGCCGTAATTTTTGGGACCGCCACTGACGAAACTTAGAATCTTGTCGTCGGGATGCTCGTCTGTCCAGGCTCCTAAACGGTCTCCTTCGATGTCAGGGTGATGTTGAATCGGGTGATGGATGTAAATGCAACTGTCCGTGTCAAAGTACAGGACGCGTTCCCCTAACAGTTCTAAAGCTTCGTACAATTTTAAGCGAGCATGAGCTGTCACGTAAGCCGCAATGATGACATTTCCAAAAGGGTCGTCTTGTACAAAGTCCAGATCTTCTTCGTAATTGACCAAGATCAAATTCTCTCGAACGACGTCCACGTGTTTCATGTATTTGGTTTTGTCGTGAATCATCTGGAAGTAGCGGGAAGGTTCTGTCAAATATTCCGTCTTGGGTAAACACGGTCGTTGTGCCATTTTACCCCACAAGCAATTTAACATCACTTTGGCAAACGATCGCCTGCCTTCGTTTTTCTCGATGTGGTCTAAAGAGATGCCTTCTTGTTCATAGTATTTCTCTTTGAATTGTATTTGGTCTTCGGGAGTGTGACACCAGGAAGGATAGCCGCTGGCTTCTTGTTTCAGTTTCAAAAAGGCATCCACGTAGTCAGCGAAAATGCCTTTCTGACTGGGATCACCCTTGTGGTATTGTTGTGTCTTGGGAAAGTGGCAAATTTCGTACACTTCTAACAGTTGGTATCCCATGTCCAGAGCTTTGAACAATTCTACGCTGACCCAGGTTCCCGTCAAGGCCCGTTCTTCCTGGCTGTGCTGACAAGGTTGGTCTTGGTTGCACGTTTCGGCACAAGTACGGCACAAGGGAAACATCAATTTGCCTTGACAATGGTGAGGTAAGACGGGATGATATAGGTTCGTGGGAGGCAAAACTTTACACTTGATCAAGCCTTCGTATTGTCGAATGTTTTTCAGGTCGATGTGTTCCGTGAACAATTGCGGGTGCCCTACAGGAAAGCGACAATATTTGCACACGTAGGGATACAGCGAACACACGTCCAAGTATTTGATTTCTTCTCCTTTCTCTTCGTCGGCTTGGTACAGCAAACAGGTGGCATTGGTCCTTCCTCCGTACAAACTATCCCTCGGGTTCAGCGGGTCCATGAACTGGTAACTTTCCACGAAGCGTTTAAACTCGGGATCGGTTTTCATACGGTGATCGTACTCGTGTTCCCACATTTCCACCACTTGGTATCCTTCCTGTTCCAACTTTAGGCGCCGCTGACAAGTGTCCTGGTACAAGTCTTCCATGGTCCGTTGCAAAAACTGATTTTTAGTGCCACGGTCAGGGTAACAGATGGGACATCCGTGAAATAAGCAACCGTTAAACTCGTACACGATCTTGGGGTTTTCTAAGTCCCAGCCATCGACCGAATACGTTCCGATGGTCTTTTCGCCCCCTCCGTTGCGGGCATGCTGAATCCAGTTGTCTTCCTTGTCGCACAAGTAATGTAACCAACGTAGGGCTTTGACCGAGTATTGACGTTTGACATAGTGGGTCGTTTGAGGGCTGATGACAGCCACGGTGTTTTGAGGCATGAATCGTTGTCGATACACTAAGGAACACGCTTTGGCAATGGTGCAAGCTTCTTTCAAAGGATCGACCCCTCCGTGTTCCATGAACAGTTCTCGAAATTTTCCACAGCAACGTCGTAAAATGTCCACGTCGGAACAACAATACTTTAGCATTTCTTCCTGAAAGTCGAAAGCGTCCTAGGCGTGAGCCTGGTACCAAGCGTAAAAAGCTTCTCGTTGTTCGGTACGCATGTTGTCGGGGTCGTAATAGTGAGCCTCAGGTAAATGGGGTAGAACGGCATGTTGATTGGCTTCCGTATTGAAAAAGTGTGGAAAGTACCCTTTAGCCATTTCTGTCATTCCAAACGTTTTAGGCATTCGACTCAAAGGCATGGCCAAGTAACTCATCGAATCTTTAAACTGTACTTGTCCCACTTGCATGAAAATGATTTTGGCTCCGTTCAAAGTCACTTTAGGACGCTCGGTGCCTTGTTCCGTATAGTATCTGAGAAGAAACTGTCCATCGTATCCGGAAAAATTGTGAGCCATCACCGTGGCATGACGATGACAATCTCCGTAACGTTCGATGTCCTCTTGGCTCCACGTCTTGTCGACGGGGTCTAAGACCCATTGGGCAAAATCGGCTAACGTGTTTGGTCCCCGAAAGATTTTTTCACGCCCTCCGGGAATCTTGCTGCAGTGAGGGCAATGACTGAAGATAGGTTCTTGAATGCACTTCTCGCACGCTCGATGAGCCACGCAGAAATTAGGAATGTGAATGCCAGTCTCTTGCATGCATTCGAAATAGAAAAAGATGAAATTGCCTTTCTTCTTGTGACCGTCCTCTTTCTCTGGTGGGGGTTGGTATTTTTGCACGTATCATTCGTGTTCCAAGTCCACGATGTGGTGACAAATGTGACATTTTTTCTTTCCTGAACATACGTGTGCCTTGACACTATTGGTACGTATGCCTTGTCCACACGTAGAGCACAATCTCAGCAGTTGACAAGCGCATTTTTTCTGTGAACCTTGCGTCTTCAAATGTTGTTGGTAACAGGTAGGGCTGACAAACGTGCGCAGACAAGTGGAACAAGGCACTGGTTCTTCGATCAGACAGGGTGAAGAGGCCAAACATCCTGTGCATTTCGATCCACAATGCTTGTGTTGCTCTCGATTGTTATAACCATGCTCACATTTCTCACAGTAATAACCGTATCCCAGGAATCCGGTGATACTGGTAATGGTATCGAAATGGTCATCGTGATGATAAACATGAATGTATTTTCCGTCCTTAAAATCTTGGCCTCGAAACAATAGAGGCCCGCGCATTTCTTGAGGGTGCACTTTCAAGGTGTATCGTGGAGCTAGGACATCTTGCAATTTTTGCATCTCAGGAATGCCACAGGGTGTGTCTTTGGGCAGTCCGGCTTGTTGTAACAGGAGTTCTGCTTCGTTTCGTTGTTTGGCTCGGTCGGAACGTTGAATAGTGTTCCAGGTTCTTTTCCATTCTACCGTGTCGTTCTTGTCGGCATAGGTTCGTCCCACCACGATGGCACGGGCTAAACACATCTGGTCATGAGGGTTGTTAATTCGGACGAGACTCGTTTTGGTGTTGCGAAGGTCGTCCACCAATAACATCTTTTTACGTCCTGTCCCTTGAGGAGGAGAGACGTGGGTCATGTCCAGTGTGGCTTTACCATCGGTGATGTCAAACTGATCATTAGATTGTTGTACGTGTTGAATCTTGTCCATGACTTTGGAAGCAGTCAATTCTGCAGGGGTGCTAAACTCGATCCAAACAGGGGATTTCAAACCGTCGTGTTGTATGGAAAGTCTCAAGCGATCGTCTTCTTTGGGTTGACATTGTCGCTTGAGTGCAGTGAGCAAAGAATCCCACACCTCAGTGATGAACACTTCTGCTTTCTCTAACGGCACTTCAGCCTTGAAATCTTTAAACTTCACCGTGTATTTGTAAGCCGTGGTTCTAAATTTTCTAGAGGAGCGCTTTTCTGTCTCTCGAATGGAATAGTACTTTTCAGGGTTGACTAAGGGTGGTGAACTTGGTTTAGAGGGTTCGGATTCTGGTTCACTCATGTCCTCTTCAAAATCACTGGCATGAATTTGTGCCAAGATTTCAGCCCTGGTACGAGGCGATAGATCACGTTTCTGCCTCTTACTTTCTTCTTCTTTCTTCTCGAATGAATGGGATCGTTTCATCTTGAAAGCAAAAAGTCAAATGACTCAAGTTCAAACACCATGAGCTACTTTATAGTCATAGCAGACCAGCGTATATAAAAGGGTGTGTGTCTTGTCCTTTCACTATTCATTTCACTCTCAAGCCGAGCACAACGATGGAAGAGACTAACCAGATGGAACGTTTCGTCAGAGCTTTGCGAGGGGTCATTAGAAAATTCTCTTCAGACCAGCCTACGGACTACTCTCCTTCCTTTCGAGATAAAAGTCAAGATACTTGCTATATCTGTCAGAAGAAAGGGCATTGGTCTTCAGAGTATCCAGACCGTCAAAAAAGAACAAAAACAGGGGCTAAAAAAGACAAAAGTCAAGATACCTGTTATTATTGTAAAGAAAAAGGACATTGGTCTCCAGATTGCCCAAAAAAGAAACAAGAGGAGTCAGAAGAAAAGAGGGATTCTTCAGAAGAAGAGAGGGATTCTTCGGAAGAAGAGAGGGATTCTTCAGAGGAAGAAGAGGAAGAAAAAAGACAATTCTATTTACAAGAGGCAAAGAAACAGGAGAAGAAGAAAAGTAGAAGGGAAGAAAATGAGGAAAAGACGGTGAAGAAATTAAAAAAACAGAGAGACTAAACAAGGAGAAAGAAGAAGTCAATGAACTTTTCATTAAAGTGTTCTGTTGTGAATTGTGAATTGGATTGTAAAAATGGAGAAGAGAATAAATGAATGATAAAAGGTAAGTGTCTTTGAGTTGTGATTTTAAAATAAGAAGCTACACTCACGCACTCATACACAGACACGTACTATAAGGGTAAAATGGGTGTTTTTTTTTTTTTTTTTTGAGTTATTGGCAAATTGAAATTGTATTTCTTTTCGAGAAATGTGGGTGGCCCTGAAAAGGGCCTTTTTCTTCATGGTGAAGGGGTGAGTTTAAGCAATCAACTTTAACTGCCTTATGCCTTTGCCACGGCCAAGGCCTACTTCTGGACTGCGTAATGTTGATGATGATTGGGTTGAAATCACTAAGGGTGGTACGGTAGGCTTAGTCACAGGGTTGACGTGTTTAGCTCGGGAAGGTCGTATTCTCTTCGGTCGTGATAAAGAAGTCTGATACATTTGTTTCAGACTTCTTAACTCCGCTAAAATGTCCAACAGTACCGTGACCGTTTGATTTTCACCCTCTTGTTTCTTTGCTGCTACTTCTTCTTGCTGTTGCTGCTGTTGTTTTTTTCTTACCTCTTCTTCTTGTTGCTGTTGCTGTAGGAGAAAAGCCTGTTCCGCTTCCTTTTGTCGTTGTATAAATTTCTCCAATTCTTCTTTCTGTCTCTGTCTAAAATTCTCCACTTGCGGTAATGAAGAAGGTAACGAAGGTTCCGGAACAAATTCTTGCGAGGAGAGAAAATCCACAAAATCCCAATTCACCTCTTCTGAAAGTAAGTCCGAGTTCCCTTGGGCAGTCTCCCCTGCTGGTGCACCCCAATGGATCGTTTTCTGAGTTTCCGTCATGTTGAATCACTGTCGCATAGATTGACTGCACACAAGCGCTAGCGAATCTATATAGACTACGTGACGTCACAGACTGCACTCTTCGGATTGGATGCGGGCTGACTGAATTCTGTAACGCGTGTTCGGATTGGTGAATGAACTCAATCCGTTTCAATCCTTCCTGTCCCTATAAATAAGCGCCGTTCACTGCATTGATTCACCTATTCTCGGAGCCTCAACATGTGGACAGACGTTGAATCTTCAACCCTTGTGTCAACAATGATGTTCAGGACGGACATGCTCATGTATGTCCGATCCAAGTGGACCGTTGTCCACAGGACCAACAGCAGCCTGTGGATAAGAAGAGTCTATATAGAGAGACAAGGTTGCCTCAAGAGGACTCTGATGTATGGCCCTGCTGTAAGACGAAGTTTGAGGAAAAGAAGATGTCGCAAATGCCCTTTATGTTAAGGGCATATTAACATAAACCAAAGGCCCTTTTCAGGGCCCCCATATTTCTCGAAAAGAGATAGCCTTTCCATTGCCTACCCCTTTTTTAAAAATTTAAAAAAAAAAAAATCCCATGTTAAATTCCCCTTGTACGTAGATTGTCCCACGATTTATTCCCATGTTAAATTCCCCTTGTACGTAGATTGTCCCACGATTTATTCCCATGTTAAATTCCCCTTGTACGTAGATTGTCCCACGATTTTTCGCCATGTTAAATTTCCATTGTACGTAGATTGTCCCAAGGGGTTCTGTAATGCTAATTCCCACTGTACGTAGGGTATCCCCATTCACTACTAATATGCTAAGAATGTGGATAATTTCAGCGTGTGATTGTTGAATTTATAGAAATAAACTAATACGTAAAAATATAATATGTATATTGTGATGCTCTTAATACCAGGTAACGTAATTGGGATCAATCGAGGGAATAATTTAAAATAATTCAATTGTATTAATTGAATGCGATTTTGGCGATTTAATATAAATTGTCATGTGATATTGATCTCGAATTTTTACACATCAATAAATTAAGCCGAATAGTGTTGGGTCCCCTTTTCCAGATCACTTTGATGCGATGTTTTATCTATATCAACATCGTACACCCTAATAATAACAAAAACAAGCCCCCAAGCATTCAAACCTGTGTTTTCCGATAAACATTTATAAGAAACAGGTTTAAATCGACCATTAGACGTGAAAACAATGTTATTGCACAGACCTTCCTGCACTCAAACATTCGCCCATTTTGCCGAAGAAAGCATAAAACATGCTTTGCAAGCCAATAATCAGAAATTATTGCATTTCGTGTCGACATCTAAATTTGGACATGATAGTGTTCTTGAAAGATTGAAATGAGTAGAAAGTATCAACATCGAATGCTATAAAAACAAGTACCATACGCAAGAGTACTGGTCGAAAACACGAATAGCCTGGCGTAAATAGCATCAACCATTTATATATATATATATAATACAATAATGATCATAACAATATATCACAAGCATGACCCACAATCAAAATCTACCCCATATTACCATATAAGGAATCGACGATTCTTGGCTAGCGAAGGTCTGGCTATGTTTTGCACCGCAGTTAATAGCCCAATGAAACAAAACTTCCATCTACATAAAAGTGAATGTTTAGCTGATGAAATCTGCTGATCTGATGTTAGGAAGCAAGTAAGTGAAATTAAAAGGATTAACTAATCATGGCGGGGTATTTCTAGATGTGTACCTTTTACCTTAATAAAATACATGTTTACCCGCTACCCAAAATATTATCGAATCGATAATTCCTTTTAGTGTGAAATGGTGTTTCTTATTGTGAGAAAATCATTGTATTCATATTATAAAATGTCATATTATCATCCGGCGAAACCGCATCAGTTTTCAAAACTGCAATTTGTTTAGCAAAATGGTGAAGAAACGATTTAAAGAATTACCGACCTGTTTCTAACATCTCGATCTTATTAAGAAATGTAGAAAAAGGTGTTCTATCCAAGCTAGAATCTCAATGAATTAAAATAATCTTTCTAGTCATGCATGGTCTGCATATTGCCATTGCCATATTACTGAAACTGCCATTGCCTTATAACTGAAACTGCAATTGCCATATTACTGAAACTGATATTGCCATATTACTGAAACTACCATTGCCATATTACCGAAACTACCATTGCCATATTACTGAAACTACCATTGCCATACTACTGAAACTGCCTTTGCCATATAACTGATACTGTCATTGCCATATTACTGAAACTACCATTGCCATATTACTGAAACTGCCTTTATAATAATAGAATAGTTAATGACATTTTATTTGCTTTCGATAGGTGGAAATATTACAGTCCTCACCCTCGTTGACATGTCTGCACTTAACACAATAGACCAGGATTTATTACTTCATCGTCCTAAGCATGTATTTTATATTCACTATATAGCCTTACTAAGGTTCAAGTCCTATTTAATCAATAGGACAAACTGTGTCAGTAAATGGAAAACATTCCAGCCCAGTTGATCTATGTTTTGGTGTTACACAAGGTTCCGTTCTCGGCCCAGTTATCTACATTCTGTACACTCAGCCGCGCCAAAGTGTCATTGATCGACATCCGCTTATGATACTCAAATATACAAATCCAGTTATCCGGCTGAAGTTGAAACTACCTTCTAAGGCGAATAGTGGTGCATTTTGGATGAGAAGTCATGGCAGACGAATGAAGATAAAACTGAAACCATCCCTAGCACCGTTCAAAGACAGTCTCATTCAAATTCTTTACCACAAAATTGAGTATCAGCAGTGCCAACATTTTTATATTATATTTACACAGTCAGTACAAAACTTAGGTGCCACTCTTGACATTATGCTCTCATTATACCACCATGAAATGAACATAATCAAAGCTGCATATCGGGTGCTGATACTCATCTACTCTCTGAGCAATTTTCTTTCGATTGATGCCAGTAAAATTAGCATGTGATGGATTGTACTTTCAAGACTCGATTATTGTTCGTTGGTACTTTCAAGACTGGACTATTGTTCGTCTAAGTGTCAACTACAGAATCTGCAAAAAGTTAAAAGCACGGCTGCTTGGACCATCCTTACAGTACGAAGAATTGAGCAAACCTAAACCCTGCAATGTAACTTTCACTAGCTACCAGAATCGAACAAAAATCTGTTCACTATGCTACATTTCGTTGACTGGCTCCAGTCCAATATACCTACCTGACCTAGCAATGTTTACATTTTTAATTATTCTCAGCATGTTTTTGTGTTGTATTTCCTTAGCAATGTTTTTTTTTTTAGTTTATCGCTGCATATGTTTTTATGTGCTATCTAATGTAGTAAAGCGCTTAGAGTTTCTAAAGATTGGGCACTGTACTAGGACAACATTATTCTTTTTGTTATTAGTATTATTATAGAGTACTTTCAGCAGTTATTGTCTACTAAAGCACACATCAACTATAAGGTCTAAGGGTTCGTGTTGTTGCATGGGTATTGGAGATAAATTGTCAATATTTCTATTCAGCTGATAATTGTCATACAAAATCTTAAACGAAGAATTCTGTTCAAATGCACCCAGTGCGCAGTGGAAACGTGCAAAAATATGTTTGAATGGACAAACTATAAGTAAACAGGTCAACTTTGACAAGACATGGGAATGAAATTATCAAATTAGCTCTAATATTGAAGTCTTGATAATGCGAATCACTATACATCATACTTTGGTGGGCGTGTTGCTACCTTGTGACACACACACAGACACAAACACACACACACATGCACAAACACAGAGGCAAACACATGCAGTATCTACCCGTCTCTGTCTGCCTGTCTCCATCGTTTTGGGGGATTAAAAGGAATTGGTTTACAAATGTTGGAAGTTACGCGTATAAGCAAAATATGTTCTTTTTGTGGTGAAAATGCAAGGCGCGTCAAATTTAAAATGCTCAAAATGATCCATATTCTATCATCACTGTTTACACTCTGTTTTAACATAAATTATAATTCGTGCAAAACAGATGTAAAACACAATATTCCCTAAATAATGTACGTAGCAGCTACATTTAGCGACAAGTCCAAAGTGTGTTTATGTATGTATGTATTGTATGTATGTATGTATGTATGTATGTATGTATGTATGTATGTATGTATGTGACGACTTTCCGGTGGCGTAAGTGGTTAGAGCGTCCGCCTTGATATCGGAATATCTAGGGTTAAAATCCCATTAGAGTCATACCGAAGACTTATAAAAATATTACTAGCAGCTGCCTGACCTGGTGTGAAGCATTAAGATGTTACTTTTAGGAAGTCATGTATAGACACAGACACACACAAATACAAACAAACACGCACACACAAACACATCGTATCAAGCAAAGACATTTGGAGTAGTGTGCCTTATCCATAGACAGCCACGAGAGCCAGCTGGGGCTCATCCATAGCTTGTTGTGAGCATAAAAGTACTTGTTTATGTCAAGTTATACCGGGTAACTGTGACGTCTTTGGTACTTCAGATGTTGCAGAAGTTATCGTAGTCCCTTGTTCATTGCAGGGCCGTTCTAAAAATAAATGAAATAGATTTTTGTGAATATAATTCACTTGAATCATAGTAATTATGTCACAAAACTGTTAATAAATATGCCCTTGTGTCAGTTCTTGTCTATGTCAAAGATATTGAATGGACTCTGCTATTATAATATCTACGTTGCCAACGACAACAAGAAATACAGTTGTTTAGGCATTAGCTCTTAATCGTTCAAAGGAGTGAGAGGGTGTAATGTCTTCAAGTTGAGTGTCACAGACAAATCTGAGTAAACATACAAGTTCTAATTATATTTGCGATATTTAAAGTATTCTTATTGCGGAAATTAAAATAAGTGAATGCAGAGATAACACACGTGTTGTATCTTAACAAAATATGTTTGAACAAGAGTTAAGTGATTTTTTTTCCATAAGTATTTAAAATAATACACGTAACATATCTAAAGCAAAAGTATTTTGTGGTATAATTTCTATTTTACGCAAATCGAAATAGATAAAAAGCAACCAGAAACTGGGGAAATTTGCTAAAATCGCTGAGTACAAAATTGCATTACTGTTGGTAGTAATTCTCACACGATTCAAAGCATACTATGATGACCTCCTCAAACTTTGGGATATTTTAGATATTGATTTGCGGATGTGTACAATGCGTGAAAATTAGCTTTGGGACTATATCAATCCTCTTATTATGGGGCTTTCAGTGTAGGTGACACTCGTTTGATTTCTGATAACAGAGAAAGGTTGGAGCATCTGGCAGCTTTACTTCTGACATGTATCTACTTAGTGAGTATCCAACCTTAGGAATTAAAAATTCGTATGATATGATTTTCTCATTTAATAATCACTTTAAACGATAGCGCCAGCAACGTATGAGAAATAAAAATAAAATAAAAAATATTGGATATAACAGAAAATTCAACAATTGGTCATAATTTTGCATCATATGTATGAATGAATTGCTATTCGGCGCAATATTTGGATCCCGATGGAGTACGTTTTCCGACGTGCACTGTAGCATAATGAAATATTAATTTTCTCATATTCAAGAACGAATTATTTCGGTTGTTGTGAAAAGAACATTTTGTGAATGCAACAAATACCTTTGAAAGTTGGCGCAAAAGGTTTAGCATGCACTTGGAAAATTCATCGTTAATTTTAAATGAGGATTAAAAAAATTTTTGATTTGAAGGAAAAATGTTTGAAACGACAATGACAATGACATCACAAGCTTGCACTGCATATATAGCATACGCAATGTTAAAACTGTATAAAGGTTAGAATATAAAGTACACTCCTATCAATAAAATAAATAAAGACAGAAAGAAGACAATTAAATAGTCTAGAATTGATTTACGCTTGATGAAATAATAGTGAGTATATACAAAAGACAAGTCTCCCGCCAAAAATAAAATTGCAGAGAAAACATACAATTACAGCATTCATTATATTCGACAAAAAAAAAAAAAGAAAAAAAAAAAGGAAATAAATAGGCCGTACAATCAGCTGGTCAAATTGTTTCCAAGGCACGTCACTTCATCCAATGATCGTTTCTAAAAATAAATGTGTTGCAATTGATGTTTATCTTAATTAATTTGCTTTCGAAAGCATTCTTCACGCGATGATGGAAATCGGAAGGGTTTTGCTACTTTGGACTAGATATACCGAATGAAAATGACGTTATGTTTAATTGAACTAGATCTACCGGATGTGAATGGCGCTATTGTTGGTTCAGGTTGTATAGCGTCCTCAATGACTTTACCTTTTGCAGAAGAAACATTAAATCGAATTAATATTTTGTATGTGACCTAATAAAATTGTTGCAAACATTGTTGATGTACTAGGGGAAGGACTTTTGTTTTCAAGTGAAAATTTATCTAAACAGCCCGGTAACTGGTGAATGTTGTTGAAGTCGATAAGATCTAAACTGCAATGATGTTGAGTGTGGGTATTCATAGTGGTATTATTTGTTATGTGGCGATATTCACGAATTGGACATGAATTAGTATCAACATAGGTGCTTATCATTTATCGTGATTTAGAGAGAGACGAATGGGGTAATAATACTATTTGATCTGAAAATCTGACAGTTATATTTAAAGCAAGTTCATAAAGACTTAGTTTTTTTTTAAAAAATTGTTTCCCAGCAAACGAGCCGCGCGAAGTTTCCTGCAACGTCCAAGCATATATAGGTCAATGTAGTTTTGAAGTGCATCATCAGCAACAAACACGATATGCACTTTGATCAATCGATCCTGCTATTTTAGGTAATATGTTTCGAAAGTAATTAGTATATCATACGTATATCAATACTGAGAGCGGATGCATCTGCCATGTTTCACAACTCTTGCACTAGCTGACTAGTTGTTAGCAACTGATAACTGCTTCATAATGTCACAGCTTAAGTATTTTGTAGTCATATGAAAACTGTCTTTACCTTTCTCTGCTTTTTATATGAACTAAATCTCAGTCCTGGCATGGAAGAGAAATATATTCCAAAAGTGTTGATGTTATATTTTACTTAAAATTATAATTGAGATTCAATACCAGTTATGAAGATGTTCTTCGCTGTCAGGAACATGTAAAAGTAAGAAAAATGAGCAAAGAAGTAACGCCTCCTCCAAGAAAGTTAGTTTACGATCGGACTGACCAAAGAGCAGGAACATATTTATCCCCCATGCTACATACCGTTACTACACATTGAGTTATCAAAACAATAACAGCATCCCGGGATAACTATTTCCAACAGGGTGCGTATCTCAGTCAACCGATGAAACGACCACTGAGGTGTTCCCACACTCCCACATTGAAATTGATTCGAAATATCTGGTGTAAATGAAAGACAGCTTCAACTCGGTCCATATCATTCTACAATGACAATTAAACTTTCATTGGATATAGGGTATATTACCCAACAGCTAGCCTCAAGTTTATCGATCGGGTCTACTCTGATATAGAGTGGATTTGAGTTTGTTAAAATAATGTCTACGTTACCTACGAAAACCATAAAGACAATTGTTTAGGCAGTAACTCTTAAGCGTTCAAGGGAGGTAGAGGGTCTAATATCTGTTATCTAACAAGTGGAGTTACAGACAAATATGAGACAGGTGAACACTCTTGTCCTAATCATATTTTGCAATATTTAAAGTAATCTTAGTGCGGAATTTAATGTTAGTAATTTCAGAGATAACACGTGATTCGTTATGTTAACAGAACATGTTTCAACAATTGTGAAGTGACTGACCCCAGACATGTGGTTAGAAAAGTGACACATCTATTACAAAAGTGTTCGAGTGCAATATTTCTTTAAGCAAATTCCAATTGATGAAAAACCACCAGAATCTGGGTCAATTTTTCTAAAGTCCCCGAACACAAAATTGCTTTAGTGTCGGTTGTATTTTTAAATTTTTCAAATTATGTTATTATTGCTTCCTCAAACTTTGGAATATTTTGTGATTTGCAGATGCGCACAGTGTTTGCACATTAGCTTTGGGACCAGATCAAACGTCTTATTATATTAGCTTGAAAGCATTTAAGTGTGTTTGCTAACAAACAGTGTATATTATATCCAAACTCAATTAAGAGTTTATTTTCCAGGCAGTAGCTCAGTTTATGTGACCGTATAAAATTGTTGCTAACGTGGTTAATGTGCCAGGGGAACGACTTTCGTTTACAAATGAAAATTTATCCAAACTGCCCAGTAGCAGGTGAAAATTGCTGAAGTCTATAAGCACTAAACTGCAATGATGTTGAGTGTTAGTATCCATAGTAGTATTATTTATTATGTGGCGATATTCACGAATTGGACATGAACTAGTATCAACATAAGTGATTATCATTTATCGTGATTTAGAGAGAGAAGATTGGGGTGATAATACTATTTGATCTGAAAATCTGAATATTATTCTTAAAGCATGTTATAAGCATAGCTAACAGTAGTTTCAGACATTCATACAAACTCAGTTATGGTTTAAAATAGAACCGCGTGAAGTTTCTCGCGACTTTCAAGCTTCATGTAGGTCAATGTAGTCTTGGAGCGTATCATCAGCAACAAAATCGATAAGCATGTTGATCAATCGATCCTGCTATTTTAGGTAATATGTTTCAAAAGAAATTAATATATCATATGGATAACAAGATACCGCAACGCGGATGCATCAGCAATGTTACACATATTCTACACTAGCTGCCTAGTTGTTAGCAACTGTAACTTGCTATATAGTTATACTAGATTAAATAATATGTAGTCGTATGAAACATGCCTTTACCGTTCTCTACATTATTTTTCATCTAAATCGCAGACGTGACAGAAAGAAAAATATGTTTCAAAAATGTTGATTTGATACTTTATTTCAAATTGAAATTTGGAATCAATCACAGTTATCAAGATCGTCTTTGTTGACACGAAGATTTACACGTAAGGAGAATGAGAAATGAAGAAGCAAAATGAGGACTCCTCCTAATTGTTACTTCGATTGACCAAAGAACGGATCCTACATGTATAGATTCATCCCCCCGCTCGTTTACAGTTACTACACATCGAGGTATCACGACACACTAACAGCGACCAGGGATATATCTTTCCCAGAATGGTTCGTCTCTCAATCAGTCAAACTACAGAAGCAAGTCTGAAATGTGCAAACACCCCCATATTGAGTTTCTACTATGCCTATATCATACTACAGTGACACATACAACAATCATTGGATATGGGGTTTATTACCCTAGAGGCATCATGTTTGTCGACCGAGTCTATTTTGATTCAGTGTAAATTATATTTGTTTTTTAGTTGTGCCGAGTACAGGATGGATGTTGCAAATCGATTATGTGTGACCTTAAAACGCATGGATTAATAAAGGCGTGTTAGATTCTGCAATTCTTTAAATCTTCTGGAGTCGCAGCAAGAATGGAGTCAATCAATCTCCAAAATTATATTTTAGAGTCCGATTGACCGACGAACAGATCCTACTGCATCCCGATAAGCTGCTTACCATTACATTTCGTCCAAAGGATAATAACCCTAACTCCGACCCTATTTTCCTACAGCAGAATCATCATCCTGCCCAGTTAAACGATAAAATAAACATTGAGGGAACATCCCAGACGCTGAAACTAATTAGAAGCATCAAATACATGTTGTTAGAAAGAATCGATACAAATGGCGTCTTATGAGGAAAACCAATAAATATGGTCCGTGCATTAATAGATATTGTTAAATACATGCCGTGTACGATTGTGTTGCGGTCCCGTTCTATGTTCTATGTAGCCTGGTGTTTGTACGTGTGAAAACACTCCACTGCGCAAAGGCGCCTGAAAAACGCAAACTACAATGGAAACAGTAGAATAGAACTTCCAAAATGCATTATGTTTTGTATAACTTCAATACTTTCGACCGCTCCGGTGGCTTAGTGGTTAGAGCGTCCGCCTTGGATGTGGAAGGTCGTGGGGGGGGGGGCCGAGTCTTACTAAAGACTTACCAAAATGGTACTAACAGCTGCCTCGCTTGACGCTCAGCATTAAGAGTTTAGTGTTAGGAATGGTCGGCCTGGTGTCAGGATAATGTGACTGGGTGGGACATCGTGCTACATAAATTGTCTCACTCCAGACATCGTAGCGATATGACTGAAAAATTGTTAAAGCTACGATAAAAATCCAAATCACACATACACACACACACACAATATTATCGTTATGCAATGAATGCATTTACAGTTGATTCTTACTACGCATACTCGACGCATTATATTAAATATGAGCCTTCATGTATAATTTGTTATACTCGTATAAATGAAAAACGGGCTCGTGGAATTATTTATTTGTTCCCCCCATATATTCTTTCTCAGAATTATACGCATCACTAGCGTCAAAGACAAATGGCTAATAAGAGGCAAAATTGATCTAATAAGCAAAGAACGCAAATGTGGTTGGTCTATCATGATCGCTGACGTCGTTGTTGCGGCACTGCTTGTTCACGGGCATCGATGATATTTACTACAAGAATGTATATCTTGGTCACAGCGGTATTGTATAAAAATGTATGTGATGAATGAAGGAAAAAACTATTTACAAGCCCAAATGTTGACTGATGCAATTAATTTGTTTCAGCACGTGATATTTGTTCAACAGAGCAGCACAACGCAACCATATCTCCGCGAAAAGCTTGTGTTATGCGCAATGGAGCAATACGCATCGATATTACCGCCTTGGAACTCTCTTCAATGAGATAATTTATCTTGCGGGAAATTTATTTGCAGAAATATCTGTATTATTGTATTTTTCACGTAATAAATAACTGCAAGCAATCTCCGAAAACGTTTCTCGAGTTCGTCCGACGATCCTGCATCGAATAAGGGCATGATGGTCTTTGTAATACCGATTATTGACCCGCCGATATTGTTTCCTTTGACATGGTCGCTTGCTACCATAACGGTGTTCTTGGACGTGGTTGATGCCTGTCAGTTAATTACGTTTTGGTCATCTACATATCAACTTACGCGTGTATGAGTCAATATTATCGTTATCGTAGAATGGACTGGATTTGCAGAGAACGACAGTTTTGAAGAAATTATAATATAGAAACCACAAAAACAAGTATGTCTTCCAGAGCCATGACAAGGTGCGACGAGTATGGAAGTTTCAGACGCTAACGACATCGGGCGTAGAATCATAGGTAAACTGACCACAAGGGCATCAGCGCTCTGCAAACCTTGAATAACATGCATGTTGTCGACGAGGCTGAACTTTTCTCATCAAGGATACTATATGCGTTGGTACATTTATTTCGAAAGCCTCTGCTAACACTGAAGAAATAGCCGGACATAACATTTTCAACAATGAACACGAATCTGCACAACTGCATCAATTATCGCATTTGCAAGAATTAACTTGTTATCGATGATTAATAGACTTTCCGCCATTGCATATAGAGTAGCCATGGATTCATTTTACGTTGATAAAGATCTCTTACCATATATCTATAGAGTTTCTGTGTTTGCACTGACGGAATATTTATGCGAATAAATAACAACCACAGTAGTTCAAAATTCCCATATGGTCATTAGAGATTGAAGACGGAAACAATCCGATTTCCGAATATATTTGCTTAGTATAATGCGACACATATCATGTTCCAATGATAATCTTTAGTGGATTTAGTAGTGCGTCACCAACTTGGTTATCTGAATAGTGGAGGGGTTTCTCTAGTAAAACATCACTGGTTATTAACCTGTTTATAATTTTATACTGATATATTAACGCCCAAACATAACTTTGTCAACGACATGAGATAAACCAGCCAAGTTAAATCACAAAGTTATAACAGTGTCTTCAGATAATGGCATGATTCCAGCTTGGATCCACTGATAATGAGAAAAAAGTACTCATCGAGTGATAATATTAGATGAAATATTTCCTGAGCCAACGGCGTCATTATGAATGTTTGGACATGGCTGAAGACCAGGGCGAGATGAGTGACTAGGTTTGGAGATCAACGCCAGTTACAGCCGATTGCTGATAATTTTCCTCATTATAGGCTTCGCGAACTGGTTGAATATTATGAAGTGTTTATGATTATCGTTCCAAAAGACTAGCCGCTACGACAATTAAAAGCTAGAATGTGTTTAAGATCTGATCAAGTAAAGAGTGGACAATTGCTTGAGATGATCCCGACACATATTGCTGAGACTTTTCCGACCTGTACACTCCCTGTGATGTAATCATGAATTCTGAAAAACAGGTTCGTGATAAGCTTAAGTAACAATTATTTTAGTTTCACCAAGCAAAATTTCCAAATAAACTTGTCGCGTTGATGTGTTGACCAGCCGATACCTGTCGTCAACATATCCATGTAAAAATACCGGAAGGGTTGATGGCGACCCATTTCAGATACATCAGCGAAATTGACGCAACAATAAAACAAACATGGCAAACTATATAACGTTGAAATATTATGGGAGTACCCCAATAGTGATTTTATTATATTAACGGCAGATGGTATTGATAATAATCGGGGGTCATCTACGTGGTTTCTTTATCCGGACGTGCAATGATTGTAACATACGTATGGGTTGAAGCTTATTGCCGCGTGACCCGCGTTTGTAGTAACACTGTATCCGCTGACATAACTTGTAATTTCACAAATCCATTTTCAGACACTAACACCCGATGCTCATAGGCTTCAAGGTAATAAATCGCCAGTGCATTGTTGTGGCGGGCTATATGTGAAATTGTATGCGTTGTAAACGTCCATAGAGGATCAATAGCTATATTTCTTGCACTTCTACTTCTCCAGGCTCATACAAATATCTGATGAAAGCGTCTCCAGTGATGCCTAAGATCGATTCATTGCGAACAGTTATGGTGGCCACGTGATCTGGTATTGATATTTGTTTCTTGATTATCTACGAGGGTTTCATCACTATCGTCCGTGCAATTTCATTGTTCTATGCGGCAGCTGGAAGTCCTCCTAGCCATTCGCGTGGTCGGGTATTTTCCTCGAAGGGCTTGCACTGCGTATCAACATATAATTTGCATTGTGATTTCCAAGTTATCGTTTTACGAGTGTACAAAGTTAAACGATAGCATGATCGCGATAAACTTTAGCATGTTTTTTTTCAAATTCTACCCCTTTATAATTCATCTGTCAGTTATGTCTCTGAGAAATTCTTGTCCTGGATGAAGTTACAAAAGTTTTGTTGACCTTAATGGTCCACGGACCTATATGCGTTTACAACTTCAGTGGCTATTTAGATAAAACGGTACAGCTTCTACGGATCGACGGTATATATAGATGATAATTAGCGTATTTTTATCGTGTTTGTGTGGATCTTGGTGTAGCGCCTTGTGTTTGTTTGTTAGGCAAAAGCAGAATATTAGTCGGTGAATGACTCTGCCACAAAGTTTTTAGCACCAACCGGTCGTTATCTTGACTTGCTAAATTAGTGATCGATGAGATGCTTTGTCGATAACAACAGGTACTATACAAATCGGATTCCATTATAAGAATCCTACCTCTTTAAATACTATCCAACCAATAATTGTGCGCTCATAGTTATGCTGTCCTCGAAGCTGGATTACCTGCTTCTGCGACCTGATGCTATTTGGGCGTTATCTAGCAGAATGTCACTCCAGTACAAGAGAGCATTACGATAATATTCGGCGTCTATTCCGTTGTTTGGATTCTCGCCTGATCGCGGACGTTCACCAAGATCCCATTGAATAGAGTACCTGGGCAAAGCAGGTAATTAAGGTTAATCCAGGCTGGGTTTGTTTTGTGGGAGATGTAAACCACCTACACACCCACATCAGGTACACGCTGACCCAAGTACCACGGTGCAACCACACGAAGCAAAACCCGGCATTGACAAAATAATAGCTGGCAGGACAAACGTCAGTGAAAAACAATACGGGGTTATCATGCTCTGTCAACGAGTTAATCATTGGTGTGCACAGTGATTGATAAATCAATCCACTTCGAAACAATTTGAATACAAGTACTTCAGTATGGATTCAGCCTCTGCAGTCATGACTTGACATCATAATGTCATATACAATTCCAAGCACGACTACGATGACATCGGTGTCAACGACGAGACTGGACTTTGATATTATATTTCTCTGATGGAACTCCGTGTGTGTTATATTTGGTCTAATATTCTATAGGCGTCATTGGGTGCTTTATCACATATTAGTTTACTTTTGTCATGGAGAAATCGCCCGGATGGCACGCCTGACTTTCATTTTCACGGCAACTCCCATGGCAGTTACGAAATCTAAGCACGATGAATTTCAACGACTAATATAAACATATCACAGGACGAGATTTCCAAGATCAACGCTATTGTCCACCAGCTAAATCTATGTTCGGCGATTGAAATATTCACCGCGGGGTACTTGTTGATATTGGTGCATAATCGATCAAAAACGTGCTTGGACAACGACACCGCGACTTCAGCGTGTTAACTGTGGACGATCCAGAAGCGGTGATCTCATGCATCGATGAGATGACATCAACGGCCGGTGTAAATCGTACATGTGATACTGCTCCTGGCTGTTATAGAAATGCACATAATGCAGGCAATCCTGGCCCAATAGCGCACTGAGAATAGATCCCTTAGTTTTCCACCCTACCCCATCCGACGAATGAAACGCTCGCAGGTACTGTATTATTTCCCATCTGACATTTATACTAAAAGATCAAAATGGACATCTACTTACATTCCGTAAAGCAATGTTTGCCATAATGATGCCGTGTAAGCAACAGTGCATAAAATTACCACCATTGATGAAATAGTAGTGTCGATTACCACACTAATTGAATAAACATGAATGTCTGCAGCGTATGTTATGTTACTGAAACGGACTTGGTTAATGTTGTCTACGAGTTATTTTTTAAAGCTGTCCCCTTGTGAGTGAATGTATTATTTCAGTTGGTGAAAACTCAACAGGGGTTCATAAAGATACAGCTGTTGGGTCGATCGATACTCCTTGCGCGAGTCAGCTGGCTACGGATTTTCTGAGAAAAAATATAGATTATCTAGATTTGGTCTACCATTGCTATGCTAAGTACCGAAACAATGGCAGAATATGTCAGTAAATAATCAATGCGGCCACATCAAGACGACTAAATTATTTGCCACGAATTCAAAATTGGTGCGTTAATGAAGACGATTTCGTCACTAATCATATTGAGGGAAGTGAACTGTTGTTGTCACATGCCTATTGTGGTCCACGTAGCTAAATCACCGATCATTTTATCAACTGGAATGCTAGTATGCTGATAATATAATATGTTGAAACATATATCGGATCATGCATTTGACACGGACGCGCGCGTTCTCGAAGGAAAAGTCGTGTACGATTGTGAATATTATTCATATGATGCACATATGCCAAATGAAAGAAGACGTGAAGAATTACAAGTTGATGATACAAGCAGATATGTTCTGTCAGCAGAGGCATTTGTTGAAGTCGAGGATAAACTTGTTAAAGCTCAAGGAACATATTATGGTCCCGCTTATTGACTATAGGATCACAACTCTATATTAGGAAGACATTTTCATGACGTTGTCATTACAAACATTATAAACGAATGAGTTTAGGATCAGTACATAATATTCGTAAGCCATTGCTGAAGCTGCCATTACGTATATAAATTCAGCGCCCTGCTAGACGATCTGACAGGTTCAACGAAATGAAAAACAAAATTATGCCAATGCATTGCCTTCCGACATGTTAACAACAATGTCATTCATTTAGCAATAAAAACAACTAGTCACATCCACCTCCGGTAATTAGGTTCCTTTTGTTGCTGTAGAATATTTAGACAAACGTTGCGTACATCACTTCGTCTATACAATGTTTTAATTGCACGAACCGTCGTCGAAGTATATTTTGTCTCTCATATTTCTCTTTCAGTATTAACCGAGCATTTTGACAAGAGGTGAGAGTAGGATTCTGCCATGGACAACTCCAAGTCTTTGATAACTTGCGCTTTGGTATAGTGTGTACTTGTATTTCTTTTTAGATTTCTTTTATATGATCACTATTCAGTTTCGAGTGAAGATGATAATTATCATTTTCTATATCTTATATTTTATCAAGAATCTAATATTCCAACATTTATCCCTTTCTAAAATTTACAGTAGAGCCCAAAATGAGTTATCAATCGGTATTATCTTGTGGTCAATACACACACACAGCCATCTTAAGCTTTTGAATATAAGTTGTTACTGTCATACGACGTGTATCGATCAGTTTATATTGTTTGGTATCACTTTTCCAAAACCACAAACGAGCGCACATCGTGTCAGCTAACATCCTGGTGAACTCAGAGGTTGAATCAGAAATGTCAACGCCAATTCTCAAGTAATTATGTATGTCTAGTGCTATAATTAATACGGAAACTATTTGTCTTCCCCCCTTCTGTCGAACAAGCAATGTCTTTTCCTAACACTGTACCGACAACCACCTAACCATGCACACCACGACGAAAGTTATACTTAGATAAACAAATATATATAAAGTTAATCGTGCCCATGGAAAATGCGTCATACAATTTCCCATATGCAAACAACTTTAAAAAGAGATCCATATGAATTCATTTTAATATTGGTGGGGGACTTAGTTTGACCAAGTCCTGATAGAATTTAAGAAATCCTTACTCCTTCGTGTGATTTAAAGGCACACATAATTGATATGTTACTTTCTACCAGTCCTGTGTTTTAGTCCAAACGTACTTACGTAATTTCCAATCAGTCTTTGTTAAGTTAGACATGAGCAATATGTTCTAGAATATTCTATCTATTTTGGTAGTCATGAAAGTAATTACCATAGTGTATAGTGTATGTTACTTGATGACTGTATTCGAATATTACTTTATTGCATCCATCGTTAACGAAATATTGGTGTAATTTTTCACACGAAAAATTATTACGAAGTCGTTTATTCGCCTTGCTTTTGGCTGGATGAAAACGTAGAAACTGAACTTGTACCAAGTAACATACAAGAAATACGGTTTATCATAACTGTATATCTACACGTCCTTTGTGATCTATCTTCAGTGTTCATATCATCAATGTTACAAACTTGGATAGGCTTTATGAATAGACGTTTGTCACAGAATTGTATAAATCCTTTTATGTATTAAATATAAGTACTCGGGTTTTGTCTTTCGTGTACAACTATACCGGAGGGTGATTTATGTATATTGTACAATATTTCAAAACAGTGTTTTCGGTTCATTACATGCCGCACGTGCGAAGGGCTTTCGATGAAAAGTACCGAATACTTATGTGCACAGACGATGTATTGAAACATCGTCAGTGTATATATGCCGCACCGTAAGACTAAATCTACACATTACGGAACGTTTTGTCAGTGAGCGGTCTACTTCAAGGACTTGCTTATCTTCCGATGTAGAGGTATGTGAATTATTTATTAGTTTCGTGTGTATAAGCTATAACTATTGTACTACCACGTTTATTTTTTTATATTTTCTAAGTAGCTCCTGCTTTCGTAGTATAATGCAAACATTTTCTATTCTTTTTTGTGACTTAGCAAGAGATGTATATTAGCAATATAAAGTGGCATTTCTTGAAACGTTAGTACCGTAGGATTCTTATCGGGCACGGGTAGGTTTACGTCAAAACCTGTGTATTGTTTTGTGATCACTGTGCCGATAATGTAATATGTATAACTTACCGTATACAATTTCATTACGTGTTATCGTATATGCCAGTGTCATGCACAGTACGCAGTGTTAAATATATTTTCAGTTGATCGGATTCGTAGTTGTAGAGCTGATCGATGTCGCAGCTGTAGATCGGATCGTAGTCGACGTGATACCAGCTATATTCCTAACAATAGAAGTTGACCATATCAGCTGTAACTCTGAACATAACAGCCGTAGAGCTGAGTGAACTGTGTTTTTGGTCGAATAGGAGGTGATCGGGCGTTGATGACCGAATTGTGGGCGCTGATTGCTTGATTGACCAAGGCATTGAACAGTGGTTGGTAACTTCCTGGAATACTAACTGCCTGATTGACCAGTGTGACTGGTAGCCAAGTGTACTGATGACGGAGTGTGTAACTCAAGTTTTTGGATCAATGACTTATGGGATTTCTACGTTTCCAGAATAAGTTCGTAGTTTCCTATTGATTGCGTGAGGATGCGTGAAATTGCTTAATTCGTCGTAAAATCAATAGTGAATGCTGTCACATGGGGTATGTTGCAAAGTATATAAAAGAAACATAGGCAATCAGACTGATTCCAACTTTTTGAGTCATTTTCGACTGTTGGGTTCCTGTTGTAAGTCTGAAGACGTATTTTATGTTGTACTTATATATTTTTCGAGACGAAAATAATTTCGTTTGGACCGTTCAGTGGGAAAAAATTTGCTGATTCTTTGGACTACAATGTGATACTGAAAATGTAATTATTTATTCGAAAGAATTATGAACATCGCCATCCTGACCACCTCACGTTGCTTCGGAAACCAGTACATTTCCGGTATTGAAATTAATAAGAACTTTTATTTCAATTACGAAGTTCATAGACCTTTATAGGGACTAGTTTGGATTCACTTCATAATTATCTAAGTCAATCTCACATTTTTCATTTATAACTTTCATAATTAAATTGTTTTTAATTCTTTGCAAAACTTGTTGATTTGGCTTTTATTTCGTTTGCTTAAGTTTGTGCTTACTGAGTCATAACAATATATAGGTTGATATTTATAAAAGGATTTTAACCGAACTATGAATTGCCACGAATATTCATAACATAGCTTTAATCGTAGCGAGCATGCACAATGTATATATTTAAACGTACCAACCCCTCGTTGATGCTTTAATCGTTTTATTGATCTAAAGACGGACCATGCTGGAAAAGATTTTCCTCGGGTCTCTGATAGCGTTTTTATACATCGATCTATAATAGCTTTAGGCGGGTGGGATGCGGGGGAAATACATCTTTTACGCTAAATCCGATGATAAAGTGCTTCAACACTGGGAGTGATCCGTGCATGCTACAATATACATTCAATATGCTAATATGAAGCAAAACAATATGCATATCATAATAAAACAACCTTAAAAGCGAACGTAATTACACTATGTAACGCAACTATGTTCCTGATTAGTAAGTGTTATTTTGTCAAGGCTTATGCCTAAATGTATAGAAAATTGCTATTATTCCCTACAAACGTTTGCGATCAGGACAGTGATATTTTGAAATTTACATATTTCAAAGGAAAAAGGGCTAATTTGTGTCTTTTCGTTCAATTACAGTCTGAAGAAAAAAGCATGAATAAAAATTAACATGTATTTATATTAAAGTAAAACAAAAATGACCATACAATATTTAGAAGTGAGTTTTCTCGAGATTTACAATAATAATGTAAATCACTTTCACAAATCATCCACCATCATGTTCTCGTCACATTATTCTTGGTAGCGGCATTCACAGTCAAGTATCTCCTAGTTGAAGGGCTCGCTTTGCTCCTCCGGGTATGCACCCATATTCTTCTTGAATATAGACTCTGAGGGACATCCTGCAGCCCAATGTACCATAGTTATCCACTAGAGCCTCAACCAGTTCCACAGATTTTTCGGCTTTGTGATTGCCCAGGAAGTTCTCCGCACCACTGTGACAAAGCTGTTATAAGCCGCTTTCTCCTTACTAGTGAGCTTCTTTGATAATTCATTACACTCCAGGATCTTCTTTATATGTTGTCTGAAGAAGATACCTTTGCCTCAGACACGTTCGGGAAGAAGACTTGAAAGTACTTGAAGGCTGCAGACTCTTTATCTAGGGCTCTTTTTCGTAAGGCCTAATTTGACGTGCTTTGGTTGCATCAGCACCTTCATAGGGTCCACCAGTGACTCCAATTGCCGTTGTTCGTCCCCACAGAGGAATCGGTCCGCTGTGGCTTGTACCAACTGTGGTAGTGCGCCTTGGTGTCCTAAAGGCAAATATAGCAGGAATTTTAGTAACATCGCCTTTGAGACAGGAATGCTACCTTTTTAAAGTTTCCGATGACTTCCCAACTGTACTCTTCATACTTCAAGGCGTCGAGCAAGATCTTGACGCTGTTGTAATCCTCTCTGAGACGGGTACTTGTTCCCATTATGGAGAAGCACGGTTTTGATCCTCCTGGATGAGGTGTCAATAAAGAAGTATTACTCATTCTGGTTACAAGCGATTCCTATTATCTCCGGAGGATTGGGTACGGGGAGTTCAGGGCAGCGTGGCACCGTGGCGATTGACAACGGAATGTCTGGGTACGTGATAACACGAGCATTCGCGCCTGTCTGACGTTTGAAAGGGTTTACCATGCAGAAGTAGCAGTTGTTTGAGTGGTCAATTGTGTCGCGGAAAATTCTTGGGATTGCGAACTTCAAGGCTCTCTTTCCCTTCTGTACCATCCTACAATTTTACATTCGTTTCACCCATTACTAATGTGTAGGAGATTCTCGCATCAATTTTCTTATACGGTATAGTTTTTCAGTAACATTTAAAATTGTAAAACATTTTAAAATTGAAAACGTATACAACATTAAAATCTTTAACAAATTTTATAACATTAAATTCCGAGCAACAATTTTCCATCTTCCCTTCCATAATTTTGTTTTTGCAGTGGTCGCAGGTGAAATGATGTGCACAGGGTTTGTCTTGATCACCGACAGGCATGATGAAATATGTCTTGCATACCTGACACATCTTAGCAGATGCTACCACAGAATACGTCTTGATAAATGGGCCGCAGACAAAAGCAAAATGTGTCTACCGGATGCTTGCAGCCTCTTGACGCAATCGCAGAAAAATGCAGATATATATCCACTTAGGCCACGGAAACTAAACTAAACTGGTGGGATTAAGGCCCCTGTAATTATTATTAGTATTTATATTAATGAAAAGCTCTAGAAGTTACTCCAAGTTTACTCAGCACTGAATATATCTGGAATGTTCTCGAAAGTAGGTGGATTTCAAAATGTCACTGCCTTAGACACAACAGAAACGTTTGTGGGGACTAATATCCATTTCCTATACCTTTGATACATAACAAATTATGTATTACGACTAATTTATAAATGTTGAATACGGTTTTACTGATAATATTCATTTTCCCGTTAATCTCATGCAATTAGGTCACTATCATAATGATCTTGCGTGGTTATCGGTGCGTTACTGCGTAATAGTTATGAGGAATTGTACTGATAATGTCCACCAGATATGTTCTGTAATCGTAACATTGATATGCAACTTGATCAATGGTGATATTATTAAGCTCCTGTTTGTATGTCTCAAAAATATTCTTCTCAAGATTCTATTTTCAAAGAAAACAATTTTTGATCTTTCTATATAATTACATTATCTTAAAGCGTTTGCATATTTTCGTTGGATAGGTATGTGCGTTCTAATTGAATATATCTTTGAGGTGAACCTACTACATTAGCGAATTCTAATATCATACAATTCGTCCTTTAATAATCTGTGATATTTTCATTTACTCTACATTGTTGAAGTATAATGAAGAATTTTCTTTAACAATTTATGTAGATGTCACTTTAAAACAACCATAATTAGGTTTGGAACATTTGTTTTTCTTCTTTTTTAGCCAATTAAAATCACGCTTTAGTCAATCACACTGTCCTTCTTGAAAATATAAATCCTTTCTGTTATTTTCTGAACCTCTGTTTATCAGTTCATATTGTTTACCCTTGAACTATTGCGACTGCGTTTTCTTTTTCTTACAAACACTAATATATATAAGCTCAAAACAAACTTGACATGGACATCTCCATCATCCTTGATCTAAGCAGCTACATGGAATTAGTCACCACCATTTGCCACAGCAGATCTATTAAGTATCATACTTGTGCCTCATCTAATTATCAATTATATTACCAGGAACAGATAATGGTAAGTAATTGTAACTCCATTTATGATATGTATACACTAGCATTAATAGATAATCTACTTTACAGTGGAATACTGTGCACATTGTTGCATATAATATTATAAAGACACACTCATCACGTTGTCAAATGTTCTCACAACATTAAAATGTTCTTTACGAAATATTTACCTATATATTACATTAATTTGGATTCAATTATTTACTCAGCAGGTTCAGCAATTCTTAAGGATTATAAATATATAAGGAACAAACGATATGCATGCCTACCTGTTGTAACGCTTGTACTCGTGGCTATCTTTGAGGTAATAGAAGTAGTTGTTGTACCAGTTTGTATTTTGTTAGTCGCTGTTCTTGTGGTTTCAATAGGTGTAGTAAATGATGTCGTTGATTTATCGGTGCTAGTGCTTTGGAGGTCTGGTATACAAAAAGATGAAAATGGGTCATTAAGGTAGAGCTAAGATTGAGCTTAGCTGGAAGGATGTACAATGTTACAAAACAAAAATACATTTTGTTATCTTGTTGATGATAATATGATGACGTCTTGAATATAATACAAATCGTATGACGAATAACACTCCTTTCAAGTGCACTGGATCCAGCAAGGAATCACGTGTATCATTAATTGATTAAGATAAATGCAATAAACTGACAACGAACAGTTAAAAACATGTATCTAACTAGCCTGAGCGCTTTCGAAGTCTTTTTCAAAAGAAAATACAAAACATAGACAAAACAAACAATGTTCTAGGGCAGCGTATCCAGTAGGATTCCTTATTTTTGCTGGTTTCGGAATTTCAGTTGGGATTGTGAGCAATTATATTTTGAGCAATTTAAACCAAGAAGACTACAAAAAGACAGTCGTGCACATATTAATTATCTTTTGCAGCTGCCACATTTTCTTTTAAATATTTTCTAAATTTGTTATATAGCCCATACTTACTAACTGCACCAAAGTCATAAAAGCCAGTTTTCATATGTTCCCGATATGTCTCATTTTCATTTTACAACATTTATTTTCGGAGAGGTGTTCCAATCCCTACATAATTCTTACTAAAATGATCTTCCAATTGACAATATATTTCCTTGATGATATAACGGAAACATTATCATTTAAGTATGAAACCAATATGTAAATGTTTCTTCTAAACAATGTCAGATTATCTTCTTGTTAAATATCACATAATACAGAAATCTAATAAAATATTTTGTTTCTTCAGAGTAATATTTTCGGGCTTGTAAACATTCGTTTCCAACGAGATGTCTCGATGCGTCAATATATACTCTGTTCAACATGATTGTTCATCATTCAGTTTGATGAAGCTGAATTTAATGTATGCAAAGTGTGAAAATACTGGAAATAGATTTATGATTTATTAGGTATATCTATATTTTTGCACCCTTTGCTACATGACTCTATCCGTATTTTGTGTAGTATGAATTCGGTCATAACTGTACATTGTAAATTGTGTTAGGAGTCTATGCTCTTAGAGAAAGTAACAAAAATGTGAAGGACAACAAACTTTGTAAACTTTAAAAATTAATTTATTTCCCTAGAATAAAAAGTGAAAAATGAGAAAAAATACCTTATTGAATTGTTAATTAAATCACAAAATAATTCAGGAATAACAGTCGAAATTCCTAATAATATAAGTCCTGAATAAAACTCAATACAGGTTTCAAGAGATCTAAAAATGAAGGCGATGACGTGAGTGTTATAGCTTATTGAGTTCTAATGTGTCACCAGTCTTTTCTTTTGTTTCTTTCTGTTACTTTCTTTATGCCTATAGAGACCTTACAGAATTTGTGGCAGGTCGAATATACGAATTTTGTAAATAGTTCAGAGAAAAACTGGAATTGTTTGAAATACATGATCATCTTTCTTTACACATGGTCTATTGATTTTCATAGTAAGACGAACATTTTTGTCTGTATATCATCTAGGGTGGAGTGTTTTGTTCATTATTCCGACCGATATAATGTTTAAGTATTTGAGGAACCATGAGTAGATGAAGCTTGCCACCTGATATTCTCATTTAGACGCATAAGTGTCCTTGTTAAAGCAGGAAAATAAAACTATTTTCTTTAACTATTTTGGAATCTTTAAACATTCAGCTTCACAAAGACGAAGATGCTTATGCGCAAAGAGGAAAGAGAGAAAGAAAATTCAAAAGAGGAGAGAGAGAGATACCATTTAAATACAGGAAAAAGAGAGAGAACAATACAAGAAAGGAAAGAAATTCAAATGCAAATTCAGAAACAAGGAAGAGAAAAATAATTTAAAATTTTGAAAAATAGAAGGGCAAGACCTGCAAAAGCAAATGGAATTGCCTTAACATAAAAAAGGTCAGCTTAAAATGAAATTACAATTCCAAACGGAGAAAGAGGAACATAAATGCAATCGAAATAAAAAGAAGTAGAACCGGCATGTAAAATCCATTTCCCTTATGAATGTCAGTATTGATGTCACCACAAATATTATATTAGCACACTCTTGTAAAGAAAATATGTTGATCAATAATATTTGCATCTTGATAAATATTGCAAGTTAGAAATGGACAATAGAACACTGGACTTCGTTATAACAGGATGTACATATTGGTAATGCTCCTGAAATGTATGCATCACTGTCAATAGAAGTAAGTGCTGATTATGGTTACGTCACGAATAAGTTTTCAATCATTACCTGAGACATATCGAAAGAGGTTTTGGAATTGTCAAAAGTAAACTAGCCAAGCCCATGTTGAGTTTGCTATGAAAGGTGATGCACCAGGTTGCAAATATAACTAATCTGGATGCATTATCATAACATAGCGAGATTTTGTCAAGACTATTTCAATTCTTTTATACGATGCATATGTTAAATTATTAGAATATGTTAGAGTTCATATAATCAAGCGGGGTTATTCTTGCCGGATACAAATTATTGTACAAATATAGTTATCATACTGATGCTCTTTTACAGTAGTTACGATGAAATGACTTAATATGTAACGAAGCAAATTCTTTATTAACTGATATCGTTGCATTCGTACTTGACCGTGTCTCGTGTACAACACGGCTCTAGTCATTATAGTTTTAGGGGATTTTGGATGGGGGTTAGTATGACTGGGGAGGTAATTTAACCCGTATGCTGCTGATTGTGATGTCAGTTCGTAGGACGGAACGACTATCTCGTAGTGGAATCATATCTACGGAACAACTGGTCTGTAGTGAATAAGATCTAGAGGGTTCCTTTAGGAGACTGGGAGGGACGGGCCATGCTTCGCGCACACTGACCAATCGAAAAGAGATGTGGAAGCGGAAACACTTCGTGACTCTCAGCTGGATATATGTTCCGTTGTTAAATCAATATTCAGTATCACTACAAGAGTGAAAATCAAATAAGTATGTCTTGGACTTCTGGATGAAATATTATTTATATATTTCCACAAATTCTTAGAATTAGCGACATAATTATTCATAGTAGTGTAGATACTCGGGGTGTAATGATAAACTTGTGCCACGTATAGATGCGATTGGTGATACGTAGAGTGCTATACAATACATATCGATACACATGCGAACCTGATGGTATTTTCATCTTTGTAAAATAGGTGGTACCCTTTCATGTATGTTGACATTCTTGGTTTTGTTTCCAGTATGCAGACTACAGCTACACATATAGTTATCATGTATTTATATCCAATTCTGATTGATTAGAAGATAAGAACAAAACCTTCAAACAGATTACCTGTTTTTTGCAATAAGCTATATCCAACGGTTTAGGATATTTAATGGTGGCTACCTGTAATTCCCTTTGTTTTGTACAACATGAATGATTTGAAAACATATTACCAATTTCGTGTCTCATTTACACTTGGAAGACATTATGATGTTATCTTAAAAACAGAAGAAATAATGAAATTTCCTTGTGCAAAAGAAAATCTCATCTCGAACAAATTTGGGCATGGGAGTACGGTTACATACCAACAGAATATATCACATTTTATTTCCTGCAAATGCAAAATGACTGCCGCAGCAACATGTGTGTTATTTGTTGGTGAAGCAGGTAAACTACTGACTACAGCAAGTTCTATTCTACAATTTTCTTTTAACTTACACAAGGAGATAAACCTGGGCATTTCTAAATCTGCCCCATCGCTCATTCTGTGCTAATTTCATTTATTCCATCAGCACCTTCATTTACTGGTTAAATGTATCTGCATGAAAAGATAAATTCAAATTTTATTTTCCATTTTCAATGTAAGAAGAGATGATGAAGGGTGACATTCCCATTTATCAAACAAAAAAGGAGGGGAGGAAAAATGGTAATAAGTCAATATATATCTAAACTTCAATAAGTCTCTCTATCTTCCGGTTCCACTTTCCTATAACTCTACTAAATCAACATCTTTGACAGATGCCATCGCTAGTTGTAAAATCATTTTTATGTTAATTATTTCTGAGCATACTCTGATCCTTTTCTTTTCCTCAGTATTGTTAAGTGCTTATTTCTGAAGGGGCATATACATAGCTAGCTTTTTCAGCTTGAATATGTTGGAAAATTGGTCTTTGTGACTGTTATATGCAATTTTCCAGAGTTCAGAGATATTATCCTTTGGATACATTTACTCCAAAATAGGATTTTTCTTCCTTTGTTAAATGAGTAGTTTACTGACTACTATGACAAATGTGTTACGTTCTTTGACATTAGCATGTTTTCTTTACTACTAAATTGCATTTTGACCCTTATATTAATCAATATATTTTAACCCTGATATGGATACATGCACATTGTTTTGTAGCATATGATGCGCAATGCAAAAGTGATTAATTGATTACTAAAGAAAATTGCATTATACTTCTGATTTGTCAGTATTTTAATTACGTTCGGTATTCTGCCCCTTTTACATTTAATTTTGAGAAACCACTGAAAGGGTCATGACGTCTACTTATTTTGTCCATCCAGCATGTACATCTGACTCGTACTTAAACCATTTTGGGCTCACAATGTCTCTATTAACTCTTCTCCAGCTCCAATAATATAATATACTTTATAACTTTAAAAATTATGTTCATCATCACTATCATTATCAGATATGGAACACAATCGTTACGAACCACGCCGAGAATCAAATATTTTGATACTTTCTAGGTAGCTCGTATTTTAAACAAGCATTTGTAAAACGTTCTTCATGAAAGGTTCAAACTACGCCATACTTTATATTCCTGGGCCCGTTGTTCTAATCAAATTTAGTTTAACAACCATTCATGTCGTGCTTAAAGAAACCAGATGTAGAACAGTTGCTATCCGGAAAACAGATGTCTCGACAATGAACGGTTCAATAAAAATTGTATACGTCGCCGAGTATATTCTTATATGTGGACTTTCAATGAATTTACGGGAGTTCTCGCTTTCTGTCTGCGCGAGTATGTTGGTACGTACATATTTTAGTTGGTAGATTGTAGACTACAGATAATGCAATAATTATTATTTAATTAGCCAACTTTACAAATATAACTACCTTAGCATCAAATCATATTGAGGGCAATGACACTGGCTGCTTGACTGTTATACAGGACAAATAATATACCATGGAACATGTCAATTGCAAACGTCAACGTCGATATCCATGCGAAACTCAGCATAGTGAGTTTTCCACATACTTTTTTCGCCTACCGGACATCAGTTTTTATAATAAATGTCCCTCCTTTCATATTTTCTTCAACACCGAATGATAATAGAGGAGATTTAGTATAATATAAATTCAAACTCATTATAATGCCTCAATATACACAATGATTATGGCAAAAAGTATGTTCGTATAAGTAAACTGTTCTAATAATAAAAACAACAGAGAAATCTGTATTATGTGGGATTTAGTCTCAAATATTGTAAACCTATTTTGCTATAATGTAGGCTACGTTACACTTGATCACTTTACATGATTTAGTTTCTTCAGGAAGTATAACGTTCTAGTGTGGAAAAATTAGAGGAAGACTTGTGATTTCCTGGGGAGTGTGAACCTTATATGAATCTGAGTTATGTAAATTATGCAAATTTGAATGAGTTCTGATTTATAATTTGCCATGCTTGAAGTGACGTTACGCGAAGATTTAAATTCTAAAATGTGTGGATAACATGTCTGCCTGTACTTGCCGAATCTGCTGGTAATCAACGTCATATTGCTTCTAATATTTGCTAGACAGGTTGGTTCGTTTTTAGAGGATGCTATGTCTTTATCTATGGCACTTTACTGCAGAACGTAAGCACAAAACTGCATTGCTATCTGTTGTGGACATTCATTATTGCAGGTCCCGTAAGGGTCTATATAAACTGGTGAAACGCCAAACATCAGGCAAAATCCTCAAAGATTAACACGTGTTTTTCATACAAATGTCTTAATATTCACTTCAGAGAAAGTTATATTGTTGTCCATGTACCGTGCATGATTGGTATAAGAATGATACTTCGTTGATTCCGTCACCAGGGATAATATAACACAGAGGTGTTAAAAACTCCCATAATCGACCAGATACTTTATCTCATGTACCTTTTCAATTGTAAAGGAGGTTCCCAGTGGCCGGGTCCGAAGTAGGCTCTAAGACTTTCTCGAATAAAAGTGTAATCTTATAGTTTATCTTATGCAATGTATGAGCAATATAGTTTAGAAAATACGTAAATTAAATGAACGTCTCGTGTACATTCAGCAAATACACGTTATGGCTTTATAGTGCACTGAAGCCCTCACTTACATAAAAAACCGTTGATAACAACTGCACTCGATAAGGAGTTTCCTGTCACTTGTATTTTAGTGTCACGCATCACGCATGATGCACGCATAACAATAGCTAAAGCTCATGTACACTGGGCTCCATACCCGTTTGAATGCAAGGATATTAGGCTAAAGGTCTCTATCTTAATTTAGATATGAATAGTGCTTTGATTTTGTTTTTACTTTGGTCTCAGTAAAAAATAAACTATAAAGACGGCATACATTTATAATGCAGCACGAAAATCGTACAAACCATCGAATTGTGTAAATATTTTATGCAAAGCATTTGCAGACTTAATCATGGAGCTGATATCTGAATGTCAATCATAACTATATAATTTTCGTTGAGCAAGCCCATCACATGACTTGACTTTAAAACGCCCAGTATAGGTAACACTCTAAACTATTTGGGTCATTTGTTATCCGCATCTTGCTACTGGAATTTCATTTGCAATGTACCTTAGTAAATTAATGATGTGTGTTGACTAATCAAACACACCCTGAGCCACCCTTCATTAAAAACACACGTGATCGATTCTGTTATATCATGATGAACCGAGTAGTCTGGATATATTTTTTTTACGACATTGTGAAAAAGATAGTCAGCGTGACATTCCAATGTCGATCATTAGCCAAAGAATGCATATGTTACCTTTATATATTTCCAGTTAATGACACTTATATAGGTATGTTCTGCGGTCGATACCTACCAGTACGTTTTTCACCTTAACAGCAGCAGGGAAGTTATACAGACCCCCTGGCACAGACTAAAATAACCCCTCCAAACAAATTTTCTCCGTAGAAGCCTCAGATTTCAAAAATAAAGCCTCCTACGCAAAATAATCCGCAAAATTTCCCCCCAAATTGCATTTTCGGGCATAAAAAAAAAGGCAGCTTTTTTGGGGGGGGGTATTGTAAAATTTGTTTGTGATTGCAGGATTGGGTTGCGGATACTAATTTTATTTCACAATAAAACAATATCATTGAAAATAAGATGAGTAAAAAAACTAGCGCAGTTGGAGAGCCTCATTCGGCTAGATTAGCGCGAGAGCAATTAGCAGCAGTAAAGAAACTTATTCCGACAAAACGATTATTTAAGAAAAAAGTTCGTGAGTACGATGACGAGCAACATCATATTGGTGAAATATCGTCAAAGTTGTTAAGTCCAGTCACCGGAGCGATCGAACAAGTCGCATATGGTAGTAAAAAAGAAGACAAGGAACTTAGAGAACTCGGGCTTATTCCTATGACAAGAGATATCGAACAACACACTCGATTTTTGCCGGAGCGAATAGTACAAACACAGCGAGAGCGAGTGCAAGCGCAAGCACAACCGCCAGTACAAGCACAAGCACAAGAACAAGCGCAAGTACAAGAAGAAGAAAAACAAGAAGAAGAAGAAGAAGAAGCAATAGCAAAGGGAGAAACACGGGAACCCAGGGATGTGATAAAAGATAAATTTACCGAAGGTGGTTGGAAAGTGATGGAACAAAAATTTGATGAATTTAAAGGTATTGATCTTTTTGCTGTATTTGCTGAAGATACTTTTGATAATAGAAAGTTGTTTTTAAATGATTTTGGACAAGGAAAAATTAAAAGTCGATCAAGTTGGTATAATAATTTATTTCGAGCTAAATATAATTTACCCGTGGTAAAAAAAACTAGCGCTCTTTATACCAGATTTTTGGAAGTTGCAACGGACAGAAAAGAAGGAAAAAAAACTTTGGGAATATCACAAATTCAACAACAGCCAGTTCAACAACCAACTCCACAATTAACTCAACAACAAACTGAGAATCCCGATTATAGAAATCTCCATAAAGCTATCGGACTTGTTTTTTCCAGTGATGTTCATGAACAAATCGCAAGGGGGGAAAATTTGATCGATATTGCCGCGGATTATGATAATAAGGAAAAATATTTAAATCCTAATATTCGTGGAAAACCTCTTGAAAAGAAAAAATGGATCGAGTGGATATATTTTGCTGGTAAACAACCTCCCTACAAATATGATGCTGAATTTCGTGAATTTGTCAAAAAAATAGAACAAAAAGAAGAAGAAGAAGAGGAATATGTTGATCTGCTAGATTGGGAAAGTGGCCCAGACCCAAAGGGAAGCGGATATGGAAGCGGATATTCAGTTTGTCCCGACAATGTTGTCAACGACGTGTCTCGTCTTGAAGTATTAATCGGAGGAAAACGAGCTGGAAATAATTCTCCTGAAATAATCAACGAAGCTTCAGATATTTGTCAGCGATTATTCCGCGGTGGTGTAATTGATTCTCACATTTACAAAGAACTTATTGACGAGCTCATTGATTAAAACAACACAATTGAAATAATATGATTGTTCACAAACATCAACGCAGACCAACACCGGTTCGCGTAGTAAATTCTAGAATGCCAGTATACAAATATATTCACGGCAATGGATTTGGCGATATTGTTAAAAGTCTTGTTACTCGAGTAGCACCCAAAATCGGTCCAGTAGCAAAACAATTAGGATTAAAAGCAATAGGAGCAATTGGCGATACCGTTGTTTCTGGTATTGGTAATTTGGCTGGTAAGGGTTTTAATTTTATCAAAAATAAAATATTAAATTTAATACGTAAAAAGAAGCCCGTCAAATTACCTATCACCAGCGAAATGCCACCTGAAATCAGTAAAGTTATAAATGTCGCGGCAAATAAAAAAATAAAAGAACTAGCTCAGGATGTTGCTGAGACGAATTTGGTAAATGAAATCGTTAAAACGGGTTTGACAAATGGAGTTGTTGATACAAATTTAGTAGAAAAAATTAATAATAAAAATTTAGGTTTTATATCAGGCAGCGGTCTTCGTTTTAGATAAGGATCTTATTAATAATGTTCACACAAGTGTCAAACGAAGTGTTCGACATGGATGAGCCTGTAAGCAGAGACACATCTGTGCGAGATTTTCAGTATTTTTCATATATCGCGATTGAACCAAATATAAGTACTCGATTGGAAATTCAGGTTCACGATACAACAAGATATTTTCTTCCATCCGAGGCATATATCGAAGTTGTTGGTGAAATTGTTAGACCAAATAATACTCCCTATGCAGATAATTTTAATGTTGGATTAGTCAACAACGGTATTATGGCATTATTCAAAAACGCCACTTATATGATCGACGGAAGAGAAATTGAATCAATCACTGATGATATTGATTTAGCAACAACAATAATAGGTCTAGCAAGATATTCGGATGATTTTACTAGATCAGCCGGCCCTAGTATGATGTTCGCTAAAGATACTCATGATAGCCCTAATAGTGAACCATACGAAATAAGAAGACCCAAAAAAGTTACCGCAGCCGCCGATGATGCCGACGTTGCAGCTTTAATGATCAAACCCAATATAACTTATAATGCCGGATATGCCACACGAAAATCTATGCTAATAACAGATCGTAGAAGATTTTCCTGCGCTATTCCGTTATCTCATATATTTGGATTTTGTAGGCATTTCAGAAAAGTTATATACGGCGCAAAACACACTATATCGTTTGTCAGAAAAGCAAATAGCGATGATGCTATCTGGCGAAGTGGTACACTTGCCGCTGGTGTACCAGCTGATAATGATGCCGCAGATAATGGTGGTAGAGTAAATTTATTAAAATTTACCTTGTGGATGCCAGCGATGACCCCATCAATAGTAGAAGAAGAAAAATTATTATCGTTCATGAATCAGGGCGGTAAAACTATAATGTCATGGTTGACGACAACAACTGATTCCGCAACAACTAATATTAATGGTGATTTTACTTGGCGCATTGCATCGCAGCAAGGTACCTCCGCACCAAGGCATATATTTATTGCGTTCCTGCGTTCCAGTAAATATCATCAAATGTTTAACCATATGGTATTTGATAAAGTTGCAGCAACAAATGTTTCGTTGAGAATAAACGGTCAACAAGAACCTTCCGAGGAAATATCCATTGATTTTGATCAGTATTCTACGGCCCGCGCGTATCATCGATTGTTAAGTTATATGGGTCGCGATCAAAATATTGATACCGGATTACAAATATCACAGTTGGATTTTAATAAACTTTATCCCATCTACTACTTTTCATTGGAACATCTAGACTTGATAAAACAATCGGTTGTTGATATTCATTTCAAGGCCCGAATTAACACCGGGGCGGTTAATCATAAAGTAATTGCGATACTCCTCAGTGATAGGACAATGATCCTAGAAGGAATTAGTGGTAGAATGAGAATCATCGATGCTCCCGTAGAGCGAATGTGAGAAAATTCTAAATTTAGATAAAGTAGATTATAATATGCCATACGATTACGTTAGTGTAACTCTGACTCCAGGTCAGATAAAAAAACTTCAATCGGCAATGGCAGGGCGACATGGTTTAAGTTTAAACTTGAAAAATGACCAACTTCACGGTGGACCTAACAAACTATCGTTAACTAAAAGTCAACATGGTCATTTTAACAAAGCCAGATCGGCAAATACTGGAGTTCATATAAATCTCTCAGTTGGCGCAATCAGGGATATGGTGAAAATAGGTGGATTTTTCCAGGCATTAGTGCCTATTTTGTCAACGGTTGGAAAAACATTAGGATTAGGCGCGGTAGGTGAATTAGGTTCCACACTAGTACGAAAAATTTTTGGAAGCGGATATCGTAAAAAAAAGAGGGGAGGGAATATTCCGCCGGGGGTGGTGGCGGCGATAATGGGACTACTTCAAAAAGTAGGACCGAATATCACCCAAGAGGAAATAAAGGAGTTAGCTACACCCATGCTTACGAGAGTAGCATATCGACAATTGGGGCAAAAACACGACACCCAAGAGGAATCATGGGGAAAGACCAAAGAGATCGCGAAAGGATTATTGCAACGAAGAGGAATTCCGCTGTCACTCATCGAAAACATCGGACCCTTGCTCAGGACAGTGGGTCGACTAAGACAAGGGGGGAATATCACCCAAGCGGAAGCAAAACAAAAAGCAATGGAGCTCGTGAAAGGAGTATTGCAACAAAGAGGAATTCCGCTGTCATACGCCGAACCATTACTCAGGGCAGTGGCCTATCGAAAACAAGGATCCGGCCTACGGTTAGGACGACCCCCAGTATACTAATCCGGTCTAACTCAGCGCTACCAACCTCAAATTTAGATAAAGTAGAATTATAATATGCCATATGATCACGTTAGTGTAACTCTGACCCCAGGTCAGATAAAAAATCTCCAGGCAGCAACAGCAGCGCGACGAAGTTTAAGTTTAACTTTGAAAAATAATCAACTTCACGGTGGACCTAACAAACTATCGTTAACTAAAAATCAACACGGACATTTCACCAAAGCCAGATCAGCAAATACTGGAGTTCATGTGAATCTCTCGATAGGAGCAATCAGGGATATGATCAAAGTAGGTGGTATTTTTCCATTGGCCCCGCTTATACCAGCGTTAATAGCAGGTGCAAAAGCATTAGGATTGGGCGCACTTGGAGGGATAGGTTCCGCAATAGGAAGTAAAATCGTTGGAAGAGGATATCGTAAAAAAAAGGGAGGATTTATCTCCCCCTTCTCTCTTCTAGCAAAATTGATGTAGCCGCAACTAGGATCCGGCCTACGGTTAGGACGACCTCCAATATACTGATCCAACCTAAAATAGCGCTACCAGCTTCAAATTTAGATTTAATCAGTGAAGCAAAAAAAAAGAAAATAAAATTTTTCAGAGGCGTATTTATGCGAAATCAACTACCGGATAAACCAAATCCCACCGAGACAGGAATAATAAATCTCGATAAAAATTCCGGTCCTGGAACTCACTGGGTTGCGTACGCAATTAATCCTCGCGAGATCATTTACTTCGACTCATATGGATTAGCACCACCAAACGAATTTTTCAAATATATTTCTTCGTTGAAACTTCCGGTTTGGTATTCAACACTTCCAACGCAAACATTAGATGATCAACCAATATGCGGTCCGGAATCAATTAACGTCCTTGATGCAATTTCAAAATCATCTCGTCCTTTTCGTAAAATTTTATTTGAATACACCGTAGATAAATATCATGGTTGACATTTACGGTAGATCCTTTTTTGGAAAGAAAAAAGAAGAAAAAGACATCGATATATCAAATTTTGCAACTAAGACCGATATTAACAATCTTTTATCGCTGTCAGAGGTGGATCCTGGCGAAGTTGCTGTATTTCAAAATACAGAAGGGCGATTACAAACTAGCAATGTCAAAATAACTGATATAATCAAGCGAGACGAATACAGCGATCATATTAGTCGATTTACTCAATTGTCGGATTCAGTAACAAAATATACTGATGTGAAAATCAAAGAAATTCTCGTTGATTTGAAAAAAATAATTGAGCTTGCCAACAAAATCAACGAGATAAATACTTTGACACACAACCTAGCAACAAAAAAACTTGATATATCATTATACGACGCTGATATTAAGGTTTTGCGAGAAAGACATCTAAATGCGGAAACAAAATTATCAAGATTGGCTATTAATAAACTTTCGAAACTTCATATACAAAATGAAGTATTTACAAAAAATTTACCCTGCGCCGTGCCATTTGTGGTTAATTCACGAGATTTTACTTGGACACCTGAAAATGATTCTTTTAAATTTATCTCGCCAATAAAAGGTGTTTATCGAATATATATTCTCGCCGGAAAAACAAAATTTAACGTAACTGCTGTCAATCACGGCATTTGTGAATATTACCCTGGATTTTTTATTATTTCAACTGACGAAAATAGAACTGAATTTTTCAAATTAACACCACCAGATAGAACCACCACGGAACCAGTGAGGTATTTTGTAATTTTAGAATTTTTAGCAGCTTGGGGAACACATTTACATTCCAAAATACTTACAGAAAACAAAGAAGATAATCCGGTTAAAATTGATAAAAGCACATCAGAAAATCCTGGATCGCAGGTATTTGTCGAGATAAAAGATTACCCCCCAACTAGTTGAAAATTTACCAGGAATTAACCAAATAAATAACTAATAAATGACCGCATCGGATTACCGATACAATCAGGCGCGATCATGGCAAGACTCACTAAAAAAACAAATAGATGAGTATCAGATAAAAATAAATAAATACCAGCGCAGATTAAATATCATTGATGTTGCCGTGTACGCGGTATCTGCTATAGTCGCCGGTGCGGGTATTGTTTTATCCGCGGTAACAGTAATCGCGCCAATCGCAGCAACAATAATAATATCATCAACAACAACAATCGCGGGTGTTTTAAGTATCATTGCAAGAAAAATATCTTCGTGCACAAATGATAAATTATTATTATACAAAAATAAATTAACTAAGATCAATGACGCGTATTCGAAATTATCATCGCTGATTTCGGAAAGTCTCAACGACGGCGTTATATCCGATCTAGAATTTTCTGCAATGATCAGTATTTACTCGGAGATTGAACAAATGAATATTAATAATGTCCGAACTAGCCAAGATCGTGACAAACACGACACCGCCGACAACAACGTTAATATCGCTAAGTTCAAAGAAACCCGAGTTTAGTATTAATTTTCCAACACCAATCAGCGTCAACGAAATTGCATTAACACAGTTGCGCGTCTACAATAGTTGGCCTAATATTAGATCAGTGTCATTTGATGGGTTGATGTCAAATAATTCACTTGTTTTTGCAAATAATAATAAACCCGATGGAACGCCGGATTGGAAATATGTTAATATACCAACGGGCAGTTATGAGATTGAACAACTGAATAGCGAGTTTACCAGAAGAATATCAAATTTAACCGGCGACGCTGATCCAGGAATAAAAATATCTGCGCACGAACCAACATTATCATCTATCATCGAAGTAACATCACCGTATATGGTAGATATTTACCAATCATCGGTTAGATCCATATTAGGCTGGCCAGATACCGCACCTGACGATGTCGCAACCGACGATTTTATTCAACAGGATCGACCTCCCGAACCAAAAAAATCAGATTTTATAACCGACGAAGCCTCGTACGAAATTTCCGATATTTTACAAAAAAATATCATAAATATTGAATCGGTCAGCGATTTAGTTAATCAACATAAACTCGGCAAAAAAATAGTTGTTCCTGATACTGTTAGTTATTTCTTTAGGGTAAATGTAAAATTTGCTATTTCCTCCCCGGGTGACGTCGATGGTAAAAAGATTTACGTAGAAAGTGATGATATAACGAAAAATATTGAGGTTTTTGGTGTTGAGTATAATAGGGGTATAACTAACTTAAGATCACTATTCAACGAGTGTATATCGAATAAATCAAACTTATGCAAACTAATAATCAAACACGTGAAAAAATTAAATAAACTTGCAGATGATATTAAGTATTATCACGATATATTTATTAAGGCAATCATGGAAAACCCAGAAAATAAGAAAAAATTCATGTATAATGCTAGATTTACCAAAGAAGAAGAAGTACAAAATTATAAATTTTCCCACAGATATAATATTGATCCAATGAAAAAATACATCACCGATACCATAGATGAATTATTTCTGAAATTATATACCGCGTGGACAGGTAAACGACCAAAATCTGAATTATTTCTCAAACACGACAATGATCCATCAAAAAAAGGACGACATATCTCGCCTGGTATCGTTAATATAACAGATGTGATTGCAGTTTATCTTCACGCGGATATTATCGATGGTAGCTACATTATTGATTCATCATTGTCAAATCAAGCAAAACAAGGATATATATTATATTCGTTTTCTCCCAATGTTTCTCCGGGTTATTTGATAATAAAAGAGCCTGTAAATCCGTTTTACCTTCGATGTCACAATCAGCTATTATCAAGTATAAATTTCAAACTAACGAACCAAGATGGACATTTACTTGATATACGCGGAGAAACATTAAGTATTAGTTTGCTGGTGAAATCGTGAGAATCTCTGATTTTTAAATCTGTATCCCGGAAAAAACTAGCGAAAAAAAATAAATAAAACCCAGGGAAATTTTCAAAAATTAATCTTTTTTTTTGTTTTGCAGCAATCGCTTATAAATTTGTCCCCCCCCAGAAATTTTCTGGGTTTTAGTTTCATCAACAAGTCTTTTAAGTTGCCTGACACGCGAGTTTGTAATTTTTCGTGACTCATACGCGTCTGATAAAGTCGATCTGGCATTTTCTACCAACATCGATAATTTAACAAAATCCTCGATGCGATCATCGTCGATCGTTGCAAGTGATTGATATATCGCAATCTGGATCTTTTTTATTAATTTATATTCGGATGGTAGCGTATATTTATATTCAAGTTTTCCTTGAACAATTGTTTCGAATTCCGATCGAATTTTGTTTGTTTCTAGATCCGATGGAAGATCAACTTTCTTCTTCAGATCATCAATCGCTACAATGATGTCGTTTATTGTTTTTTCGTCCATTATATTAATTTTATAAATCTTCAATTATTTCTTCGTCACTTTCCGAATCAAATATTATTGGGATATAGAAGAATTTAATCCACTCGCCAAATTTATACGAAAATGTCGCGTTGATTATTTTTTCTGCCGCGCGACTCACCGATGCTGGATTAATACTAAAATATTTTGCAGCGCCTCCTATCGATTCAAACACGAGTTTTTCTTCCGTTGCTTGATTTATCGATTCGACAGTCCTAGCGAATCGCAAACCACCGGTATTACCAGCCTTTGAATTTTCACTCGGAGTAACTGCTCGCAGATTGGAAAGTTTATTGTTAAGTTTATCTCCGTCAATGTGGTCAATAACAAGTCCAATTTCTACTAACCCGTGAAAACACTCGAATATAAATTTGTGACATGAATAACTTATACATCTTTGTTTATTGTTGATGGTAAATTTAAGATATCCAAATCTATCAGCATTACCGACTTGATTCTTTGTTTTTGCATTTCTAACAATACCATCTTCAGATGCCTCGTAGCCCTCGATGGTAGGATGCGATTTATACTCGTGTGAGAATTTCATTACTGGAATCGTTGATTTTGTTTCCATATACAATATTCTCTTTGTTTAAATCGAAATTTGCTTTGAATCGATTAATATAATCTTCTTCGCATTTTATTACTGAGGAGGATCTTTTTTCATAATATCTCCGCAACTCGCGATATTTCTTTCCTCCACAAGAGAAACACAATCTTGTCTTTCCTCGAGTTCCAACTTGACAAACCAAACATCGCTGTGGTCCTTTGTTGCCTCGTCGAACTTCGTATATATGAGCGCCGCAGTATTCACCTCTACAAGATTTATCGCATGATTTTGTTGATCCGACTATTATCCATGAACATTGATTCATTATATAATTAGATATTTGTCTAAAATATAATAATGGATTTATTTGATCTTGATGAGGCAGAATATATCATTCCTGAAGTAGATCGTGCGAAGAAAGAATTTTTTGATGATGGAGCGATTCATGTTTGGTCAACGTGGAAAACTAATTTCATTGATGTTACGATGAATCTAGAACGAGCGAAGAAGATAATCGAGCACATAAAATCTGAACACAAGGATGAGCGATTTATATTTGGAATAAAATTTATTGCACAAATGCAGGACGATACTTGGATTATTCGCGACAAACGAGATCCAGTACGCGGCGGTAAGAAAAATGTTGTTCTTGATAAAAATTCGAAACCGGGATTGTTATTGGGAATTGACGGTCCTTATTACGCTAGAGCTTATCCTTCTAGTGCTGTTGTTTATGGAATTTATCGTCTGAATAACAATCCTGATGCGAAAAATCTACCAGCGATGAAAGAATCACCGATGATAAATTGCGTTGCTGAGAGAGTTATCGAGCACATGAGAAATGCTCGTCGCGGATCTGGTCTAACTCAATTGAGATTGGATAAAATTAACACGTGGGCAAAGACAGTTACTAATGGCGCATCGATTGATGATGTTGCTGCGTTAAGTAGGAAACTTAAATTTCCTATTACGGTTAAAACGTTATCGGGTGAAATATTATACTCGTCGCCGTATAAATCTCGAGGAACTCCAATCGAAATTGTTGATCATAATTCACATGCGTGGACTCAGTCAGTGATGATATTTCCACGAGATCGTATTGTTAAATTCTATCCCGTTAATGGCGCTGATGCAATGTTCCGATATATCAAACTATTAGCCAAGTCCGATCCAATATCAGTCTGGTTATTTTCTAGTGAAGAAAAATACGATCAATTTATCTTGCCACGCGGAGATATTTACCGTGATGAAATATTACACGATTCGATGAAAAATATCGCGGAGAAATATTCGTCAAATCCAGATCGATTACTGACAAATTGCTTTACTATTCCGTCTGTTGCCGCTCACGCCGCGAGAGAGAGAAATTCGTGGAAACCTACAAGGAATGAGTTTCTTAATGATATTCAACTTAGCTGTATCGAATATGGCCATGGAGGATTATGGAATACCAAATATTATTTCGAAGATATGATTTCCGTTGACATGAGCGCGTGCTATCCTGGAAGTTTTCTCGGATACGGCGATTGTGCAGATTACTTTGCTAAATTCGGCCACCCTACCAGCGAGATGACGAGAGTGGCAATTAACGGACAGTTACCTGATTTTGTTATGACAGGATTCGCTAATGTTACTTCATTCGAACTTGCTGAAAATTTGCATAGGATTTGTTATATTTGGTTTGGTCGGCATTTATCTCAGCGAAGATGGATTCCTATAGTGCTGTTGAGATATATGCTGGATTCATCGATGTTGATATCGCTGACGATAAGTGAAGCGATTATATCCTACAGGAAACAAACTGAAGTGTGGTTGCCAACGGATTGTGAGAACGCGAAAGATATTGGAAGAAAAATAATTGGTAAATTTACTCAAGGAGGATCAGTTGATCATAAGCATCGCCATGCTAGGTTATTTATCAATGATGCTGAAATGGATTTTATTATTACCGATACGGTATCGCGTGGAATATTTTGCAACAGAGAAAATATTATTATTGATGGAACGAAATTAGGTACCGTGATAACTTATCTCGATGGAGAATCGGCGCAGTATACTCATTTAAGATCATCAATGCTCGCTTATGTGAGTATCAATCTGCTATCAATGATAAATAAATTTGCTGATATCGCGGTAAGGGTTGCAACTGATTCGTTTTATATCGATAAGAAATATCAGTGCAGATTAGAAAATTTAATCACTAATGGGGATTGGGGAACCTGGAGAATAAAAAATGAAGATATTCTAGATTATTGTGAAGACGCCGATGTGGAAGATTGTGATAAGTTTCATAAAGACAAATGTGATGAAGTATCAACGGCTGCATCTGCGTTCGATCCGATTTCACGAAACAAATTTGTTTATCTTAATGGTCCTGGCGGTAGCGGTAAAACAACAAGAGCAATAAACTTATTTTCAAATTCTGATATGATCGTGTTAACTCCAACTCACAGATTAGCACGAGAAATAAAACAACGTGGCGTTAGTTCTTGTACTTATCACAGCTATTTCAAGTACAGCGGTGGATTGTGGGATCCAACTCGAATGGGAAACAAATATATCAACAAGATTATAATATTTGACGAAATTTGCACAGTAAGTCTCGCCACATTAAAATCGTTCCTGGGTTGGCTAGAAGAAAAAAACACCGCAGTAATAATGTGCGGCGATCATGGACAACCTGATCCTATTGATGGTGAATCTCCACACGGGTGGCTTAGAAACTTTGTAGATTATTATGAAGAGATTGATACCGATTATAGATCCAATGATAATTTACTGACTGAGTTTAAAAAACTAATTCGGTTGCAACCTAATAAGTTTCAATGTGATGTGATGAGAAAAATAATTGATGAGACTTCGATGGATAATTTTCTAAATTTGTGGCGTCCGGATCATTTGATTGTTGCTAGCAGAAAAATTATTCGCGATGCTATTCAGGAAATACTATTTAAACTTCAATGTGAGAGATTTCCAACATTGCAGGTTCCGTTGTGCTACAGGCCAGCTGATACTAGAAAACAAAATATTAATGTTACTTTGCCATGCGGAGAAGAAAAAATAATGGTTTTAAACGATATTATTTTCGTTGATATTAATGTTGTCAATGATGCGATAAACGCAGAAAGATCGCCATGGAAACTTGGATACGCAGCAACAATACACTCGTCACAGGGATTAACAGTAGATGGCCAAGTTTGGATTGTCGATGATAGAATTTCCTGGTCAAATTTAGTTTATCTAGCTGTTTCTCGAGTAAGAAAATTATCTCAGTTAGGTAGGATTAGATTTCACATTAACGAAGATGGCGGTAATTGAGTATCTCTTGGAATTACTTGTAGTTCTTCTTTGGTAAATCCTCGTTGCGGTGCCGATGAATCTAGAAAATAAATTGCTGGCCTTCCTGATGATCTTGTTACGGCCGATATTTTATGTGTTGTAACACTCCAATTAGGATCGGTTGCTCTTTTTCTGCCACCCTCGGCTTCTCCTTCTTTATATAAATATCTAACCGTGACACTACCTAGCACCGGTGGAATAGTAGAATCTCGCTTTAGTGGTATTTTTGTTTTTGTAATTGCAATTGCGGGTTTCATTGATATCGTTCGTGTTACTTCGTTATTTAGTGCGTTAATCACGTGAGGTAATCTTGTTACCCAATCGTGAGATCGTTTATCTTGAATAAATTCTCTTGCGTATTGATATCCGAATAATCTTTCCGCTAGTGTTTTGTTGAATCTCTCAACGATAGCCTGATTGCGATGAACACCAACTATGCCACGTCGGATTTTAACATTATTCTTTTTCATCAATGAAGTAACTGCGCCAAGAAATTCTCGTCCTGGATCAATCTGGAGAAGATTCGGCCATGTCAATGGAGATCGAGAATAAATTCTTTCAAACGCATTTGCTATTTCCGTTGCTGTTTTATTTGATAATGGTTCCGCTTCTTTGTATCTGCTAGCAATATCAACAATTGTCAAAACATATTTGTATGTGATTCCATTAACGGTATCGTGAGGAAGAAACATTAAATCAGCTTGATGAACTTCGTTAGGGACGCTGACGGAGAAACTCGCATACGGTATTTTCTTAGGCGGAGGAAGATAAATTTGCCAAATAGCTTGTTTTGATAACCATAACGCAGCGGTGGATTGTTTTACTTTTGCTGCCTTGGCAAGTTTGGCAATTGCTGATTTTCCTTTCCAGAATCCTCGCGGAGAATAATATATTTGCTCCATTATAAATTAACCAGCACCTAAAACTAATTTACCTTTCATCGCACCTTTTATCAACCAGGTTGCCAATTTTTCTTTGAAATTTTTATTAGGAATGGCGTCTATTGCGTGAATTAATTTAATATCGGCGAGATGTCGTTGTTGTAAATCTCCACTGCGATATGCGAGATCGTGATAGTAGCACGCGTTATCGATAGCATTTACTGGTTCTTCGCCAGGATTTGGCTGATTATTATTATTAAGTCTTATATCTAATCTTGTACCAGGTCCGCAGTAATTATATCCTGGTAAATGTTTCTCTCCGGAATATTTTGCCCAAGGCAATCCTGGTAGATTTTTCATGGAGGCGGCAATGTCTCCTCCGGTTCTTCTATTTTTTTTTTAACGAATCTAAATTTGCTTGTTCCACAAACCGCACATTCACCTCTGATTGCATTTCTGTTGTTGCGCGTAACGACTTCGATTGGATTTAGCGTGGCAGTTCGAGTGCGACACTTAACACAATATGAATCCATAATATTCTAATAACATGAATGTAATTGATTTTTCAGCCACGAAAAAACGCGAGCAAGTAAAACACACCGAGGCATTACCGAATTCGATTAGAATGATAATCATTGGCCCGTCGGGATCTGGAAAAACTCAGTTATTACTAAATTTGATAATGAGATGGTTGAAATGGGATAAATTATATTTGATTGCGCCATCCGTAGATGATCAGCGATGTTATAAAGTACTGAAGGAATTTAGCGATAATACTGAGGATGGCACAATAGAATTTATCACGGATATCAATGAATCTCCATCAGTGGAAAGTTTAGACGGTGATACTAATAATCTTGTTGTTTTCGATGATGTGATGCTGGATAAGCAAACTAACCCAGCTAGGATATTCTCGCGTGGCCGACATAAGAACACCGATGTGATTTACGTGACACAGCGATATACGCAAATTCCGAAGGTTATTAGAGATAATTGTAATATTTTATCGGTTTTCAATGGCGTTGATACTCACACGCTAAGGAATATCCATCAGACTTGGTGCAATGGCGACATGGATATAAATAAGTTTAAAAATTTCTTTAGTCACGCTCAGGCAACTCCGCACGGTTTTGTCACGATTAATCTCCATGATCCGCGTAGTAGATATCGAGTCGGTCTTGATCAAATTTACTCATAAAATTGCAACCCAATCCTGCAATAACAAACAAATTTTACAATACCCCCCCCCAAAAAAGCTGCCTTTTTTTTTATGCCCGAAAATGCAATTTGGGGGGAAATTTTGCGGATTATTTTGCGTAGGAGGCTTTATTTTTGAAATCTGAGGCTTCTACGGAGAAAATTTGTTTGGAGGGGTTATTTTAGTCTGTGCCAGGGGGTCTGTATAACTTCCCTGCTGCTCCTTAACACAATGAACAATGTTCTTAAGATTTATTCAAATCAACTATCTGCATACAAACAAATGCAGGCATATATTCAATGGAACTCATTTTAATTTTATCTCAGAAAGCAAAGCTAATAACATAAACAACACAAGGGTTTATACGACAACACCTGCTTATACTACTACCACTGTTGTTATTATTTGCGACATCATCTTAGATCTGTCGCATAAATTCAATGGAACTCATTTTAATTTTATCTCAGAAAGTAGATAATACACCATTAATGATACAGATTTTACACTGTGGGGTAGTATGTGGGTCTATTGACGTCCGTTGTCGTTTTTGAATGCTGATCCATCATCTAAGATGTCGGATCATGGGATTGTAAATATATTTACAAGACACCGCCAAGAAAAGTGCAGCTAATTTAATGTATGCTACAATAACATTATTATCGTATTGATACATAAGTTTTCTTCCCCACCTCCTTCTTGTTCTTGTTCTTGTTCTTCTTCTCCTTCTTCTTCATCTTAGTAGAATCATTAGTCAGAGAGGAATATTGAAAAGCTTGGGGCAGATATATATATATATATATATATATATATATATATATATATATATATATATATATATATATATATATATATATATAGATAGATAGATAGATAGATAGATAAACACAAGATATGAATTGTCACAGCAAAATCCATTTTCATTTTACGGGTGTACTTCGTCGACAAATTTGAAATAATTAACGGGAGTCATATTTTCGTCTCTCAAGTGGAACGTGACTGAATCAGGTTTTCAAGTGTACCTACCAGACATACACGCTACGAACTTCTTCCTTGAATTATGCCCTGCATGAACAAATTCTAGTTTTATTCCTTCATTACTGTCATTACTGCTTTTCAAGAAGGCTTCATATAAAGGTGTTTCTTGTATTGTCCTAGCTACAAAATAAAAATATATGTTCAGCCCAATTTTGTATAAGCGTTCTTATGATCTACAAAAGTGTTGAACATGTCCATATAACAGTTTCTTTAATTTTATGTAATGAGTCAGATGCTGTTATCAAAAGATAGGTTTATACCCTGAATAAGTACCTGCTATAGAACCTCAAACCTTCTGAAATCTCAATAATTATTCAACGTATCTCAACAATTGTAATATTTCATCTACTGCCAAACCCAAACCACGTCATTACATTAAACAATGAATTTGTCCTAATTTACCTCATTGAAACTCAGTTTACTTCAGTACAGTACGTGAAGTATTAAATAATGATTGTATCGTTCTTCTTATCATATGGCGGCATATGTGCCCTCTAATTTCTCAGATGTCAAATCATCCCATAATTACAGGCTGCTTTTTAATAGGTTATTGTAATATGAACCTTGGTGTCATGTTATCAGTAAAAGTTTATACTCACACTCTGAATAATTCTGAATTACAAGATCTCGTACAACGCTTGTCCACCACGATCCAGAAGCGTTAGGGAATACGAAATTTGTTCTACCTCCAGTGTATGTTGTAGGGCTCTTGCCAACCCTTGCGCAGTCTCTAATTGAATGCACCCATTGGTCATGTTCTGGACTCTCCTCCAGAATTTGTCCTAATATGTGGAAAATTGGAAGACAATACAGATGTCATTGGGTGGAAGAAATATTATGGGCTACATACCTTAATGTTATGCACATTTCTGATACTTCATTAATTAATGTCGTACCAATGTCCACCAATTGTGATTTGCTTTTCATGATAATTGGTTTCAATTGGTGTATTAAATAAAGTATAGTATTATTTTATTGTAGGATTATCAAAACAATAATCTTTCTTCTCCCTATATTGTTTTTCGTAAAACAATAAATAGTGAATTAAATAGTGCAATTGGTTTTAACATCACTAAGATAACGAACATGCTGTCCTGGTAGTATTATTTTAAAAAAAGGGATACAATTCTGAGGTCCAGGGCACAATGTAATTTTGAAGTTCTTCAGCAGAATTCATTAAAAACAAAGAACATTATATTATTGTTACTCTTACAAACTCACTAAGAAATTTAACAAGTGTTTACATATCATCTTCAACATATTAACAGGAAACTAGCACACATTTTCTTCATTTATACTGCATGAATAAAACTGAGGGCACACAATCATTTTGTTGAATTATACTGCAAGAAAAAAACTGACGCCACACAATCATGCAGGAAACCACAGAGAAAAGAGAAGAAATGGGGACAAAAAGTGTGCCGCAAATTAACTCTTATACAACTTCAATATGCGGGAAACTTACCAGTTAAAGCTTCGCACAGATGTCGATAGCTACTTCTGCAATTCACTACAGACATTTCATATTCTTTGTTGTTTGTAAATATGAAACAGCCACTGCCATTGCCTTTGTTATCACTTGATGATATGGAAACTACAGATATATATATATATATATATATATATATATATATATATATATATATATATATATATATATATAACTGTCTACAGGAGCCACCCATCGGTAAAGGCAAAGGTTGCCTTTGTAGGCAGGTGACCTCTGAAGGCAGGTTTATCTCTCAAGCTTGGTACTTGGTAAATTAATTTCCATTCTGCGCATGGATACTCCATCCTCACATGATGTTTGTCTTTCCAATGACAAGAGATGTTACCGTCTCTTCTGTACAAATAACTGTATGCATTTATTAACACCTGTCTGTTCTTATCATGTAACCTGTCATAAAACTAATAGGATTTAAATACATCAAGAACAATACAACTTTGTACATGCACACATACATACATCTATCTCCCCCTCTCTCTCGCACACACACACGCACACAGAGACGCACACACACACATGCACACACACACACACGCGCACACACATACAGGCCTACACACGCACACACATACACACACACTTCTAAAGGAAAGTACTATCTAACAGCATGTCTTTAATTGTGAAACTCTCGACTCACTTTTGTTAGGGCAGTTGTATAATTCGCACTTTATACAATTTATTGATTAACCAGTTTCAAAGCTAAATGAGATCAAAGGACAGTCTGCTTTTCTTTGTGACGTTTGATAATTAGGCAATAAAAAGAAACTTCCTGCGGCTTTTGTTAGTGGCACCTACACCGTTAGCCGGGATTACTCTGGCCATTACCACCCCAATTTTGATATTTTTAATATTTATGGTTCGGTGTAGGGCCTGAGTCAATTGTCTAACGAAAAATAGGAATTAGCCGCCACCACAGAAAGTAGCCGCTTCCCAACGGGCCTACCATATGTATACAATGCTACGTCAAATCATCCCTGCATGAAATCGATATGAAAAAGATATATTGTTCAAGAAATGGAGAACATTATAATCGCAATGTATTTGATACGCTAATAGACGAGACAAAATTACAGCGTTGATGAAATGTTATCTGGGACGCACTATATGCATCTAAAGTCACATGACTACACTAATCTCGTAACTTATTATTATGAAGACAACGAGCAGAAATGCATAGCTCTCACAGCAACTTGGAGAAAGTGAAATTCATGAAGAATATAGCACGTGTCTACCGCTTAATATCACTGTAGTAGGGTAAATTCATTTGAAATATGACACGTTTAAACATCCTTCCCCGTAATTTACCTTCGGATGTAATATTCTTCGCTCATCAAACAATAGAAATGTAATTTGCCTGCTTGTAGCGGTCACTGCTAATACATGGTAACGACTGCATAAGGCAAGGTGAAACCACTGTCTGGTTATGAAACAAATGGCCCCTGGCCGCAGAAGACAAGTGACCGCTGATTATATGACATTTATTTTAGAATGTTGCCGGAGGGAAAATAAAATGTCCGCGTTGACCAGGTAGCCACTGAACACAAGTGACTGATAGGTCAGGTCTGACTGTATACATGTACAAGCTTTGAATTTACATCTAAATTTTGTTTGGAAGAAATATGTATATCTAAATATTTATCCAACATTACCGTAATTACTACATACCTAAAAACCTACCTACCAATTAGTATACTTCCTACCTACCTACACGCGTATATACATCTTTCCTAACTCCCCAACTAACTACCTATTTCTTCACATGTCATTATCAAGCTAAGAATTGATTGATTGTCGATATTACGGCATACCAGCACTGTGACTCTAATGAGTGCCATATGATAAAAAGGCATAATCATTGAAATGTACATTATCCCAAAGCCTTAAAAGTATGAAACACAGCGATGATATGGTTAATTTATATGAGGGATCCCGATCAAAGGAGAATGTAAATTTTCTTTGTAAATGGTAATAATATAAGAATAAATATGCTGATAAACAGTAGGAATGTTCGTTACAAAATAACCAAAATAAATAAGTTTTAAGCAAATGTTAATATCGTTCAAGGAATTTTAAATGTAAGATATATTTACCGTATCATAAAGTTCCGTTATGTGCAGGACATTGTATAAACAATTAGGCGCTTGTTGGCGATCAAATCGTAAAGAACATAGTTGGTTAATATTAAAGAATGTGAACGTATATTGTTTGTTTTGCGACTGGTTTTCGAATTGAAAAGTATTTTCGTTTTATTTTATTATGAAGTGCATATGCGGTTTACATTCTCTTTGGAAAATGGCACCACTTTCTGAAGACAACTCCCTGATTTATTTTAGTTTTTTAAGACATGGTACGCGTAGTATATTGCCCTACGTACTTGTAGTTTCCGCACCAGAAATATCAATCGTTCCTCAGATTTGTTATCGTATAGTAATTATATGCAATTTGTGATAATTTGCACTAATTAGACTGCTAGCAAACTATAAAGTGTAACTTTATATTCCTACTCGTTATCTGGTTTGATCCATTGGAATATTTGCATATCAATTTTACTTTTCGTATGGGAAACTCGCATGCTGATTCAGTCTGATTTTGCATATCTATGTCGTTTATACGTAATAGTTGCCGGCTCAGTGGCGTGTCGTAAACGTCCTTGTAGATCAAGTACCTGCACAAGTAAACCGATCTATCGTGTGTTGATAAAGGTTCTACGAGGATACTGAAGACCGACATTCCATGTCTGTAACTGATCTTCATAATGTTATTTGCATTATATTGTATCATCATAAGATATGTGGGAGGCTGGTTCTGACTGCTTCAACTAATGTTCGTGTTAAATGTATCAAGTTGTTAATAGTGTGAACCAAGCTGCAAGGGATATCGTTTGTCTATTTTAATTCATTTACTTTTATTATACTTTCTGCACAATGTTTGGTCAGTGTTTTTGATACAAAATGTTGAAGATATTAATACTATTCTTTTTATCATTATTATTATTATTATTATTATTATTATTATTATTAATTACAAATATGTTCCGTAAATTCTTTTTTAACTTTGGGTATTTAGCTGTTTCAAATCACATTAAGCCTTAATCGATAACATCGATAACATGAAAGTGAGTTACCTGGCACGTGGCTTAGTGAATGAATTGATACGTATTTGTTTTTTGTTTTATTTTGTTGCATGAAATATATACCTACCTCAGGATTATGCAAACGTTAAAATAAGAAGATAAATATAATTGCAATGCCAGTAGCTGGTAAAGGAAAGTAACATTTACACTGGTCAGAATGTTACCACGTCATCAAAATGAATTGCGTTTATTTCTGTATGAACTGTAAGGAGAACTACTTTTCTAAGAATACACACATCGATAAATAGAGTCACGTGTACAACATAAGATAAACACTGCCAGTGATGGCAGACACGAAGTAATCATTAAAGGAAAAGAATATTCTAACAATGTTATATAAAAATATAATTGAATAAATTTGACTTCCATTGACTGAAGGACTGTTATTATGATGACCTAATTACCATCAAGCAGGACAATCCCAAGTGCTTTAAATAGCTACGTAACAGAAAACCCTCCAAAATGTATTACTACGCTCAATTAAGATTTATTTTTTTAATGATGCAAACGAAATAACATAACGAATAATCGAAATTTCAATTATAAGAGTTTAATGTTGTTTTGTTTGAGTTTATCGTGGTATAAACAATCAGTTGCCGACTCAAACAGCTTACATAACTCTTAATTGAAAACAAGATATGTATTTGTAGTTATACTTCAACTGACAATCTACCGAAGTTATAAACTAATTCTTTGTGTCACATATCCATGACAATAACGTTTAATTGTACAGTGCAAAGAATACCTGTAGCAATTATGCACAGACGACTATTGGATTAATGCTAATAGTTCATGTATACGTTTCGTATCGATGTTCTTTATTACGTGCGTTCATGTTCTACATCTTTATTATGTGCCGTAATATCAGTTATCTGCTCAAGTCTTAACTTGAAATGTTGCCGGTCATCAAATAGGAACTTTGTAGGCAGCTCCATGTCAAACTTATAATTATCCCAAACCTTTTCGATGAAACGGTGGGATTATGGTATCAAACCTTGAATGCGTCCGTATGTGTTCTTAAATATCGCAAATTTTCCTCAGCAATGTAGGACTAAGATAAAGAGTTGAAAACTGGGATCTAAGAATGGTTTGGATATTGGAACCATTTTCTGATTGCATAGGTGAATTTCTTGAGCAGTTAAGAACTTATATGGTTATAAGGGTAAGGGTAGTGATGACTGAGTCAAATGTGCTTATCGTGTCTGAGCAATTTATTATTATGAAATATACATGATTGACTGTTTTACGTTTGCGGTTATTCACATCATGTGGAGATATATATGTCTATCTATCTATTTATCAATATATCTATCTATCTACATATCTATCTATATATATATATCTATATATCTATCTATTTATCTATCTATCTACCTACCTACCTACCTACATACATACATACCTATCTATCTATCTATCTATCTATCTATCTATCTATCTATCTATCTATCTATCTATCTATTATTTGATTTTGTTTTTTTTTGTCAGCAAGGCAATTGCATTTTCATCCGGTTTACCCTTCATATAAACTGATATGTTGTTGTATCCTTGATGTCCACAAAGCATTCCATTTCCACAAGGTACTGGTTTCTCACAGCTGCTGTTGAAAATTAGGGTGTCTGGGGTGGAAAATTTCCTTGTGGCAATACAATAACAAAATTCACCCTGAAATGCACCAAGTACACTGACATAAACTTTTATATATAACAAAGTACATTTATTAATTATTATTAGCTTCTGTATGATGTGGATAAAAGGTTATATTTAGCAAGTGGTTTAATATATTCAAATTGACGTGCCTTTTAAAAAAAGCAAATTAATGTACTCCTAATTTGTATAGTTCACAATGATTAGCATTCAATAGGCATACTAAAAGTGTTGAAAAAATATTTATTCCCACCTAACACAACATTCAATACATAAAGATCTCAATTTATGAAAGCTACAAATTGAATAATGAATAAGCTTCAAGCGTGTCTAAAGTTGACTCTGGGATATATTCACAAACAAATCAAGGCTAATAAAATAGATATGCTGAAGACGTATTAAAATCATTTCCTTTGCAAAGTAACGGACACTGATAATTATTTCTGGTATTCCTATAAGAGTATTATCGTGTTTTTCAAATGTGGAGTACCTTTGAATGATTGTTTTCTCCTACCTCACACTAGTTTTCTTATCCTGACTCGTGGACTATGTTGATCGTCTGCTGTTTGTATAGCATACACAAAGTGGCAATGCCGTCCAAATTGTCATTATAATGTTAAAATGATTTCACAGTAATCAAGATAAACATTAATTTAAGCAAGTTTACGTACTATAGCGAGCCTCACAAACAGCCAGTTTCGCAATGATCGAACTTGATATGTACTGCATACTGTATATATTTTCGACTTGATAAAGCCCGTTGCTGTAATTTTGAAAGGTCTTTTCTCATTAATCTTTCCGAATTTAGATCCATTCTAAAACAATAAATAGAAGATTTTGCCTTATGTTTTATTTGTCTCATCTATTGATACGGATTCCTTTCTGCCTGTTCATATTTGTATCATTGCGTCAGCTATCTTCATTACGTAATTCTTATGATGCACAATGACACTTCGATTACCGTTTCGGTACGGTTATTTGAAGGCTAATCTGTGCTAATACATCATGTAATGTTTTAACTGATTATATCAGTGTAAATCTAACTTGGTGAAGCTCTGTTTTAACATATATACACTAAACTCTTTAAGATGCACAATACACCATTTTTACTTCGAGCCACAGTTTACGTTCAGAAATGTAAGAGAAAATATCATATTTCTCCTTTCCTTCAAAGATGCATAAGAAGGATTCAGTTAATGCAGGTTCCTTGTTGTTCCATTGTAAATATTTGCAAACAGAAAAGTAAAGTGGAAATTCATTTAGGTGGCTGTGAAAGCTGATTCCTTGTGTGTTTAATTTTATTGATGAACAGCATAATGCTTCATCAGTTACAGTTTATACATCTTGGATTTAAACTTTCAAATGACTGAACTCTACTCAGTCAGTCGATATATTTGCATACATAGAGGTATAACATACAACTACACTAACACTAAATGCAAGACCAGTGTTTACAATTGCTTCATGATATCACAGTAATGCGTGCACTAATTTGCTTTGACTGTCATGTGTTAGCAGTCAGACGATTTGAAAGAGCTTCATGACTAGGTCGGAACCTGCTCCAATCAGTGCAGTCTCATAGAATCAATCCGAATCTAAATGAAATGCAAATCTCATGTGTACGAATCTCGTGGACTCATTATATTTCCTCTGACTGGAGGGTCACATTGAGTAATATGTAGGGGCTAATATTAATAACATATATACGATGGAAACTGTTATGTATAATTATATATTTTTGAAACTCTTGGTAAAAGATTTTATCGATATTCTGTTTAATTTTCATTCATGTTTATAAATGTAATCATACTTAGTCATGAAATTAGGTGGCATATTTCTGCAAAATTATTGTTTAAGACATTAAAAGTGAAGATTGCATATGATCTATAAATAGCTGTTGATGTAGGTGTTATCAACCGTTAATAATGATATTAATAATAAGACCTGTTTACTATATTGTGGTTAATTTACGTTGGAGGGATTAGTTAAGTGATGTTCTTCGAAGGATTAATTTATTTCCCATTGGATGGGTTTGGTCACATGAATATATATTTTGATATATTGGTTGTTGTCGTTGTACTACGGTTTAACGCCATTTTGCAGCACAAGATAGGCTATACATGGCGGTGGAGGAAGAACCCTGAAAACCCAGGGAAGAACCACCGACTCACGAGAAGATATTGGCAGGCTTTCCCACATACCCACGCTAGCTGAGCCTTGGACTCGAACCCACGCAGGCAGAAGTGTGATGGCTGTGATCCGGAACGGTGAGCGCTTTAGACCACTCGACCACTCGAGGCCACTGAATATTGGATTGAGCAGGAAGACCTGTCGCTAGGTCTATATGACGACATATATTTATTTTTAATAGATTTTAGATCCGTGAACTCATTATGTTTCTTTTAATTGGTGATGTATATTAAGTAACAGGTTGGGGCTGATATTAACATATTTACGATGGAAGTTGTTGCGTATAGTCATGCATTTTTGTAACTTTGTACATGATTTGTTGTACACAGTATGTGTAGTTTCCATTCATGATTATACTTTCATATTATCTTTCGGTAGTTATTTGTTTGTACAAGGGTAGAAAAGTCTTGTGTAAGACTTTAAGAGTGCAGATTGCGTGTGATCTGTAAACAGTTGTTGGCCTTGGTGATTACGACCATTAGTAATGATTTTAATAATAAGATCTGTTTACTTGTGGTCTTTTTCGACATTATAATATTTAGATCAGTCGTGTTCTTGGAATGATTAGTTGACATGAATAGGGATTTTGAAAATATTATATTAAGTAGTAACATCTGTCACGTGGGCATATTGCAAAATATTTTCATAATATATTTTTGAAGTTGTGTATATATAACAGGACTGAGCAATCAGTATTCCTATTTGGATTCATTACAATTTCGGATTCTTATTTCTTATGATGAAATCAATCTGCAAATGTGTTTCATACTGTAGTTAGATAGTTTGAGAGTAGAAGTTTCTTAGGTTTATTCATTGCAATTACAAAGTGCTCACTGGACTAGAACATTATTCATGACTATTTTGAATCAATAAAATGAACTCTGGACAATGTCATTGTGACATACGCAATCGAGGAAATAAAATCAAATTGAATATTCGATTTGTTTATACTTGAATATAGCTTTTTAGGATTATCTTTGATCATTTCATTATACTTCAAGATACTTTACATCTTCGCTTCATAACTTGATAATGAAAGTTTTTGTTAACTTGTAAACACAAAAACTGTCTGGTTCGCTTCTGTATGATGCTTAGTTTATGAACAATGCTACGAGTGTATCCTTTTACAATTTGTAATAGAAATGAGTGCAGGCAATAAGCTTTATACAGTTTAACAAATAATGTACTTCCCTAGAACACAGAATGAAAAAAGAGAACATAGAACTTACAGTATTGTGAATTAAATAAAAAAATCCAAGAATTGAAGGCACAATTCCTAGTAATAAAAAGTCATAAATGAAACTTAGATGAAGCCCCAAGGCGACCCAAAATTGATAACGATGACGTGTCTGTTATAGCTTAGGAGGAACTGATGTATCGACATTTTCTTGTTGAATCACAGTATAATTTTTCAAGTATGAATTTAGTATAACTTCCAACGGATGTCTTTATCCAAACATTTTGTCAGAGCACTTTTGTATTTCCAGAGAATATAATCACTTGAATTTAATAATTTGAAGAAATAAAATTTAACCCAAACTATTCACAACATAATACAACTTAAAGTGCCAGATCATCAAAAAAGACTGGTAAAATTCCCACAGTCACAAGATTATATAGTTTTCTGCTTGACATCAGGTAATATAATTTTCTAAAAACAACCATTACCTAATGGATAATACCTTTCTAGAATGATGCAATGAACATTTTTACTTACAACAAAATAACCCATACAATTCGCATGGGAATCTTTAAAAACCCTGACCCTGGTTAACATATTTACCACCTTTTATTTACCTGAATAATAATTTGGTTAATAAGCTCATACACTCAGAAAATAATGAAGCTATTATTAGTCGATTACATAAATGAAATAAATTCCAG